>CP137672.1:31385124-31910842 GCA_037976565.1 Mesocentrotus franciscanus | reverse complement strand
GATCGCGGAGGACGGGTGGCCCTTGAAGACTGGTTCTGTTCCTTCATCGCATCTCTGTCCATCATCACTCAAACAAGTGGCATCTTGAACCTGACCCTGATCAGTCTTAACAGGTACATCTTGATCACCAAGTCTCGGAAGCTCTACATGAGGGTGTACACTCGCCACAAGGTAGCCTGGATGATCGCCCTGACGTGGCTCTTCCCTTTCTCTTCCTGCTTGTGCCACAGTTCTTTCTGGGTGGGTTAGGTTACCAGGACTTTTCAAGATCTGTATCTGGAACTCACGCCACAAGCTGGCTCTTATCTTCCAGGGTATCGGTGCCCTCGCTTTCATCATCTCCACCATCCTCATCATCTTCTCCTATGTCTCCATCTTCCGCTTCATCCGAAGGCACATGCGCATGATGGCTAACAAGGAAGGTGGCAATGACCCTATGGCATCGGTTGAGATCGTCGAGGAGGAGAGTGCCTTCAATGATAACAAAATTGGCACCTCCATCAAATCACATAGATCGACGATGAAAAAGAAGACAATCAGTAAGAAACAAATCGAAATCACCAAGAACCTTTGTCTGGTGGTTGTGAGTTTCTTCATCTGCGTCTTGCCCTACACAATCCACCTCCCCACAGGAATCTATGACATGAGAGGGACCTACTGCAATCCTATTCATGTCCCACGCTTGCATAAATCCTATTCTTTATGCGAAGCATCCACATTTCAAGGTCATCTTCAGTTGCATGTTCCGATGCAAGTACTGACATACCCATGCCTACCATGGGACTGAAGAAATTTGTTAACCGGCGTACATCATCAGCATCAGTATACAGCAGCAGTGATCCTAGATATGCCTGAGTGACGTAGCTGCTTCATCAGCATTAGTATACAGCAGCACTGATCCTAGATATGCCTGAGTGACATAGCTGCTGAAACAAACTGCTTGCATCTTGAAGTTTTCTAATTTAGAGTTGTAGAGAGTTTATGAACATGACAAGGATCATGGATGTATTAGCTGATCTACTAGTAGCTACATGACATTCCAATATAGCCATTGCCTACAAGAACCAGGTGGTTCCTCTACGAAGTCCATGTAATTACAGAAGTCAGTAGTCAATGGCTTTAAGAATTCATTACCTTAGGAGAGTTTTGAACAGTTTTACTCATTTGAACACAAAAGCAGCTAAAAGAAATGATAAATAGCAGTCAGTGTGCTACAGACATTGACATCAAACACCATTTACTGGATTTAATGGAGGAGTGTCATGGCCGAGTGGTTTAAGGCGCTTGACTTGAGATGCGAAGGTCAAGGGTTTGAATCCCGGCACGGCACTAATATCCTTTGGCAAGATATTAACCTGCACTTGCTACTCTCCACCCAGGTGTTAAATGGGTACCTGGTATGATGCGACCGTCATTGTTGGTCAAACAGTTTTTGAGCGTCAGGTGACGCCTGGCTGGAATGCTCCCCAGGAGTGGAGATTGAGCACACAGTGTGTGCGGGCAAGTATTGAATCCAATGACCAGGGTAATAGTATATCTGGAAAGCGCTTAGAAACATCGTAGATGTATCAAGCACTATTTAAAAGTGGAATATTATACATTCATCATTTCTTCCTCAGGAATAATGCTTTGGTTAATTTTCTTTTCAGGACACCAAATTAATTGCTGTTCTAAAGATCGGAGGTGACTCTCATTTTCCTTATCAAATTCCATCTCATATGAACTTTTTTCACTACCGGTATTAATGAGAAAATTTTCAGTGTAAATATCAATGAAATGCAAGTTTTAAGGAAGAAATCAAATAATTAGTTTTTGGTGTATAGTCTCCATCAATGATGAAAACTATCAGTGTCTTAGCTGTTGAATATGATTGATATTGGTAAAATATGTATTTTCAATAAACCCAGCCCTATTTTTTTTCCTGAATGTTTCATAATTTTACTTGGTGAAAATGTCAATTGACCGAGTACTATTGTACCCATTGTGATATCACTGGTAATCTTCATATTGATGTCTAAAGTGTTTTGGATTGATATTTTATCACAGCCCTCAGTACCTATTTAAAATTACACCGCACCAACAAAAATCTTGAAATGTACTGATAAACAGAAGATGTATATTTGTTGCATCATCTGCTAAGAGAGAGAGAGAGAGAGAGAGAGATATAAAGATGTTCACTCATGTGTCCTCCTGGCTCTCAGCATACAAAATTGTCTGTATATAATTGTTCTAATTTAGTAAGTTTCATGATAAATCATATAGAACAGTACTATGTAAAGAAGGCAGATATCTGTACATAAAATCTAAGGTAGCAATTCAACAAATTGATGTAAATCACAATGAGCTTTGATTTAATTCATTTAAAGCCTGTCTGCACTAGTTTGGCCAAGAGGAATTAGATCTCCCTGTGTGGTCAATGACAGGTGGTTATCTCATAAAATCAGCTCTCATTTAACATAAGAAAAGGGGACGATGGGGGACCAACGGGTACTGCTTAGGCATTGTTTGCTATATAGAGGGCGCAAGTAGCTACAAGTAGTGCAGTGGGGCTACCTACTGGATACCATTTCATTAATTTTCAATCTCCAGTTATCATCTGTGTTATATGATATGAGTTAACACCCTTCTGGCTCTGAACAGACAGTGTATGTATTTTGATAGATTTGAACAGTCTTCTAAAAAATCTCTAAATGAGCATTATTACATGTCAGGTGTCTGACCAAATATCATTACATTATCTAGCTCAATAAGATTTGAATACTGAATTATTGACAATAATGGATAAACTTTATGTCTTTGCTGTCATTTGTCTAAAAGCATAATATAAGTGTTCATCTTTTCTTTTGCAAAGTCAAAATCTTGATTCATCATAGCACTTACAAAGGTTTTTTTTTCCAATAAAATGTAAAATTCTTGTTGAAAACTAATTTTATGAAAATATTAGGGTATTACTATATCCTTTAAAAGTTTATATATATTAACATATCTGATATTGTGTTGCAAATTTAAATGCATTTTTAAATCAAATCATGAAATTCTTGGTTGATAAAATTTGAAATTCGATATATATATTTGTATTGTGTGCACGCATTGTTTAGTCCACTTTGGGGGATTCTCTGAAGTTTCTTGCTTGTCGAAGTGTGAGGCAAATCAGTAATGAAACGAGAGGATGGGAGAGGAATAAAGAGAGAAACGGAAGATGAGAGAGGAATAAAGAGAGAAAGAAAGGGTGAAAGAGGAATAAAGAGCGAAAGGGAAGATGAGAGAGTAATAAAGAGAGAACGATAGGATGAGAGAGGAATAAGGAAAGGAATAAGGAGAGAAAGAGAGGATGTGAGAGTAATAAAGACAGAACGAGAGGATGAGAGAGGAATAAAGAGAGAAAGGGAAGATGAGAGAGGAATAAAGAGAGAAAGAGAGGGTGAAAGAGGAATAAAGAGCGAAAGGGAAGATGAGAGAGTAATAAAGACAGAACGAGAGGATGAGAGAGGAATAAAGAGAGAAAGGGAAGATGAGAGAGGAATACAGAGAGAAAGAGAGGGTGAAAGAGGAATAAAGAGCGAAAGGGAAGATGAGTGAGTAATAAAGACAGAACGAGAGGATGAGAGAGGAATAAAGAGAGAAAGGGAAGATGAGAGAGGAATAAAGAGAGAAAGGGAAGATGAGAGAGGAATAAAGAGAGAAAGAGAGGGTGAAAGAGGAATAAAGAGCGAAAGGGAAGATGAGAGAGTAATAAAGACAGAACGAGAGGATGAGAGAGGAATAAAGAGAGAAAGGGAAGATGAGAGAGGAATAAAGAGAGAAAGAGAGGGTGAAAGAGGAATACAGAGAGAAAGAGAGGGTGAAAGAGGAATAAAGAGAGAAAGAGAGGGTGAAAGAGGAATAAAGAGCGAAAGGGAAGATGAGAGAGTAATAAAGACAGAACGAGAGGATGAGAGAGGAATAAAGAGAGAAAGGGAAGATGAGAGAGGAATACAGAGAGAAAGAGAGGGTGAAAGAGGAATAAAGAGAGAAAGAAAGGGAGAGGTAAGAGCGAGAGAGAAATAAAAAAGAAGTTTGTGAATGAAAGAAAGAATGTAAATGAGAGAGAGAGGAAGACAGAGAGAGAGAGAGAGACAGAAGGTAAGTGTTCGTGTGTGTGTGTAAATGAATGAAAGAGGGAGGGAGAGAGAGAGAGCATACAGAGAAAAATAGAGACACCAAAAAAAAAAAGTTCAACCAAACAAAAGAAGAGAGAGACAGATAAACAGCTTTAGCTCTTGTTTGCTTGACTTAAAAGCATGTGGTGACACAAAACCTGTAAGATCATGATATATGGGGCATGATCTAACATAATCTGATTACCTCTCCACAAAATATTTGACGCTATATCTCATCCAATAAATAATACAATTTTAGAGCACGATATTACGATCATGCCAAACATGAAGCTATATTTGAGATCTGTAATGCACCCTTAATACGCTACGACTGGTGCAAATTTCCTGCTGCCTCCAAATTTCCTGAAGCTGTATTACAATGGCAATTACTGCTATCACTCCACAATGGTATATTCACTTTCTGATTTACATGCAATTCTTTATCCCTAAGGTGGGACTATAATATGGAGGGTTGTTTTTACAGGTAGGGGTTTGTGTTCTTGTCTATGAATCAAGAAAAATATTTACATCAGAACCTTTGTAAAGTCTTACATAAGAACAAGAGAGTGAGTAAAAATTAAAATGAGAGACAAGTAAACATCAAGGGCATTTCATAGATGGGGAGCTTACTTTTCCAGTCTTTCACAATTAGCCCTTCATAATCTCCTTTACAATCGCAGAGCCCTAACGACCCTGCATATAAATATATAAGTATTAAATTTTACTTCTCATCACTATCACTTATTCTTTGTTATTACATTTATTTGCATTTTTTCCTAAAGTATATATCAAAGAGTAATTTGCAATTCTGAATATGAAATATTCAGCTATGCTAGAGTCAATATCTTTCAAAGATATCCATTTAAATAGATGGACTTGTATAATGTTTGCTTAAAATTCAAAATATATGAAAACACTGTTAGGCCCTACTTATATCAACCTTTCAAAAAGTCCCCCCCCCCCCGAATACAGACTTGTCGATTCATTTGTTAAATACCTGATAATGTCAAAGTTATGAGTCTGTGGCTCTTGTTCCTTGAAAATTGTACTTTCACAAAACTAAAAGGATTCACAAAGCTGACATGATCTTCGTTTAATTTAAAGGGAAATCCAACTTTGATAGCAAACTTGTCTAGAATAAAGCAGAAAAATCAGAGAAGCATACTGATGAAAGTTTGAATGAAATCAGACATAAAATAAGAAAGTTACGAATTTTTGCAAGTTGCAATTACGGTACTATATATAGGTATGGGCTCTTCAAATTGGCTGAATTGATAATGTCTATGTGATGTAGTGGCGTACAACTTTCCCATTTGCTCCAATACACAATAGGACTAAAATTTCATCTTTTCATAAATGTATGACTCGGGATGGTCTGTTCTTTTTATAGAGGACCTGTAATAATGTACTCTCCTTGATATATTTTGAGTAGTGCCCCGTGGGTGAAGGCACTTGGAAGAAAAACAGAAATAAGTGATTTTTTTGTATGCGACAAACGGGAGAGAAATCTGTCACTACATCACAATCCACTGACAAAATTGCCAATTTGAGATTCGCACAGCTGTAGTGATCTCATATTTCAAACACTCATAACTTTCTTAATATTGGTCTGATTTATTTCAAACTTTCGCCATTCTGTTTCTCTGATATTTATGCTTTCATTCAAATGAACTTATTAGAAGGGTTGGATTGCCCTTTAATTATCAATAACATCACTCAAAACCATTGGTCATATGTCATTGAGAAAGGACACGCAGCGCATTTATGATGGTAAGTTCTGAGAACGAGAATGAGATATGAAAGCAAAGAGTACCTGCAAATTTCAAACTCTGCCCATGCATCAAACTGAAATATGATATGAAAGGTGACAAGCTTGTGTCAAATCTTTGGAAAAAGATGATGGTAGATTGACAATTTTTGTTTAAAAAAAGGTAGATAGAGTATTCCTGTTTGGACCTGAGCCAAATGACAATATGTACACTATACACCATTTAAAGCCCCTCTAAAGTGTTGGGAGCCCAAACATTTGATGCCAAAATTTCACTTAAACTGTATCATAATGTGAAAGAGGATGTCATTTAAGACACATTTCTGAAGGATTTTCAAAACAAATGTGTTTGAAGTCAAATATTGATGAAAGAATACAAAATTTATGAATTCTTTTATCAATATTTGTCTTCAAACACATATTTTTGGGGGAAATCTTTGCAGAAGTGTGTCTTAAATGACATCTTCTTTCACATTATATGATACAATTTAAGTGAAATTTTGCCATCAAATTTTTGGTGAATTTAGGCTCCCAACACTTTAGCTCTTAGTATGCTCTACATAGTACAACTATAACACATGATATTGAATTAAAGTTAAAGTAAGTACAAATTAAAGGAATGAAATGAAAAGGGATTAACTATTCTGGGAAGAGATTTGTTTTCAGTAATTTCTTAAATTTTTTTCTTGATAAAATATTGAATATTGTTCCATTCTTTGGTGCGATCACTGCAGCTTTGCTTTGAGTCTTTGGAATGGTAAGAAGAAAAGGGTCTCCTGAAGAGGAAAGATTAGGACAAGATGGAACGTGAAATGTAAGGCAATCTTTAATATATACTGGCATTCGATCATGGAAGGCTTTAAAAACAAACAGTAGGATTTTAAAGAAAATTCTCTCTTTTATGGGAAGCTAATGGAGGGTTTAAGACATAAAACCCAGTCTTCTATATTTGATTTCTACTAATAATAAAAATAGTGCCATGCCCGAGCTGAATCCCACAAATGTTGCAACTCCATTCAAGTGTTTAAACCCCTCGAAAACAACACTTCTACCATCTCTTGAGAGTCAGAAGTATGTTAACTCCTACACCCTTTTGACTCTCAGTACTCAATAATAATGATTGCCTACAAAACACATTTGGATTAGTTTAGATTTCTACAAAACTTATTTCCTGAGTTAAAATAAACAAACCACGATGAAAAGCAATGCTACATCCTGGTAAACTTCAAACAAGGCACCAATTCTGAATAAATATTTCAGAAGCTTAGTTTCAGTTTTGTTTCTGCAAAACACAAACATGCAAGTCATACTTTTAATTAAAAAAAAAAAGTAAGTTAGTTTTAAAATTTGTTTTTCTATATTATGTGACCTTTATCTGACAATTGAGATATTATTAGTTTCATATATCGGTGCTTACAACAACAAATTTTATTCAATTACTTCCTGGTTCAGGTAAATAAGTACACAAACTATGTGAAGAATTGGCAATGCTACGTCCCAGAAGAGATAGAAAAAATGGACCAATTCTGAATCACAAATCAAAAGTGAAAACTATCACTGCAATGCAGAGCAGTGTAGTTTTCCAAGAACTCATTAGTAGCATTCTCATTGTTATTTTCAGTATCATGATTTCACTTAAGAAGTTTCCATTTTGGTTTCCTGTATAGTTTATGTATAGGATATTAAAGTGTCATGGTTCATGGGTAATTCTAATCAATCTATACAAATTGATATATATTACAAATTCAAAAACAATGTCTTATAGGGGGTTACATGTAATTACACAATCAATCCCTGGGCCCTGTCTTATAAAGAGTTGCCATTGATCCAAATCAATCACACCACCTCAAATCACTTAATCACCTAAGTTTCCGTTTTGGTTTTCCTCTGAGTTTACTAGGATATTGAAGTGTCATGCAATGTATCATGGGTAATTCTAATCAATCCATATAATTTTATATATATTACAAGTTTAAAAACAATGTCTTATATGATTACTTGTAATTACACAATCAATCCCTGTCTTATAAAGAGTTGCGATTGATCCAAATCAATCGCAAGTTTGCAGTCTCCTATCTCTTATGTACATATAGTTGTGATTAATATCAAGTCTTTATAAGACAGGGCCCTGATCAATGCAAAACAAGGAAAATAAAGTGTCATGATAAGTGTTATTAATGAGATAATAAAAAGTATTTTGAATTGTCCATATAACAAAGGTTATTGGAGTGGAGCTCCAGCCAAATAACCCACTGACTTGACCCTTCTAGTTCTGGACAAATTATAAAATACATAAACTGCTCAAAGGAAACAAGAAAAGCAGCATTTGTAGGAACTTGGGTGATATAGTAATAAGCTCCCTTGATACAGGTTGAAACAACAAATATATAAATTGCTTGTTTAATCCATTAATAATAATAATAGGCATTTCTATAGCCCCGTCTATCTAGAAATTCTATTCCGAGGCGCACTAACTATTACCCCGGCTTAAGCCTAGCTGCCATTACAGCACTCTAGCATTTCAAGGAATTAATTCCTGCCAGGTACCCATTTACCTCACCTGGGTTGAGTGTGGCAAATGAAGATTAATGCCTTGCCAAAGGACATTAGTGCTGTGTCAGGGATAGAACCACGATCTTTGAATTTCAAGTCAAGTGCTCAAACCACTTGACTACGACACTGCTACATTGCCGAAAGGAACTCAATACGGCCTGGGATAGCTCCTGTTTTAATGCCTACGTGAATGAGAGAATTTAGAAATCAATGAGTTAATGCTTTAATATATTTTTCTCATAACATTAAAACAAACCCTTCAGTATAGTATCAAAACAATCAGATTGTAAGCATTTAAAACTAGATGGAACTTCAACTGCGCGCAGTCGAAAATGATGCCTCCGCCATAGAGCAATTTTACAAACCAAAATGGAAGCAATTTTTAAAATTCAAGTTTGATTGTAATCCATCTGTTGGTTCTAATGATAACGCGATCACGAGCTATTTTAGGATACATAATGAGCCCTGTGACCTTTGACCTCGTGACCCCAAAATCTAATCAGTTCATTGGCTCTGCAAGATACATACATGACCCAAGTTTGGCGGTAATCCATCAATCGGTTCTTGAGATAACACGATCACAAGCTATTTTGCATACATAACGAGCCCTGTGACCTTAGACCTTTGACCTCGTGACCCCAAAATCTAATCAGTTCATTAGCTCTGCAAGATACATACATGACCCAAGTTTGGCGGTAATCCATCAATCGGTTCTTGAGATAACGCGATCACAAGCTATTTTTGCATACATAATGAGCCTTGTGACCTTTGACCTTTGACCTTGTGACCCCAAAATCTAATCAGTTCATTAGCTCTGCAAGATACATACATGACCCAAGTTTGGCGGTAATCCATTCATCGGTTCTTGAGATAACGCGATCACGAGCGGGACGTACGGACGGACGGACAACCAGAAAACATAAAGCCTCCGGCTACTTTGTAGCGGAGGCATAAAAAAGGGATGCAAGTATTAAGCAACTATTTAGTTTATAAAAACAGTAACCATAGTTTCTTATTTCCAGCACATCCGACAGAGAATAATAGTTCCTGTATATTTTTTATATGAATAATATGAGCCCTTTCCTGTTTAAAAAAACAAATCATATCATATATTGTTCATTGTTCTGAAGGCTCATAATTCCGAAAGTGAAATAGGATTCATGATTCTGAAAATGAAATAGGGTCCATTATTTCGTTTCGTAGATTAGTAATTTTTAAAAAGACGATACAGGGTTCTATGTAAATTTTCCGGATTGTGAACCTTCAGAACTATGAACCCTATTTCATTTTCAGAAATATGATCCTTACGAATTATGAACCTTCAGAGTAACTAGCCTCTTCAGAATAATAAACCTTCGGAAAACGGACATGTAACTGAATCAATACCAGCATGTTGTTGAAAGATTCTTGCAAGCTTTCAGATAAACTGATTTTTCTGAGCGAGCTTGATTGAATAAATATGGGATGTTGACTCTGCTTCAAAGCTATATCATGGATACTATGTCATGGAGACCTGTACATCTACAAATACATACAAATAAACTGCTGTGTTTGACCAATTACTAGCTTCTGTTTCATTTCTTTTCAATTAAGGCTCATTCACTCAAAGTGACAAGCATGTGATACAATGTGAATGCACGCTTACCCTTCTAGAGACATATATGTCCATAAAAGGTTTAATATTCTAACAGCATATGATGTAATATGAGAAAAAATTATATTGGGAAACACCGAAAGGGGGAAGATTTGAGAAAAATAAGGACATCAAATGACGAACTTCTCCTGATCTTCCTTGTAATTATTTTCCATCGATGACAACTCATTTTTCTGTCTCTCTTTTCAGGTAACATATTAATGTGCTGACCAAAGGAGTCAAAAACATACATTTTAGTCAAAAATTTTCATTTCTCACATAATTCACTCAATGTTATATCAAGCCCCCTATTACTGCAATAGGTTTTTGTGTCAGTTTTAGGATTAAACTAGGTGGAACTTCAACTGCGCGCAGTCGAAAATGATGCCTCCGCCATAGAGCAATTTTACAAACCAAAATGGAAGCAATTTTTAAAATTCAAGTTTGATTGTAATCCATCTGTTGGTTCTAATGATAACGCGATCACGAGCTATTTTGAGATACATAATGAGCCCTGTGACCTTTGACCTCGTGACCCCAAATCTAATCAGTTCATTGACTCTGCAAGATACATACATGACCCAAGTTTGGCGGTAATCCATCAATCGGTTCTTGAGATAACGTGATCACAAGCTATTTTGCATACATAATGAGCCCTGTGACCTTAGACCTTTGACCTCGTGACCCCAAAATCTAATCAGTTCATTGACTCTGCAAGATACATACATGACCCAAGTTTGGCGGTAATCCATCAATCGGTTCTTGAGATAAAGTGATCACGAGCTATTTTTGCATACATAATGAGCCCTGTGACCTTTGACCTCTGACCTCGTGACCCCAAAATCTAATCAGTTCATTAGCTCTGCAAGATACATACATGACCCAAGTTTGGCGGTAATCCATCAATCGGTTCTTGAGATAACGCGATCACAAGCTATTTTTGCATACATAATGAGCCCTGTGACCTTTGACCTCGTGACCCCAAAATCTAATCAGTTCATTAGCTCTGCAAGATACATACATGACCCAAGTTTGGCGGTAATCCATCAATCGGTTCTTGAGATAACGCGATCACGAGCTATTTTTGCATACATAATGGGCCCTGTGACCTTTGACCTTGGACCTCGTGACCCCAAAATCTAATCAGTTCATTAGCTCTGCAAGATACATACATGACCCAAGTTTGGCAGTAATCCATCAACGGTTCTTGAGATAACGCGATCACGAGAACGGGACGTACGTACGTACGGACGGACGGACAACCAGAAAACATAATGCCTCCGGCTACTTTGTAGCGGAGGCATAAAAATGATCAAACTCCTTAGTTGATATTGATTGAAAACCTAGAGTGGCACATTGTTTAATAAAGTATATGCTACATGTACAATGTACATTTACATGTTTACAAATGTCAACTTTAGCAACCCAACGTTTGTTCCCTTTATAAGCCAACCAGGGCCTGTTGAGAGTTAAATATATTCTGGAGTGACTGGGTAGATTTCAGGATTGGCCAAAGACAGTGCAAGTATATGACACAGTTACCACATACTTCACAAATCTCTTCATAAAATTAAGGGTGATGATCCCTCTATAGACAAGGATCAGAAAGGTTTCCCATGAAGTTGAGTATTTGTTGCATGGACAAAAACAATAAAATAAAAAAAGGAAAAGCAAACTCTGAGTGAAATTATGTATATATATATATATATATATATATTTGTTGTTTTCTTTCATATTTTCATGATCAATGTCAAAAGAAAAGATATTATAAGAAAGTCATTGTCCACTACTTCAGAAGAGTTGAAAAAACAACAACACACAAACAACCCTTCAATGTATATTTTCAACTTTGGAAAATACATGACGAAAAGTCAGTCCAAAATCTCATGGGAATTTAACAAGATTATAAGGATAATATCACAATGAAAAAGGAATGGGATTGTGAAATTTCCCAAATAACTATCAGATACTGTTTTTTTCTCTCCAAGGAAATTGTCAAACTAAACAATTAAAATGATATTGACATTTGATTGGAGAATTACCAAGAAAAATGTAATTGCTTTGGCATCCAAGGTCATCACTTAATCAAGGGTTTATCTATCACATCTAGGTAAAGCCACAACTATTGTTTTGATTTATATGAAACTACAACCCATTAAGGAAGTGATTCCAAAAGGTTTCCATTACCTTTTAATATATCTGTTTAATAATGTATTTCAATTTATGCATGCTTCTCTCCCTAACCCCTGGTTACCAGCCATTTCATTCATCAGTTGTTGCTATGTTGGTCAATCCTCTAGCAAGCTTTTTAGTTCAAGAGAAAATTTTGTTAAAAATGTATGCATACAATTAGTGAACAGGTCTATTGGATAAATTTGCTACACTTTCAAATTCACAGGGAATAAATCCAGACTAAGAATATCAATGCTGTAAATGTACATTTAGAGTGAGAATTACACCATCTGGGCCCCTTCTTATAAAGAGTTGCGATTGATCGTACTCAATCGTAAGTCCTCCAATCAATCTCAAGTTTGCAGTCTCCTATCTCTTAGGTACATAGCTGCGATTGATATCAATCGCAATTAATTTGCCCATTGTAAGAGTGTTAAGTCATATCATTTCATACAGAGTTAATGCCCTTCTGGCTCCAAACAGACGATAATTGTGAAAAATGTACCCATGGATTACTTTAGGACTAATCCGACAATGGAACAATGAATTAAACTAAACGATTAATGCTTAAATTTCACTTGTGGGAAAAGAAAATGTTCATCAGTTTCATGAAATGGCAGGGGTTAAAATCTTTCAGAACAAAAGTTTTTAACATAATAGGTATATTTCTACAGAAACATGGAAATGAACCACTGGATTATACTTGATGGATTTTACATGTACATGTATATCATTTTTCACAAGTGTGCATAACCTATGCTACACATAATTATACCCATAAGCATCTTCAAAGTTATATTATACTGTAATGCATGGTTAAGAAGACAACTAAAAGTATCCATCAATGGTCTCTCTTTAAGATTGTCAACTACAATTATCCATCTCTGGCTGCCCCCCTCTCTTCCCCCCCCTCTCTCTCTCTCTCTTTCTCTCACCCTCAATCTGTAAAATATTTGTTTGTATTTATATCACCATAACAATGAATAAAGTATATATTTGAACAAGAATTGATTTTGGAAAGTGACTCACCTATTGCTGCTTAATCCAATCTAACATTTCCATATGATACACATTTGAATGAATAGTAGCGTCAAGAGCTCACTTTTCTGTAAAAAACCTACCTGTAATGATAATAATAGAAAAACAATATGTACAAAAAAGGTTGAATAATCAGAAATGAAACCTACTTGTCCTAAAATAGTCAAATGAGATACATTTTATATATACACAAACTTCCAAGTAACAATTGTGATGATAAATAGCTATTTGAATAACTTGAAGTAATAACACTCCTTATTTTCCAAGCAATTCTGAATAACACATACTTTGCAAATAGAAAAACATTTTTTCACATCTTTTCAAAAATTTGAAATATGGTACATGTTCATCAGAATACATGACATGTTAATCAGCATTTGAACATCCTGTATAGAACCTCAAGACAAACAAAACTATTTGGAATTCAAACATTCTGAACAACAAACTGCATAACCTTAAAAGTTATCATGACATGTGTCCTAATCATTCGCATTAGACAAGCTCATGAAGCCCCATTAATATCTAATTACAGAGTACCTTGAATATTGACAAGATTTAGCCCATTCGCACGGAGACGTCAATGATATCTTACCAAATCGGGAGCTGATTTTCTACTAACTCCAGGTTGATAATACCACCCTTAATCATAATGGGTAGAAAATTTGGGACTGATTACTATAGATGGCCATCCGAGTATTAAAATATCAACATGTTTCCATGTATTTTCAGGCTAAGGTGGTGTTTTTATAGGTTAATCTGCAACTAATTACATGAGTGTGCCTACAATATCATATTAGATATTAAACTTGTGCATGTTGTTGAGATCAAGAAGGGTGTTAACTCTTTGTTAAAAAATAAAAATATATATATATGAGTTAATTCCCCTTTACATTTAAATAGGCAAGGTGATATGGGGATTTGATGAATCAGTCTTTGACTCTCTAGCATACATGTGTATTTCGACTCAATAAACAGAAATAAATTCAGCTACAAAGTCTGCACAGATTTGGGTATTCAAAATCAGCTACAAACTCTGCATAGATTTTGGTACTTAAAATCACTGCTGGTTTGAAATTGCAATGTTTTTTTAAGACACTGTTTTGCGCATAAATCACATCTGATTTTTGTTTCATCTTAAAATAGGATGCGAATGTCTTTGTAGTTTGTGGATGTCATTGTTGTTTGTGGATGTAATTGTTGTTTGTGGATGTAATTGTTGTTTGTGGATGTAATTGTTGTTTGTGGATGTCACTGTTGTGTGTGGATGTCATTGTTGTTACCTCAGCATTGTGAGCATCTGTGAAATGATGCCTTGCTGAAATGCTCCCTAGAAAATGGAAAATGTGCAAATATTGTGTGCATGCAAGCCTAATTTCAATGACAAGGGTAATGATACCTCTGTAAAGCATGTAGAGACATTATAAAACCCATGATATTATTATAATCATTGGTTTCATCTTACAATAGGATGCGGATGTCATTGTAGTTTGCTCATCAATTAAAGTTGTGAGCATCTGTAAAATGATGCCTTGATGAAATGCTCCCTAGAAAATGGAAAATGTGCAAATAATGTGTGCATGCAAGCCTGAATCCAATGACAAGGGTAATGATACTTCTGTAAAGCACATAGAGACATTATAAAACCCATGATATCATCATTATTACGGTACCCAATCGATCATAAAGTGACTCGTATTGGATAAGAGGTGTTTTTCTTTCTATATCCCAATGTAACCCATGGCCTTCAGGAATCAAGTGGTTTCTACACTAGGCCTATGGGGAAGACAGAATTCAGCAGTTTATGGGTTAAGTTAAAGATAAAGACCAGTTCTTGTCATGTGATTGCATTGTGAAAGAAACGTTGTGGAATCGATCAGAAAAGGTTGATCATCTATCATATGAGTATTGGTGTGTACTGCAAGGTTCTGGAATCATCAAAATGATAAGAAATTTGGCCCAGTCTTGGTCAAGTTACAAGCACTGTACACAGAAAGATGTATATGGGACTACGCGACCACGTGCGCGATATCTATTTGGTCCCAATAGATATAATAATATATCAAATATATCAATTAGTAAGCGGTTTCCCGGCAAAATTTGTATCATCACGTATTAGTCAAAACATATTCTTTCACATGATTGGTAATGAGAGCTTCCATTTAAATTTTTTGAGAGAGGGGCGTTTCCAAAACTGGTCTTTACCTTTAAAGAACTAGTGATTGATGCAGGAGTGATACCAACAGAGAGCATAATGAAGGAAACAGATGGAGGCAGGACAGCTAATGTGACAAGATGATCCATTATTGATATCTATAGCCAAGGAGGATTAACTCCTTGATAATCAGATATGCCAACCTTTACATTCAGCTTTCAGGAAGGATTCATTCAGAAATCAGGGAGGGTTGGTATCTCTGTAGCTTACATTCACCTCTATATTCTTGAAATAAATTTCATGCTTCCGTCTTAGAAATCCTTCCCCACAAAAAAAAGACAATAGGAGATCAATAACTATTAAAAAGTTATTATGGATCTTTCTCAAACATTTCTTTCTAGAACTCCATATCAAAATAGAGGTCCTAAATTACTCTTTCCTATGATTACTGGAAACAGCTGCATATTTCAATACATCTAACATACAATTTGATGATATATCTCCAATATGTAGATGACAAAAGAATTGAAAGGATAACAAGTTAAAGGAAAAGTTAATGTACAAGAACAAGGTGAAATAATATGAAGAAAAAAGATTGATGAGAAAAAGATGGAAAATAGAGGTAAATCAACTTTACTCTCTATGTAAAATACTTGATGGTGATCTTGGAGAGATAATTATCTTTCAACCAGATTATGCAAACATACCTACAAAATTAGAGGAATGTATATGTTATTTGTTTAAAATACAGTATCAGGTGATGATGTCAATACACGAACCTTGCAATAATAATATGAATATTTTTGCTTTACCGGTAGTTAAATAGGAAACTAAAACTAAATCCTTTAGGTTTCATGTAAGAAAAGGGTATAATTAAAGGAAAAGAAGAAAAGATTGTAGTGCCAGCTGCCAGGATACATATGTATTCAAGAATAGTAAAAAAAAAAATAATAATAAAAATGAAACATGGAAGCAAATCCCTGCATTAAAGGTTGTCTGGAAAAGAGACCTATATTTCATCTTTTTTGAGCCAGAGGGGCATAATACTGTAACATATAGTTTACACCTTTCTCACTCTTGAGTGGACAATTTGCACATGTCACAACTGTATGCTCTCTGCTTGGAAGCCATAGCCTCTATAAGCAGGGCCTGGCAGCTGCTAATATGTGATGCATGTTACCACCCCCCCCCAAAAAAAGGGTGGTTTAAATAAAACTTTTGTACCATGTCTATGAAATAATTCACTAAAAAGGTCACTGTATACAATGTTTTCAAAGCACACATCATTCAAAATGGACCTTCAAACACAATTTTGAACAAATATGATTTTCCAGAGATGCAAAGAATTGACTAGTACAGACCTACAGGGTCTGAAGTAAAAAGACTACTCTTCTTAAAGTTTAATATCTGTCAATGTACTAGACCATCATGATGCTTTGTGTAAGGCACGACTCCAACAGACATGTGAATGGAATGAAACAGAGACTGCATGGTCTCAATTGGATACATCAAAACAATTTGTCTGTCGTACATGATGCATATGTCGGAAATGTACTTATCTAAACAGAATAGATTCTTCATTGGACCACAACTGATATGATGAATGCTTTCATCGGGGGATGTAATTATGTGCAGGAATACTCCACTTTTTACATCTCAACTTGATGGGATGAGGGAAAGACATCTCTGAAGACTCTGTCATTTCACAAGAGGCTTCACAAATGATGTTTTGAACTAAAGAATATAATCAAACATAAAGGTAAGTTTAGAAAATAAAGGATGTTCTATCATTACGTATGACACAAGAAGTTGATTTTAATTATTTACAGCAGTAATGCTAAGATCCTTCCTTTGAAAATAGATTTTTGTAATCATTATTGTGCAGTATATATATCATTATGATGTTAGCTATTTTGCGTAGAATATTTTTTAGAGTCTAAATTCAGAGGGTGGTATTCTCGAAAGCGGACTAACTTTAGTCCATGGTTTAATCCTCCAACTAAGTATGGAATGCCAAATGTCCATATGAATATATTTTTGAATAATTTGATATGTCCCTAAATTAACATGATAACATAATTATTTCATAGTTTAAGAGTTGTTTATCTATTATGTTATTACATTTTATTTTCATTTAGTGACAGATTAGATTATTCAAAAACATATTCATATGGACACTTGGCATTTCATACTTAGTTGGAGGATTAAACCATGGACTATAGTGAGTCTGCTTTTGAGAATACCACCCTCTGAATCATTTTGGAATACCTAACACTTTCATATCTAATGTAGATAGAACCTTGATAAAATAAACTTATAAGAGTGGAGCTCCGACCTTTGCTCCAGCGACAAACACTCCGGGCTATATTTTGTCAAATGGGTTCATGTTAGGTTGCAATCGCATGTTATATTAGGCTTAGGGTATGGTAAGGTACAGTGCTGAGTTTAGTATTAAATTTAGGAATTTTGGTGGGTGTAGAAAATAACTGAGGAACAATTATACAAGGAGCAATGGTCATACAGCCTTTAAGAGCATGTTGCTAGTAAGAAATCTCATAACACTGACTATTTTGGCAACAAAGAGGCATGTCTGACTATAAGTTCCTGAAAAATGACAACTGTGAATCAAGGATCTTTCAGAATAAATATTTCTTAAAAGATTTGCAATAACATTCCTGAAAGCCAAGCAGGAGTGGTGATGTTATGATTGGGGGAGGGGGAGTGGGGGAGGGGGAGTAGGAGAGGGGGGTCATGACATTTGAGGAAGCTTAGAGATGAAGAGGGTAGTACACCCCCCTCACCATTCCCCTCCGCATGAGCAGATTTTGCATTTGGCAGTATAATAACTCTGCATTCTTGCAACAACCTTCTTTGCTATTTGTCATTTGCTAGGTTGTACAGTGTGGATCAAAAAAGTGTACCCAAATTTGGTAGCTCCTAATTAAAAATTCATAACCAATATGACTTTGAAATTGATTTTATGATGAAGAGTAACTTATTTTCTGTCCAATGATACCCTATTCATAATATTTCTGCCATGGATGAATAAATTGTGCTTGGAATAAGCTTTTCCTTGAGTTTGAGTTGATATTAACACCTTATTTCCAACTGCCTAATAGTAAATATAAACTAGAAATGTAATTCGTCATGAAGATGAATTAGGTGGTCTGTTATGTAATCTGAATAACTGATCTTGTAGAAAATTGTCTTAGCTACAACATATCAAAATTTGGAAGAAAATCGATCCATATTTACAGAGATACAATCAATTTTCCATAAATATGCTGACGTCATAATATGCAAATTCGTATTTTGAGTTCCAAGGCCAAAGGGCAAAGGGCAGAGCTATAGAAAATTAAGGAACATTACAAGACATAATAGAAGGAGAACGAGAACCAGAGGCGGGAGAGGTAGAGGGTGAGAGAGAAGAAAAGAGAAGGGCAGAGGCAGAGGGAGACAGAGCAAGAGAATAAGAGGGAGGCAAGGCAAGAGGTCGAGGTAGAGGGAGGCAGAGAGAGAGGGAGAGGGTAAAAGAGTAGAGAGAGATATATATGCAGAGACAGAGCAAGAGAAGGAGAGGGGCAAAATAAGAGAGGAGAAGGGAAACAGAGCAAGAGAGAGGAGAAAGAGAGAGATGCAATGGAGAACGATGCATTCAATATATCCAGCATAAATAGAATTTAATATAGAGAAAGAGAGAAGTATAGACAAGTAAACAATTCTATGTCCACGGAGAGACGTAAACATGCATATACCTTGGGCTGAATAACTGGAAAAAGTAAAAACGTCTGGGAAGGAGACTAGCAAAGTGATTTGATATTGTAGCAGAGTTGGGAGATAAACCCTATATTAGGTTTAATACCAGATTTCCCATAGGGTTGTACTCAAACGATTGACATTCTTCTCCCATAGATATAACACGCAAAATTAGGCATTTTATTACATTGTTTGTGATTGTATATGATAATATGTTATAATAGTCGAAGAAGATCATAAAATCAAATCTAAAACGACGGCAAAAAAAAAAAAAAAATGACCCACCAGGAATCGAACTTGGGTCGCCGGAATGGGAGGCAAGTGCTATGACCACTATACCAAAATAATCCACATAGACATTACACGTGAACGGAAAATGGAATTCTCAAATCTCACTTTGCAAGTGAAATATGAGCATGATCCCGGCATCTGATCGAAAAATAAAGGGCACACTTGTGATAGCTTATTGTCTCAGCTACAACATACTCAAGCTCAGCAAAAAAAACTAAAACGACGGAGATATTGCTCGCGAAAGACGGGAATGTAGAATCCAGTTTTGAAAAAGTCATGTCCCATAGAGAATACACACAAAATGTAAAAAAATTGACATGCCTCCTTTAATCGCAAAAAAACGCCATGATGCCTTTGTCAAAATGAAAAATCGTGGTGACTGCATTTGTAGAGAATTGTCTCAGCTAGAACATATCAAAATTTGGAAGAAAATCGATCAATATTTACAGAGATACAATCAATTTTCCAAAAATATGCTGACGTCATAATATGCAAATTGAAATTTTGAGTTCGGAGGCCATTATGATGACGTCATGAGTTAATTGAGGGTCAAATGAGACATGAAATCATATCTCCGACTCATAATCTATCCAAATATGAAAAAAATTGGGAGTTCCCATCCATTCTGAAGAGTTACAATGGATTTTGTATAGGCATGTTTTTGCCCATATATGCTATGTATTACAAGAGTTCGCGCGACGGACATGTTTCTTGAACGGACGCTCATTCCGTTATTAATGGTCATAAAAGGATAAACATGGTATCAAATTGTTCAGAAAAAATGAGAAATATCATGCCAAAAAAATATGGGAATTATGTTGCGCTCGTCCGCGAACGAAACGCGCGCATGCGTGCGCGTTTTTTGCGAAATGCTTAAAATGGCCTGAAACGTATCCAAAATGAATTTGAGACGATTTAGAGCATTTTAAAATTTGCGCGCGCGGACGACGCATGCGCGCTTTTTACATGAAATTGACCGGACGGATATTGACCTTAATCATGATAAATACGAATAAGAAATGACTTTCCGTTATGAAGATATGATCATGAGTTGAAAGTACAAAAAAAACACAAAATGGCGCCTGGATGACGTCATGAAGACTTGATGACCTTGAAAATGACCCTGTCACGTCTCATGACTATGACCTATGACTGTGTCAAAATTGAAAGAAATTGACAAAACTGATCTTGAGTTATCCTCTACACAAAAAAGTGCGCAGAAATAAATAAAAATAAATAAATAAATAAATAAGAAAGAAAATTCTGACGAAAACAATAGGTGATCTGTCGATACCGACAGACCACCTAAATGAGCAATTTTTTTGGAATGAGATAACACACACGTTATGGCTTTTGACCCACATCCATTGCTTCAGCCCAAACTTGATATAAGAGGATTTTGACAATAATTTTTGAAAAGCCTGCTGTTCAGTCATCCTTGGCAGCACATTTATGAAAATGGTATCATATTAGACAGGGTATTAGTTCTTCTTTACAATGACATATGATTAAATGTCCCATAGGTTATAACTCATTAATTAGAAGCTACCAAAGTTGGGTACACTTTTTTTGATACGCACTGTACAGCAGCTAAGCAAGAAAATTTTGCACCGTCTATTTTGGAACTTTTCATTTTAGAGCACTTTGGATCACAAGTCTGATTCACTTATTTATTTTTCTCTTAATGGCACTGGGTAGATTTAAATCCTCATTTAGACAACTTTTAGGGGCAACTTTTTAAATTTCTAAGGGGGTAGGGGTGGGGTGGCTCGATTCCCTCCCATTCCCTCCTGGTTTGCTACTGCTTGTCACGAGATTGCATTCCTTACAGTCATTTAGCCTCCCAGCATAAGGCTGAACACATTCAATCATTCAGTAAAAACAAACAAATGAACATTCATGTAAACGCTGCATCTGTTCATATATTTATATTACTGTCATCCTTCCACATGACAAATACAATTCTTTGGATTCTTATAGCTTCTCCCCTGGTCTTCCAGCCACATACCCAGGATATATACAGTCATTAAGATTCCAGAGCAGAGGATGACACTATGTTTGATAGCTTCCAAGTGTAAAGATATTTTTGAAAGCATTATTCTCAATTGGGTCATCATAGCACTCATTGAATACTGGGGCATTAATTAAAAAGCAATCTAAATGCACTTAGCATTGCTGCAAGATCTTTTCATGATCTAATATCCTTGGGGTATAGGATAACCTGAATAGTAGGAGTATCCAGGGAATGCCATGCAATTTGTCACCCTCCCTGCAATTTATGAAAATAGGTATCCTGAAACAATTTATGTATCAATATGAAAAAAGGCATCACGATTGACAACTTGTTTTCGAAAACTCTATTTTTTTAATACATTATTTGGAAATGTGGTGGCATCATAGGGGTTCATTACAGTCCAAAACATCAATTTGGATTTTCACTAGCTCGTAAAAGAGTTCAAGAGTAATGAACTGCTAGATCTCTGAGAACACATTTCGGAGTGTCAATATTATTTGCTCAAAAGCATTCAAGGCAAGACTCCCATAGAACCACAGTGTAGTGAAGCCCTAACGACACATTATATATTGCTTTCCCAATATTCCTAAATTAGGAGAGGTCAATAAGAAGTTTATCCACATAAAGTGTTCACACCTACGAGATGAAGCCTTTGTATCACACTGTCCATTTAGAAAACCTACCCTCAGGCCCTTGCCAATATTACCCTAATGCTCAGTGGTCAATTTCATACACAGGAGAAATTCCTACTTCATCTTTGAGTCAAACGCTGTAGCTAACCCCTGAAAGAAACTGAACCTAACCTAAAACCAAATTGCCATCCTTTTTATTTACACAAAAACAAAGGCAGGAGCAAATATCAGATCCATTTTGCCTAAGCTGCAAGATACATGTAAGTTTTGAAAGCATTTCATAAATTCCTTCCTACCAGTTACCAGTTTGTTACACCAAGGTCAACTGTTCATGAAATTCTTTACTTTGGAAGTCAAGAGTGCAAACCACTATACCAAAATGCTTCCCCTCAGAAGCGTGTTCACATCATGCTTCCCCTCAGAAGCGTCTTCATATCATGCTTCCCCTCAAAAGTGTGTTCACATCAAGTGCAGATAAACATACTTCTAAGCGCACATCAGCTGGTGATTGCAGCCCCTATACCTCAATGTTAATGGATTTAACATGTGTTTATTGTGTTATATACGGCTGCTGTACAGCACCATTACGGATCATTACACAAGCTAGAAAGAAAAATTGAAGTAATCTTTTATAATGATGAAAGACATATATCCAATTTCACACAGATATTATTTGCTTGGCATTGGAAAAAAACTGTAAAACTTATCGAAGTATTTGGTGTTCTAGCTGCATTATCACAAGATTGTTTTGTAAATGAAATAGCTTGAAAGTTATTGGCCCTTTCTTGCCTTCCCAAAGTAAAGGTAATAGCGGGAAAGCACCACAAAGTCAGTGCAGATGGAATAAAGATTACTCCTGTTCTCACTCACATCATATCATTCAGAAGGAAGCGCAGAAATCCCATGTGCAATGGATTGACGTCAAACAAGTAAAATGAATGAAAGAAGAAATGAATAAGAGAAAGGAGAAATGAATCTAAGAAAGGAATGGATCAGATGATGCATTACAAATTCGGAGAGGTCATTATGAATGGAGGGGTGGGGGGGGGGGTGGGGAGGGCAGGGGGAGAAAGGTATCCAAATGCACACGGCACACAACACATGCTCCTTCACAAATAAACACCATCCGCGCATGGTCTATTAAACTGATTAGTTCCAGATTAGCGGAGCAAGAATTTCTCTGAAAAATAAAGAGAATGACCCCCCTCATAGATAGTGACAGTGACGACGATGCTAATAATCTGAGGATAGGGAAAAGTGGTGAGAATTCTACGAAGATCAAGTCTTCCGAGAACTTGTGATGTATCATCTCAGATGTAATATCTCGTGAGCAATCCGACAGATATATCATGGAACCACATCATCAGAAACCCTCAGAACTTTCTTACTTACTCTCCCGAAATGTGTTGGGCCATGGTCTTTCTTCATATTTAAGCTGTGTGATTTTGTACAATTCAATCTTGAGGAAGGAGACGTTGTGTTAGTTTTGTATTTGGTAAGTACATTTAGCTTATGTAAATGCAAATTTGTAGAAATTTCTTTCAGCTGCTGCAATAAAGATCTTGTAAGTACAGTTAACAACTAAAAGATTCATACCCTTACCAAGCTTTGTAATTGTTTGAAGTATGTGATATATTTTTTTAACAAGGGGTATGAATAATTTAGTTGTTATTTTATCTAATGTTACCTTTGAACTTGGCTATAAGGAAGCATTATTCTCAAAGCTCAAAGAAAAAAGTCAATGTTCAGATTTCTCTACAGCAACACAGAGCGTATAAACCATTCAAAAATACATTTCAAACTTGTCTAACTGGGCACTAGATTGACCAAGTGACTCCTATCATTACAGCATAAGAGAGTGATTGAGAGGATTGTTCTTATGATCTTACCTTCCCAGAATCACCAATATAACTACCTCTTCTTCGGTCATGATTTTTCCTGCATGCTACTTCCTTCTTCCTTCTTCTTCCTTTCCCCTTCTTCTTCTTCTTTTATATGTTTTCCTTGTCCTTGTCGTTTCGTGGTTGTCGTTCAGTAATATTGGCTTGTGTTTTCCAGGTCCTCGTAGGCACAATTTGAAACAATTTTTTTCCCTTCTTTCTGGGGGATCCACAAACTACAAGCACTGCTTTTTAGTGGATCCCCCCATTTCCTCAGAAATTAAAGAATTTCTTGTAATAATGCTACATGTATTATGTTCATACAGTGTATTTGTATACCTATCAAGATTTACTTTCTGTAATAATATATGTAATGCCTTTGTTTATCTTTCTGTTGGAAATGAAATAAATACGAATTGAATTGAATTGAGAGGGAGAGAGAGAGAGAGAGAGAGAGAGAGAGAGAGCGAGAGAGTCTTAAGTTCTACACTCAAAATAATTTTATTGAGAGGAAAACATATTCAGCCGAGAATCTAGGTTACTTGGCACTTTAAAGACCCTGTCCGAAGTGAAAAATGAAATAGATGAATTATATATCAAAGGAAAGCTGACAAGCCATAGATTACAACGATACCAATTATATGCTACTTTAGTGCCTGTCAGACGAGTAACAGCTCTCTGAAAACTCGAAATCTAAAGCTGTGAAAGTCGGGAGTTGTTGACCTAAAAACTAGCTATCGAATTGATGACATCACCATATGTGGAGTACGCATATTCACAATGACTTTGCAATTATTAAGCACGGCTCATCGCCTCAGTTATATAGGCGTGCACAAATGGTGTCGTCACTGTAACTGCGGCAAATTTGACCCCTGTTGACCTGTAATTTGGAGAGGGGCGGAAAAAAAAGGTTTGAATTCGCTTTTGTGCAATAATGAAATGGAAAATATTTTGAATTCCTTTATATTTGTATTCTATGTTCATTCAGCTTTCCATTGATAACAAGTTGTATTTTCATCGGATAGGGTCTTTAAAGGTACAATGTCCCATTTGCAGGCCAAAAAAATGAAAAGGTTAAATTCCAACGGCATTTGAAAGACAATACTAATTTAGAACTTCCCTAAAAAAAGGGGGGCTTGAAAATGTCTTTAAGTGGGAAAATAACGACTATTAGTTGTCGAATCGACTTAGGAGCTATAGAGCCAGTAAGTAATAGTCTGATTTTTCAGACCATTGTACCGAATGGTCGTACGTTTTATGCTGCGCAAAGATTCAATCAGTTTAATTTTGGCCATTACAAGAAGTGGGTTATTGATGTAGACAAATGCTCATGTACCCTTAACAGCTCATTTTATGTATGTTATTACCAAAGATGGAAAAAGCCAGTCAGTCACTCAATAGTGTCTGACAGTGAAGTCTAGCAAGTAAACAGGTTTCCTTGCATAATTTGAATATTAGGACACTGCTAACGTTTAAATTTCACAGATAGGACATACATGACATATTCATAATTCCTGCAAAGTTCTGCAAAATTTGATGTTGGTTGCAAAAGGGACATAGTATCTTTAAGATATATTTAATGTAGAGGAAAACGTGACCACATTTCCTTTCAAAGCTTTAAGTCTCTTCAAGGAAAACAACTTTCTCGTCATCCAATCACATCTGCTCTTTGATATCATCTATTTGGAGCCAGAAAGGTGTTAACTCATACACTTTAAAACAGAGTTAAAGAGAAGGTTGAGTTCTGGGAAGAGGTGACTAATAATTTGTGAGCGTTATCATTGTTGTTATGCAAGTGTGGAAGAACATCAGATAAAAAATGTTCCCTGAAAAGCATGGCTCTTCAAATGCCTTAATATATGGCATGTAACAGCATAAAAATCCGTCTCGATTTCTATGCCACATGTTTGTGTATAGTCCCATATACATCTTTCTGTGTACAGTGCTTGTAACCGTACCAAGACTGGGCCAAATTTCTTATCATTTTGATGATTCCAGAACCTTGCAGTATACACCAATACTTATATGCTAGATGATCAACCTTTTCTCATCGATTCCACACCGTTTCTTTCACAATGCAATCGCATGACCAGAACTCAACTTTATCTTTAAAGATAAGCTTGAGTTCTGGTAATGATAGAAAATAAATTCTCACAGAATCCAACAAAACTTACACTGAATGTTCAAGATTACAAATAAATGACATGTGCCAAACGATTTTGGTAGAACATGTAGAGAGGCTGAGTAATGAGCATGGAAAGATAAGGAAATCAAGGTAAGTAGGCCCGTCACCATATGCTCAACACAGGTCACTATGTGCAACTGAGAGTTGTGGTTTTTATTGAAGATGATTTCCAGCAAGTTTTTGTGAGTTTATTATTATTTTGCTGGTTCAAACAATCAATCTACTGCAGGATAAACAATCCAGAATGAATTATAGCAATGTTCTCTCGACATATGATTCCCATACCAGAGCTCAAGATTAGCTTTAATGCCAAACAGATGATCAATAAGAAAAGAGCCCTGATGCCCTAACTTGCAAATAATTACACAATAGGCCTGTTATCATCAGACCGAAGTTGCAAAATAACAAGCTATTTTCAGACTCGAGATATTTACCCGAAGCTCGAAATTGCGTCTTCAAGCTCATCACAAACTAGCTCGGACGGGCGCAAATTAGCCCGTTATTTAGCCCGCTAATTGCAACTGTAGGCTGATGAAGACCCAAATTAGCTGGCTAATTTGAGACCGGGCTAGTTAAAATAGCAGGTTATTTTTCCAACTTCGGTCTGATGAAGACAGGCCTAATTTTCTACCTATCATTCATGATTACCCGTAGGCTCAAAAGAACATGGTAGAATAAACATTACCGGTTGGATGTTGGAGGTACATTATTAAGATTGATTGTAGGAAATTGCCTTTTATGGGAAGTTTCATGAAAATCAGACCTAACTAGTCTGCCGGTTCAGACTCTATTTTGATACTTAAGCACAATACTATAATGGCTTGATAGCCTAGTCTGCCTTGGTCAGTTGTTTCAAATCAAAACAGCTACAGTACAGCACCTATGGAGAACAGTATCCATAGTCTCACAGCGCAGACCCTCTGTTACGTGTTAATGACTAACGAGGGTGTGGCGGCATGCAACTAAGAACAAGTGCATGTCTGTGTATAGGTGTCATAAAACTTACAAATGTCAGGATTATCAAACTTCATACAGTTCATCAGATTTCAAATAAATTGAACAACCTAATCTTCGTGACGTACAGCAAGGTAATACCAATTCTTAGTATGATCTCCACCACACCATTTTATTTTTAGCCAACAAAAGCATTTTGAATATGCGCTGATATAACACAAAACTAAGTCTAAAACAATTTCAGACAAATCATTATGAATATTAATAAATTACCAATTCCAAACTGTTAACACTGTTAACAAAAATACCACTTCTTACTATTTCCACCATACCATATTCATTTTTTAGCCGGCAAATGTATTTTGTCTTCCAGCTGATATAATAATAGATTATGTTGAACATATTAACAAAGGACAAATTCCAAACTGGATACCAATTGACCAATCAAATAACCCCTTTTTCACAGCTCAATGCTAAATCGCATGACCCAATTATGTATTCATAACAGGCTGTTGGTCCCCTGACATTTGAAAAGCACTGTCCAAACCTTGGTAAACATATGGTTTGGGAGCAAATATCGATACCCATTAGTTCAGTGGTATGTAGGTGCAGTGGTTTGTGATGAGTGGAAAATATATGGAAAACTTAAAGCAATGTCAAATGCAGTATTGATTGTTTTCTCTTGGGATTGAATAGTATACCCTTGAACTGCCCTGCACAGCACATTTTAAGTTCTGGCAAAATCTGATCATAGTGAATTATTGCTATGGAAATGGAACATCTTTCATTACCGTATACATTGTCGATTCCTCTTCTAACCCTGTTTGACAAGTGGTGCAAGAGGATTATTGAGATTTACATGTTTTATTTAGATTTCCATGGTAACTCAACGGTCAGAATTAAAAGCATTTGGTAACAATACATGGTGGCCTTGCTAAGGAGCAAATAACAATAACTCCTCTTCTAATCCTGTTTGACAACTGGTGCAAGAGGATTATTGAGATTTACATGTTTTATGTGGATTTCCATGGTAACTCAACAGTCAGAATTAAAAGCATTTGGTAACAATACATGGTGGCCTTGCTAATAAGGCGGGTGATGTATTCTTCATAAAAATGAATGGGGTTATTCTGTTCTCATAAATGATAGAGCACACCACATGACATGCATTAAAACCCATTCTCCCTGTTCCTTTTAGCAACAGAATGACACTCTATTAAATGCTGTGACACTATCATGAATATTTCCAATCACTGCTCCATCTTTTCTCCTTACATCTTCTCATCATTTTCCTTAGACAGTTCCAATATATAACACTGAAGATAAAACCCAAATAGAGTAATTTTTACATTTTCAACCCAAATATCTCATAATTTCTGCAATTTTTTTCTTTCCCTCTCATTTCCCTTTTAACCATCCCTTTAACCTTCCCATTGTTTTAAAATTGCTCTTGTGTGTTTGTGGGTGGTGCATATATATGTGGTTGATACCTACTGTAGTTAATGGTCGGTCTTTCCCCCCCCCTTTTAAATATATATATACATATACCTTATCTTGTAAGTATTTTTTTTTTTGCAATTGAATTTAATATTGTGTTTACCTTTACAGGGGCCTTATTTACAAGCACAAGTTGTTTTGTAGACGGCCTGGCCTATTATGTATTCTGTATCTATGATTTATTTATTATTTTTTATGATGCTAAATAAATTGAATTGAAATTGAATTGAATCCTTTATTACTCCAAAGATGGTCTTTCATGGAATGAAATATTACCTCCTGCGAGACTATATGAGGGGTAGTGCCAATGCATACAGGAGGAATTCAACAGCCTTTATGCATAGGACAATTCTTGCTCTTACTGAAAGTTTCGATCGCAGATGAACTCTACAAGGAAGAATTCATTACTCTTTGATTGTGACATGGTACATCAAATAATCATGATTGCTGAAACCCTGTCACGTTTCTGTTAATAATTTGAGGCAACTGGTCTCACGACATTTGGGAAATCAAGTGCAATATCTGACTAAAGCAAACAACAAAAGGGAGAAGAAGAAGAAAATGAATGAGATATTATTGTTGAAAAGTGAGCTGTTTGAATTCCACATACGGTAAAACATATTCCCAGGGGGCAGGGGTAGTTCATCAGCCAGGAAATATATCATCGATTGAAGCTAGAAGGGTGTTAACTCTCATCATTTAACATAGAGTTTACGCCATTGTGCCTCCAAGCAGACAATAAGGATGCTATAAACAATGCTTCATTCTCGATCATTCAGATTAACCCAATTCCTGTGAAAAGCATTTCTCCAAAGATGAGGACAAAAAGAAAATTGCTTTGCTCTGACATTCATCATCGTCTTCCCACTAAGGTTTCCACGAAATACTATCATTTTACGTCATTTTGGGGTGAAATAATTGGAGACTGCTTATAGTTTTTACAATAACATTCATTTCTTATTACAATCCATCCAGGAGTATGTATTGACTAAGTCATTGTTGGGTTAAAAAATTGTTTTTTCTACAACCAATGACAGAATTCTAGCAAAATTATACTTTGGAGAATGAACAGAACTAAATGCATGAATAATTGTTGAAGTTCTGGGCCCATATTCATAAAACCTTACTAACATAGTCAACTAATAACATAGGCTATATAGTACATAGTTTAGTTGACAACTACACTTAGTATAGTATTAATGACTGCTTTGAGAGAAATAGTCGTTTTTATACGCTCAAGGGAACGTTACAATAGCCCAATTGTAACCTTCCCGAGAGCATATAAAAACAACTATTTCTCGAATATTAAAGCAGTCATTAATACTTTAATATGCCGAAAAAAGAGTCAACTTACCAATCAACTGGTAGAACAGGAAGAGCAGAAATAAATACTAAATAGACTACACATAGAATCTAGTCTAGACTACGTCTCAGCTCAGTACACAACAATTAATGTGTGGGACTCCACTGACTGGATTTGACAATCATATTAGACCTTACATTTCTAAATCCGTATCATTTGTACCATTCAAACAGACACCATAAACACATCAGGTATTACTAATTACTAACTTACTAATTAATATCACAAATAGTTTCCTCCAGATGTAGTTTTGGAGTACATTGTCCAGCTCCGAATTTGCAAGTTTATTTAGCCTATGCTATCAAGCCGGGTCTTTGTTGATAACTTGCAGGAATTAGGAAGTCTTCGAATATTTTCATGGAGAATTTCACAGAATTTTTGGTGTTCTTGCTGTCAGCAGAATTAATCAAGTCTTGCATTTGATCATCATCAAGAAGTTGAAATCTTGGGAGAGTTTCTTCAGCCATTTTTGCCTTGTTTGGAATTCAGTACGATCAAGATTGCCGTACGGTCGTCTGCGCTGCGCTGTATTAAAAATTGCTAGCGACCAATTCTTTGCACAAAATTAATGTAAGGTGTTCGCGCTCGCACAAACCAGTTTTTAACACGTAAACCAATGGGGATCGCAGTAAGACTGAACTAACTTCCCGGTAACTGGAATTTTGCCGGGATTTTACCCGAGAACTATTACATGGGTTTGGCATTTTTCGTTTATTTACAGGAATGGTTAAATCCACGACAGCAAATTCGACCAATCAGATGGCTGGATTTCTTAAGTGAGGTATATAATAAGGTTTAATGAATATGAGCCCAGGTCGCTAAAAATTCAAGATAACCTAACAACAATCACAACAACAATGTAGAAGACATGCAGAGTAACATATAAGAGATGACATATTTCCTTGGTAATTGATCGTGAGAGCAAGAACTAACCTCAAAGCTCTCAATAACAATATCCTTTTGGGCTTTTGCTATACATACACCATGCTTGTTGATACAGCATTCAGGACAGGGGTAAATTCAATTTATATTACCAGTCAATAGATAGAAAGGGAGTCATATTTTTCAAAGTATTGATTTCTTCTTCTGTGCCTGGCATCAGAAGACATAATTAATTGGATGTAATTATCTTTTGAAGGTACAATCATGGAATCAATATCCAGCCATTTCTAGTTTGAATGCAGGTTACCTTAAGACACTGACTATTGAATCGTGTTGCTCCCATTGGCTTAATACATAAACTATTTGGATCCTGAAGACCATCGGATATCTGGACATATTATAGGCAAAAAGGAGTTGAGGGAGGGAGGGAGGGAGAGGCAAAGGGAGAGGCAAAGGGAGTGGAGAAGGGGGAAATGAAAAGAGAGAGAAGAGGGAGGGAGAAAGAGAGCGAGAGAGAGATGGAGAGAAAGAGAAAGAGGGAGAGAAAGAGAAGGAGGAAGGGAAGGGAGGGAGGGGAGACAGGACAGAGAGAGAGAGAGAGAGAGAGAGAGAGAGAGACTGACAGAGGAAAAATTAAATATCAATTAGTTTATGCAAACTGCTATCTGATACATCTACATCTTTTGATAATGCAAGCATAAAACATAATATATTTCAATCTATGTTTAGAGCTGCTACATATCATCCAAAATAGAAATTACAAAAGTAAGAAAAATTCTCACAACTTGAACTGTGTTTCCCTTAAAAAAAAAAAAGAGTATGAATATAGCTTAAATCAAATGCAAAAATGCATGCCCTATTTCTCTCTCTCTCTCTCTCTCTCCCTAAAAATATCTACTTTGTCCAATGAATTTTCTCCTTTTAAATTACCAGTAAATTAGCAAGGATTTCACAAAGAGGAGAGGCAGATTGGGTACCATAAAACACTTGGGTATCATAAAACACTTGGGTATCATAGGGATTTCAAGCATACCTCCATAAATTGCCTTCTGGTGCACTTGATACCTTTTGTACTATTCCAAAGGGACCTTCGAGCATTACCAGGAATATAATGATGCCAATTTATCCGCATGTTAATGGATCACAAGATTCCCCTAGTAACAAGAAAAGCAAACAGAATGCAATATTTATCTAATTAACAAAAGAGCCAATTTACTTTTACATCGATTTGTCATGGAAGTAAAATAACACAGCAGCACATGACGAGCCAAATATCTTCACTTGTTAAAAAGGAATCTGTTTGTCTTTCAAAATGGCTTTTCAAGTACTTTAAGATAAGTTTACTTATAATTTGAATATTTTCATTTTCACATGAATATGTTAAATAATACTTTTCAAATTGACAACTTTTGGAATTAAAGTGCACTGAAAATACTGAATAATAGCTATCAAATTGGCACCTTCAGGAATGGTTGCTGTGCTGTAAGTATTTCCAAATCAATTGAACTTAATGAGCCAAATACAATTTCTTAGTAATGACTAAGCATGCAGCCAGCTATAAAAAATTGAAGACTGATGCTTCTTCCCAATACTGGTTATGGACCTAATTAAGAGATAATAATGAAACCAAGTATGAGAAACAGGTCACCAGTCGGTAAGGGGTCACTAAACCCAATGGTGCTGTTTACACATGGAGCATTAAGTGAGATTATTAAAAAAACAACACTTTATGAACCATAATGCTGCTGCTGCTGCTCCTACTACCACTACTACCACTATTAATAATAATGATAATAATAATAACAATAATAATAATAATAATAATAATAATGATAATAGTAACAATAATACTAAAAACAATAATGATAATAGTAACAATGACAATAATAATGATAATAATAAAAACAATAATGATAATAGTGTCTCTATGCGCTTAGAAAAATATATACCAATTCAATTCAATTCATTTTATTTGCACATTTGATAAAAATCACAAAAACAAACATATACACAATACAAAGTCAATTCCAACAAATAACACAACATAACAGAAATATCAAAATGTGGGAGGACAAACAAAGCCCAAAGGCCTATCAAAGGCTTGTATCTAAACTATATGAGTAATTAAAAATAAATTAAGTGGTACAACAGGAAAGAGAGAAACAAGAGAAACAAGGCAAACGTACCGCTTTAAAGACTCAGAGGGTGTATGATTTAATAAGATTAGATTTATATATTCTTTTAAACTAGATAAGGAAGGGCAATTCTTTATTTCGGACCCAAGACTATTCCACAATTTTAGACCACTATATTTTATTGTGGTACGGGAAAATTCATACTTAAATTTTGGAATTCGAATGTGGTTGGACTGTCTAGTGGAGTATGGTACAAAAGAACAATTTTCGGGGAAACAATCATTTAACAAGTAAAACGCTCTCGGCGGTCTCGCCTGCATTACGCAATTCGAGGTAGGGACATTATTTATAGGCAGGGTGGCCCATTAGCAGGCCCCCCAAAATGAAATCCTCTGAATCTAATCAGCATTTTGAAGTGAATATTGACTTAGAATATGCAGACCTGAAATGACATTTGACCTTGACTTTGTCACCTAAAAGACTAATCACATGATTGGTGATACTTGATAACCCTTATGTTCAAGTTTCATGGAATAGGAATGTATACTTTTGAAAATTACGATAAAAATTCAAGATCTTAACGTGATGCCACAACATAGTCTAAGTTTGATGACCAGAAATGACCTTTGGCCTTGACTTAGTGACCTGAAATTCTACTCACATGATTGGGGATACTTGATAACCCTTTAGTCCAAGTTTCATTGAATAAGAACTTATACTTTCAAAATTTAAAAAATTCAAAAACTTAACCTTGGTTAAGTTTTTGATGTTGATGCCGCCGCCGCCGCCGTCACCGGAAAAGCGGCGCCTATGTCTTGCTTTTTGCTATGCAGGCGAGACAAAAACATTGGCAGCAGACCGTGCAAGTATGAAAACATAAAACTGGCTAATTGCAACTTTTGTATATCTTGAACTTTCAACAGTTTAGCTTTCACAAATAGAGGATCTGTGTGTGCTAAGGGTGCTGAACCAGTAATAATTTGTATTGCTCTTTTTTGTAAAATTATAATTCTATTAAGATGGGTTAAAGCACAACTACCCCAAATAATGTTACAGTATGTCAAACCAGAAAAGACAAGTTCTGTAATTGCCTAACCGTAACTTATGAAAAATGCTGTTTAAACAATCAAGCTTTGAGGAGGGTTTTAAACTTAGAAATTGTGGATGATTCCTTCATATGAGATGATGAGAATGTCACCTTTTTGTGTGTAAAGCAAAAATTATCACTGCTTAGTGAGTTTCTAATTGTGACAAAAATTGGTTAATAGCCTTGTTCAAACATGATACTACAACCACCTTTAAAGCCCCATTGCACTACTTGTAGCTACTTGCTCCCTCTACATAGAAAACAATGCCAAAGCGGTGCCCGTTGGTCCCCTATGATCCTCTTTTTCTTATGTTAATTGAGAGCTGAGTTGATGAGATAACCACCTGTCAGTGACCACGCTGGGAGGTCTAATCCCTCCTGGCCAAACTAGTGCAGACAGGCTTTAAAAAACAAGCTGCAACACAGTAAAATGATATAAGCAGAGTACACATCAAAAAGCTCTATCTTTAAACACACAGATCACAGATTATATTGATGTGGTGTATCGTGTCATGTGTCATCATCATCGCTCAACCTCACTTTTCTATGTTGTGGGGTCGGATGTTTCATTTCCTTTAAAGGTACTATGTCCAATTTGCAACTAACATCAAATTCTGTAGAACTTTGCAGGAATTATGAATATGTCACGTATGTCCTATCTGTGAAATTCAAACGTTAGCAGTGTCCTAGTAGTCAAATTACGCAAGGAAACCCGTTTACTTTCTAGACTTCACTGTCAGACACTGTTGAGTGACTGACTGACTTCTTTTTTTCTTTGGTAATAACATACATACAAAAATGAGCTGTAAAGGGTACATGAGCATTTGTCTACATCAATAACCCACTTCTTGTAATGGCCAAAACTAAACTGATTGAATCTTTGCGCAGCACAAAACGTATGACCATTCGGTACAAGGGTCTGAAAATCAGACTATTACTAAAATGATTGCAATCACTAAAGTCGATTTGACAACTAAAGCTCGTGATTTCCCACTAAAAGACATTTTCAAGCCCTTTCGTTTTGAGGGAAGTTCTAAATTAGTATTATCTTTCAAATGCCGTTGAAATTTAACCTTTTCATATTTGGCATGCAAATGGGACATAGTACCTTTAAAATAATCGCTATTCTCCAAGCCTTCCGGTCTTCAGCATCCACCTAGGAGAGGCGAGATAATCTTGCGTGCAATGTTTTGTGAATAAGTGTGATTATATGCGATGTGCTCTGTGTTACAACCAGGACAGGATGGAGAGAGTGAATCAATCTTATGTTCTACATCTCAGCGAGCACAAACATCCCAAAACAAACCAAACAAGAGCATGATTCTAGTCACACTTTTTCCTTGTGTGAAGAGGCCAGGGATGAAGTACTAATTAAGAAGCAATGAAGTGGGACTAATAGCACTTCATAATCAAAGCAATTACTGGACGCCTTTGAATGTTTGAAACAGATAAATGGCGCCATACAAGTGCTGTGGACCATCATCATCATCATCATCACCTCCTTTAACCCTAATAAGGCCGGGGGCCATCATGGCCCCCTTCCGCGATTTTCTGATTGTTCGAGAACGCATACGGATGACGCCCGCCGCTTCATGACTTTATTTTTCGAGTCTTGCGCATCTTTTAAAACAATTTTTTTGAAAATCGGACCTACCGTTACAAAGTCACGTGACCTTTTGTCTTTACATGTCGCCCGAAAATCGCTCATTTTCGTGATTTGTGTACAAAACATATGGAAATATCATTTTTCCTAAAAAGAGATAAAACATTGGTTATTTGGTCTTGTTTAAAGTTTAGGTGTTTGTTTTGGGGGTCAAAATAGTTAAATTATAGTTAGAAATGAAATTAAACAACAAAAACAATAAAATACATGAGTTAAAAAAACAATGAAATACATAAGAAATTATCAAAACAAGAGATAACATAAGGAATAACCTAGCTTTCCAAATTTTTGTTTTGTATTATTATTCCAAATGGTCTAACAAATATATGTAGTGAAAAAGAAAGCTTAAATATGAAGAATATATGATTTATGGGTAAAAATATGAATTTTTTGACCTTATTTGCATAATTTACCATAAATATGCAAATGAGTAATTTTTTCAAAAATTGAAATTGCTATATTATTCTATACACTTCACTTGACATGCATGCAAATTTTCGCGGCGATCGGCCGTTTCACGGCCGAGATCTTAAGGGGGCCATAATGGCCCCCCGTATTAAGAACTCAAATAGCCCGGCCTTATTAGGGTTAATCTCCAGCCTAAATTACAATTCTAGAAGAGTCCAATATTCCATAGCTTACTTTTCTTAATTCTTTTGAAATTGGAACTCTTCTTAACAATTGTATCTTTCTCAATTTTTACACAAGTACTGCATTTTAAAATGGAACAGAAGAGGTTCACCTTGGTTAATTTGCTACATGTTAAATATCTCCATTAAAAAAAAAGAATTGTGCAAATTCTATTGCATTTTTCTAATCCCATATGTTCATTGTAATGATAAACAGCAAATATTCAAAATAATGGCAAGTATTTTATCTATGGATATAGTCAGTACTTTATGTTCTTTAAAACATTTAATGTACGTCAGTCTCTAAAACTACAGGCCTGTACTGTTTAAAATGCAATAAACTCATAATTGTTAGAGCAAATATTCTGTCCATCAGCTTAATCCAAGACTCCCAATTTTACTCTGATTTTGCAGTTTAATAACAGAATAAATTTTTTTCAAATGTTTCATTATTATTATTAAGTATTTGGCGTCACCTGTGCCTAGGAGGCGAAAAGCGAACTGAATCACTGTAACCCTTGGATCTCTCCTCCCAGTATAACTGATTGGGGTGTGCAGGTGGACCACTACACCAGAGTTAATTCCTCCCTACTCTTATATGAATAATAACAGTTTGTCCTTATATATCGCATTTCAAGACCGCAGGCCCGCAGGCCCTCTCAATGCGATTTACAGATATATATTATTACCCCGATCATCGGATTCATGCTAACTTGCACACAATGTATGCACATTCTCCACTCCCTGGGGAGTATTCCAGCCAGTCGCCATTTTACAAGCGCCACTTGCTAATCAAACCACATTAAATTTCGCATCCTACTGGGTACCCATTTAACACTTGGGTGGAGAGCGGCAAATGTAGATCAATGTCTTGCCAAAAGACATTAGTGCCGCGGTGGGACTTGAACCGCGGACCTTGTGATCCACAGTCCGGTGACATATCCACTCGTCCACGGCACCTATTAATGCAGTGGGTTCTTAACGTACAAAGGTGGTGAGACTCTCCTCTACACAGGGCCTCTATTTAACGTCCTATCCAAGGGATCAATTGTTTTCCACTTAACATAGCCTGCGTCTATGAAACAGAGGAGGGGCACGTTAACACACAACGCAGACTTCAGTCATCCACCTGGGTTGGATTAGAACCCAGTTATTTGGTTCGACAGGCAGACGCTTTACCGACTGAGCCAATTCCCAATAAACACCAATGCTAGATCATTCATAACATCATAATTGCACTAGATAGTTGCCATTATTCCTGTAGTGTTCTTTTGAACGTTCACAATATCACCTGATTGGAAAAGTTTATTTTTATCAACCAATTATTGTATGAATACAAATAACCTTGTCATGTGGGAAATCAATATAATTTGGGGAGAAGAATATCATTGGGAAAGGGGATAATGGGGGATAGTGTTATCCTCATAATAATAATCTCTTGCCTGAATTCATTAATAAGTTCATTTAAATTTGAGATGATGAGTAAAAGAAATGGTTATAATATAGTTATATCGACTGCTACGAGAGGACTGGCTGTTTTTATACGCTCAAGGAAACCCAGGCGCGCCTCGGGGTGATGGCAGTGGAATCAACTTTCCCGCGAGCCAGTATAGAAACAGCCAGTTCTCGAGTATTAAAGCATTTGATATGACTTTTATATGCCGATCGTACGAATTAAAACAAAAATCTACCAAGAATTCTTACCATAGCCTTTTATTGAGTAAAGATTTGGTTAAAACATCACAGAAAATCTGAGACACTGTCTGTTATAGGTAGCAAAATGACTGAGTGTTTCAATCATTTGGGAATCGCAGAAAAAAAAACCACTGTATGGTGTCCGCGCTTGCACAAAGACAATTTTAACACGTAAATCAATGGGGATCGCAGGAGAATGAGGGCACAAATTAATGGATATTCCCTGTGGGCGGGGGGCATGGTTTAAAGTGAGTGGATCGTCAGTTTCCATGTGCAGAAGGCCATAATTCTCTGACATCAGACTTGGTGGAAATAACATTAATGGGAGTACAAATCTGCACACAGCAAACCCGTAGGCCAGTCAAGAATTACCCCCTAATCTCTCAGAGAGTCTTGCTTCGGAGCCGCTTCGGATCGGATGAGGGAAAAGCAAAACATTACATAAGGTCCAATGGTCATAAAACTGAAGGCTAACCCTGGTGATTGACAACACCTGTTATTGAGTAAACACCCGAACAGTGTCGAATTCCCCATGAGAGCTGACTTCTATGTGTCTTTAAAATCACGACTCCAATTTCGACCTATCAGATGGCTAGATTTCTAAAGTGAGGTATATAAATACCAATATTCACTGGCAACCAATTTTCCTCAGCAATGCAACTCCACAATGATACCACAAAATTGCCCCATTGACCCGTTTATATACGCATGCAAAATACTGTGGTATTCAACAATACATTTGTTCTTAATTGTTGTCACGTGGTTAACATAGAGGGAAACAGATTACGAGAAAAAGTGAAATTGAGTTTTCTACAAGAGACCAATAAGAACAGGGCTACTGATAATGTTAAAACGCTTATTTCACTCCAATGGACTAAATTATTATTTTTTTGAGCCAGAAGGGCATTAACTCTTATCATGCCACAGGGCTAATCCCCATTGTGCCAAGCCACAAATCCCCCCGTGCCAAGTTTATTTTGAGATAATCTGAATAAGGCGATGGTACTATGAATAGCGCGTGCGAAACACACAGCACAGTACAATGAGCATGAACAATAACTGCTATTACGAATGTGTGCAAGCATGCACAAAGCAGCGAAGCAATGCCTCGCTCACGTGTACAAAGCACTATAAGGGTAGCGTGCATGCGGCCTTATGGTAGGATATGAGTTAACTCATATACTTTAATGCAGAGTTAATGCCTTTCTGGCTCTGAACAGACAAATATATAGTATCCGATTCTCACTGTGTTACAGCCTAAGAGATAACACCCTTCTGGCAACAAACAGATAATGTTCCGTCTAAAGCCTATTGAAATACCAAGGTCGTAGTGCTACAATGATTCATTTCAATTCTAATTATCAGTTTCAATTATAGTCTCATAACAACCATTTTGTATGTACTATTGACAATACAGGTTATTGTACTTTTCCGATCACTGCCACCCTAAATGAAAACATTGCATCTCTAAAAATATACATAAAGCAGGAAACAATGCTAGCAAGGTTAAAGGTGTAGAAAAATATAAAACATATCATTTAAAACACATTTGAAAATAATGGATCTGAAAGCTCATAGATCTGGAAAATTTTGGATATTGGAAGTTCAAGACCACGAAGTGAATCTTTTTGGAGAAATGTTTATGAACCAGGAGCTTTTAGTTTTCTATAGTGTATGAAATAGGTCAATAGTACCAGTATAAGCAATGAAATGTAATTGATCACTTGTTGCATATCTATTGTCATGCTATATTTGATTTGGCTCAAGCTCATAACTTTCAGTCCTTCCGGATGTATGAAATAGGTCAATAAGTCCACTACCGGGTCATAGCCAAGCCAGACAGTGTAGCACTACATGCTGTTAAAGTTAATAATAATAATATTAGATTCTTATATAGCGCACGTATCCACCTTGCAAGGTCCTCAAGGCGCTCCAACATTACCCGGCTATGCTAGGCTACCGATTTCGGCGCTCACAGCATTCAATCCATCCTACCGGTACCCATTTAACACCTGGGTAGAGAGTGGCAAGTGTAGATTAATGTCTTGCCAAAGGACATTAGTGCGGCGGCGGGACTCGAACCGCGGAGTAATTAAGTTTGAAATAAATCTGGCCTTGAACATGATAATGCTACCTGAATACTGTGTTTGATTGTTCGAGCTATAAAGCTCTGCCAATATAAAGCAACCTATTGTGCATTGATATAATACATGCTTATCCCAATGCTTGATTTCTTGGGTTCCTTTGCAGGTATAATCATCATTTGGGTCATATCATTTCATCAGAATCACAATTATATATATTCTTTGGAGAAAAAAACCCAAATGAAACGTGATTTCCATTTAAAAAAAGAAGCTTACACAATACCATTCAATTTTGGGGGACTTACTTGTGACATAGATATTCTAAAGTGGATGAGATTCAATGCATAATAGCTTGATTAAGGCAGCAAACACATGGTAATTTCCGTTCATGCAGCCTCATCGGTTGCGAGGCCAGATTTAATTCATATATAATTACAACTAATGTTGACAGCAAATAGCGCTTCAGTGGCTAGCATAGCTATGACCGGACAATGGAGATAGGCATATTGACCTCTTTGATACACCGTGGAGAACTGAAAGTTATCGGCTTGAGCCAAATCAAATAAGACACTATGATTGAAAAGATATTAAGTGATGAATAACATTCCAATAGACAGCTAGAACTTCCCGGCTTGAACTACATCAAATCAGGCATGACAACAAAAAACGAAATAATGATCAATTACATTTTTCAATGCTTCATCTAATGAAAATTAAGTGCCATTTTACCTGTATGCATGCTTTTCATGAAGTACAGTAGCTCCTCCAATACTTAAATACTTTATACACTTATCAAATTGAAAATGGGTGAATGATACCAATCGAACGGAAATACCGGTAGGTGTAACAGCCATAATTGATACCTGCCTCAGATATGATGTCTGGATTTCTTGTTTGTATCAATAGATAAATCGCACTTCCACTATTCCTACTGACTTAGCCATAAAGAAAACCTACCGGTATACAATTTCAGCCACATTTGCAGAAACAGAAACTATGTAGGAGTTAACCCATTGACAACAATGCAACCTGTTAGATTTTAAATTATGCCAAGGGGAGTGAGAAACTTCAAAGGCCAAGGGTTATTTCTTGTCATTTTCGATATTATGTTGGTGTAATCAATTACCAACTTTTCATACTTCCAACAGAATAATGAATTACTATTCCCTTATTTTCACCCCTTTTTTTCAGGCAGGATTTTCTCCAGTGACTTTCTCAGAAGGATCACACCTGACACAACGATGGCATCACTGGACATTGAAAACTCTACATTTCCTGCAAACACTGTGACAGCAGGAGTTGTATCGGTCTTTGAAGGCAATGAGAAGCACATCACCATTATCTCTGTGCTCTACATCATCATAGCCATCATTGGAATGCTGGGAAATATATTTGTGTTCGTCGCTGTAGCGCTTTCAAGGAAACTTCACACATTCACCAACACTTTTGTGGTCAATTTGAGCCTGTTTGATTTCTTGACGTGCTTTGGATTACCCTTCCAGACCATTGGCATCACGGCTACTGACGGGTGGCCACTCCCTCCTGCCATATGTACCATCATTGCAGCCATGGCAATAGTTACGCAGTCTGGAAGTGTCATCACCCTGGCTCTGATAGGAGTCAACCGCTATGTCCTCATTGTCAGACCAAAAGAAGTGTACTTCAGAATCTACACTCATTGTAATGTCGGGGTGATGATCGCAGGCACATGGCTCTTTCCAATTCTATTCCTGGTGACGCCGCAGTTGATTCCGGGCATAGGGTGCTTGGGATACAGCAAGAAGTTCAAGGTCTGCTTGTGGGACACCAAACGCAATTCAGCCATTGTCATGCAGACTATGGGTGCCATAGCATTCATTGTATCGACCCTGATCATCATCTTCAGCTACTCTGCCATCTACCACTTCATCCGCAAGCACATCAAGGAGTCCTATGCCACACTGCAGATGAACTCCGTCAGTGTCAATCTCCCAGGCAATGGACATCATTCTGGCAACATCACCCAGAGAAGAACCGCAGGACTCAACAAGCGACAGATCCAAATCACAAAGAACCTGGGCTGGGTCATGGTGGTCTTCTTCGCCTGTGTTCTTCCTTACACCTGTATTCTTTAGTCCCGACCAAACGAATTGCAGGGATCTACATTGCCATGCTTTTTCTCCTCCCGTCTGCCATCAATCCAATCCTCTACGCTGCCAAACATCCGCACTTCAGAGTTGTGTTCCGCTGCATGGTGCAGTGTAGATATTCTGCGATTCCCTTGCCCTCTGCTGCTCTCAAGAAGATACTGAAACAGTCCTCAACAAGAAGAAGAGTTTCCTTATCCAATGATGCAGTAGATGGACCATAGTTGGACATGGACTATCCTGGCTTTGCCTTTGAATATATTACATAATGCGGAACAAGATATTGTTATGAATGGAAAGTGTGATTTTTTCTCAAAATGATGATGCAAAGTCAGTCCACTGTTACAGGTACCATATATATGCAAAGAGAACAAACATCCTGTGAATAAACTATTTCTGGTAGAAAAAAAGAACACAAAAGATAACTTTAAAATTATAACAGCAAATTCATGTCTTTTTGCAGATTTGCCAAAAGGAACATAGAAAGAGTCTAGGTTCTAAAAATAGGCAAAATCTCTTTGTCAAATGATAATCACTTCATGAAGCTTTCAAATGTGTTTTCCTTTTCAAAAAATTCAGTATAAAAATGCTAGATATATCGTACATTTCAAAATTGAAATCAAGTGATGAAATATATTTTTACAGCCCATTCACACTCAAACTATCATGTTCACTGTTTTCTTGGTGGAGCGTTGATTGTCAAATCTTACACTTATTACCATATGACAAATTTGACAATCTGATACCATCCACTGTAACTTTGATAAAGGGTTGGTCGATGGCTCTCATCTGTTTTCCCATCACATCTATAGAACGTACCCTATTTACGATGCCCTAGGTGGTTTAAACAGCATTTAGTTGTAATATTGTATATGATGTATAACTCAAAAGTGTAAATATTATTATTGTGAAGCTTGTATTCCTATTTCTATTTCAAATTATTCAACAGGTTTACAGATCACTTTTTACATGAAGATTAAATGATAATTAAATAAAATAATATCAAATATTAATCTCAAAAATAGAAAAAAAAAGAGAAATTTGAGTGTTGTAAGATCCAATGAAGGAACTCCTAAAGGCTACATCTCAGCAAGGATAAGTATTCTTCTTTAAAGCCCAAGTCCACTCCAATTTTCAAAAATTATAGTGTGTTGTAAATAAATCAAAGGTTAAAACTGCCAAATATCACGGGCGTACTTCAATCAGGTGATTTTTAAGAGCGATTTTTGTTTCAGTTATTTCGAGCAAAACATTTAAATTGCCGTACGGATGTGACGTATGCTCCTGACAACGAAAGTGTCAGCAGTATACATTCTGACAATAGGCTATGTTCGTAATGTAACCAAATTTAATGCATACGTCTTTGTGAAGTGCCTCGATACAAACTATTTCATTCACCTGATAAGAATAATAGTATTTTTAATAGACAATAAAATCCGAACTGCAACATTAGTCTTTGCCAGGTAGGGCAAACATTATGACTTGCCATACCTAGCAACACTTAATATATGCAGTTTGCATTCTGACTGTTAAAATACTGTTATTCTTATCAGGTGAATGAAATAGTTTGTATCGAGGCACTTCACAAAGACGTATGCATTAAATTTCATTACATTACGAATCTGTGTTGTGAGGACCCTACGTCACAAAAAATGCATTGTGGGGGAGAACCGGCTCGATCATTAACTTGTTTTTTGCTCATTAAAAAAAATATTAAAAATAAGTCTGAGCACCATTTTCCAAAACCAAGTTATATTTGGGCTTTTTAGATTTTTGTCTATCCATTCAGCTCAACTTTTCAGTGGAGTGGACTTGTACTTTAAACAAATAAAAAAAATTAACTTCATATCAACATGAGAGGGAGCTATTTCATAACTGATTGTGAGTATCATTGAATATCATGGCAAAGCTAAGACCTAGCTGTTAGAGTAGGAATGAAAGGGTGAAATAAAGGGAAAGAGAATGAGGAAGAGAAGTGAAGTAAAGCAAAGAAAGGGACGGAAAAGGTGTGAGGAATTAAAGAAAAACAAAGATATAACAGAAAAGAAAGAAAAGATACTATGAAGAGATGCAGGAAGAGAAACTTTAAATGGGGTATTGTGAGGAAAGTAAGCTAAGAGAAAAGAAAGAGAGCAATTGAGTAAGTGAAAGAGAGACAGAGAAGGAGAAAGACAGAGAGGGAGAGAGACAGAGAGGATTGGAGGGAATCACATCCACATTAACTTGTTGAGTATGATTTGATTTTGAAGTACAACACATCTATTCTCAACCGCTCTCTCCCATAACAAAAGTTGATGTCTAATCCTTATCCCTCCCAATCTGATACAACTGTATTTATTCCTCTTTACTCCCCATCTTGGTTCTACTTCTCCTCATTCCTATAAGGGTATCTATGACCCCGTTCTCATTCACTTCGTTGGAGCGGTCTAACTAAGACCCGTTCCTCAGGAGCGGTTCTAAGGTGAGTGAGAACGGTCAAAGTGGTCCAGGAAGTGGACTTCTGGACCGCTCAGAAGACCACCTCGGGAGGTGGTCTTGAGGAACGGGTCTTATTAAGAGCGGTTTGGAGCGCTCTAACGTGCGAGTGTGAACGAAGCGTACTTTGAACGGAAGTGGTCTAGTGACGTTGAGCGCGAAACATGTAGTACGGTACATACGCTTAGTATTCCGCGAAAAAATTTACCCGCTGACCTGAGCTGCCATAGCAACAAGACCACTTTGACTCGTGGAGCGGTTTGAGCCATAAAAAACTGCTCGGAGTGTGAACGCTCGCAAACCGTTCCTCAAGACCCGTTCCTCTGGAGCGGTCTAACTAAGACCACTTTCAAAGTGAGTGAGAACGGGGTCTATCTCTTTTATTTTACATACAACTCCATACACTTTTCTGCCTCTCTCCAGACTCCATTCTGCATGTGATATTTACCCCTCTCCACCCCCACCTGAGATCTACTCCTCATAGGGTACCTATCTCTTTCATTACAACTTCATACACTTTTCTACCCATCTCCAGACTCCACTCTCCATCTGGCATTTACCCCTCTCCACTCCCATTCCTATCTTGTCCCCTCCAGGTAACCTTCTGAATCTCCCCTTTCCTGATTCAGAGACACGGCCTTAATAAAGGAGTAAGGTAAATACTGGTGTCACAACCCTCACAAGGAATCTCATGACGCAGGGGCCCAACCCTTTGCCCCAGTTATCTCATCCTCAGAAAACCCAGCGGACTAGTGTAAATCCACCTACACCCTCCCCCGTCTCTCTCTCCTCCTTCTCCTCCTCCTCCTCTCTCTCTTTCTCCTTTCCTTCTTCTTCTTTCCTCTCTTCCTTTCTCTTCTCTTCCCATCTTTCTCTCTTTCCATCTCTCTCTTCCCCCTGTCTCTCTCATCTAGCTCACTGCACACCCTCTCTCCACTCTATCACTCTTTCTGTATCTCTCCCTCTCTCTCTCTTCCTACCTCTCCATCTCCCTTCCTTCTATATATATATATCTCTCTCTCTCTCTTCCTCTCTCTCCCTCTCTCTATCTCTTTCCCCCTTACCTCCACCCCCAACATCATATACAAATACAACAAAAAGAAAAACCAATCCAAGTTCAAGATGAGAGGTGAACCTGCATAGCTCAGAGACCCTACATTAATCTAATTACAGTGACAGGAAGTTGATCTTGGGCCCTGTCTGCTCCAATTCTCAGCTGGTGTCAACGGACACTGATCGCATCGTGATACAGGTCTGCCCATTTCTGCAAAATCATCCTCTCTCATCGTCTCTTGAGCAAGGGAAATACAAGCAACGTAAATATGTATTCACGACACAATAAATAATATGAGTTTGGCCTCATAATTGGGCCAAAGGGAGTTAAGGCTAAGCTGTGAATTGGTAACATAATGACAACACTTCTCAACACCTTTGAAGTGAATTTCTATCATCAGATTAAGATGCTTACCTGAGGGAAATGTTTGCCTAAAGATGAGAATCATGAGATAACCTTGCTTCCAGATATTGGCGCATGAAATGAATATGAAGAGACTATCATCTCTATAAATGAAGAAAGATGGGAGGGGGAAGCTCCTTTCATGCCAGTGAAGATACATGTATCTAAGGAAACCTAAACATACAGGGTTCCTTATACTCTTTTCACACTTGTTTTGCTTAATCCCGTACTTTGCTTAGCCCCGTACTATCCTTAACCCCGGACTAACTTTTTTGGCTTTTCACACACGCTTATTTAGTCCTGTACTAAGCGCCTATCCCGGAATAAGAAAATTCATGCTGTTCTCACTGCAATTCGTTAGCCCCGTACTAGCTGTATAGCGTGAATATCAATTAATTCGCTCCATTGCGTAGTACCGGACTATTTTTCGTTTCTGTTCTCATTCATTTGCTTGGCACCGCAATTGCGGAGTTAGCACCACAATTGCGGTTAGCCCTGCTATTTTGCAGGGCCAGCTAACCCGTACTATAGGTGGGGCTAGCCCACTTTGGTAAATGCAAGTCTGAACAGAAAGTGGAATAGGCTTAACCCCGGACTATAGGTGGGGCTAAGACCCCCCTTTAACCCCACCTATAGTACGGGGTTAAGCAAAATTTTGCCAGTGTGAAAAGCATATTATTGTGTTGGATCTAATATGGCTGATTCTTTGGACAACGTTGTTTACCTTCATCAAAGTCACCCTGAAAATATCGATATGGACGAAAACATACTTGATTTGAGTTTTGAGGAGATAGAAGAAGGAAGTACCACGGACAGTGACAACGACAATGGAGATTTGGGAGATCTAGACCTAGTAGAAGATCTGGAAGATTTTGCCGAAGTCGATGGACAAGCACAAGCTGTCGGGGCAGCCGCAGTCGCTGCGTATCTACATGAGCCCGCATATCACAGCCAGGCCAGCCGCCCGGCGCTTGATCGAGCTAGCTAGCTGTGAATCGCGAACCGGACTGATCTAAGTCTTCTCTCGACTTCCACTTTCCCCATTTATCTATCAAAAATCTAAACTAATCGGCCTAATCAGACATTTTCGTAATGAATATTTGGACAATTATATGTAAACTTGTCGCATATTTTGCCCCAGAAGAGTCGTTAGTTCAGCATGCAAAATGTATAGGCACTCCCAGATCCGACACATACACGCTGAGCTGCCCTCAGAATATGTGATTATTTTCCGATTTTTATGGTCAAATGTGACGGTAAATAACATAAAAATCGAATACACATTTGTAGAAAGTATTATTTATTCAGTGTATCTCATTCAAAGTGCCTAAAATAAAGGAAATATCACAACTGGCGGTAAATATACAAACAACGTTAACCCATATCTAAAAATTGCAATGGGTATCCAACATTGTCCCGAATGTGTGATTGTAGGTTGTTCATAATGTGACGTCATTTTATCGCATGTAAATAACGCCGTCATTTCACTTTGTGAGTGGGTTTTGGAAAGGGTATCAAAATTGCAATTAATTTATTCCTCACAATAGTGAGGGCTTTAAAAGTACTTTAGTCATTTTGTTAATGTTCTCAGCAATCTGTAGAGGTGTGATTTGCCTTTTTTCCAAATTTCAATGAACCTGGCCTTTAAAAAGAGAGAATGAAATGGTGTTGGGATGGATTAATCTATATCTTTGATACTATTGAGTATTATTCAAGTTGCTAAGCAAAACTGAACAAGAGAAAAACATTGATTTTGTTTATGTCACGAATACATCAATTGGCCTAAATGATCTGATCTTCTATAGAGGTGTCAAATCTCCTTCATCTACATCCCTTGGTAAATCTTCTTTTTAGAACATGAAAAATGTATTCTCTTGTCAAAACAATGAGGGCAGCATAATCCCTAATGCAGCAGAGTCCCTTTATGTAAAGAGTTAAAACATGTAAATCTATTTCTTTGGAAATAAAATGACATTCACATTCTTTCCATTTACAACATACAGAGGTTCAATGAATTTGGAGAAAAAAAAAAGTTGCACAACTGTGGAAATATAATGGCATTCAAAATCATGGGTTGTCATAACTCTCCTGTAAAGGGATGCTTTGTATTTCTGTGACCAGCATTACCAGGATTTTACAATACCTATAGCACTGTCATATCCTTGGAAAACATACAAGGTATTATCTAATGATATTATACCCTGCAAAATAAACAAAAGAAATGTACTCCTCACATGTTAACATCCAGAAAAATCTATTTCTGTTCTCTTGAATATTTTCTTTTTCTTAAAAAAACTTTTGTGAATAAATTAGTCAATGATGCAATTAATCTGAAATTACCAAATACTTGAAGGAGAGATTGTCTTGTTTTTCTTGTTTTAATAGCTTTTTTAGGTATTTCAAATCCTCTTCTAAAATAATAATTATAATAATAATACATACATTTGTGTAATACTTGATACTATCTTTTCCATGTATATATGATGATTAATATAAGTAATGTTAATTGTCATGAAATGGAAGAAGAGTCCAAAAGCAATTCAAAATCTTTCCAAAACATACTATTAGATTTTAATACTTTTAATTATTTTCTGTCATTGTAAAATATGTTTTATTTCATTTTTATCTAAGATTTAAAAATATCATAATGCTCACTTGTAGATCATTAAAAAACAGCTATCAATACAGCTTAGTTTAATATTAATACAGCTTAGTCTACTTTAACCCTGCTTTCAGCATCATGGTAATGCTCCAAGATCTTAAAATTCCACCAAGTCCTCTTCGCTTCACTGACAGTACCTATCAAATGGAGGAAGTCGCAGGCGGAAGCTGCAAATCGAGTAAAGAAAACAGGAAATCATTGCCCAGTTGAACAATTCCAAGTGTTGAAATGTCTTTGGATTCCAGTAGGTCGCTCCGTGATAAGGGTGAAGGTGCGGAAGAGAGAGAGAAAGAGAGAGAGAGAGAGAGAGAGAGGAAACGCTGGGTTCCCAATCCCCTGCTTCTATCACTGGCTTAATGAGATCTATTAGGTTTGATCGCTCATCGCTCAGATAGTGTTTAGTACATCTCGTAAAGATGAGCTAACTAAAGAGAGCGCTCCCAGTCCCACATGAGATCCTGGCTTTACTTCATCAAAGATATAGGGTAAGGGTTAGGGTTATATGACTGGGTTTTAGGTTAGCTTTAAAGTGACTCGGTAACATTGCCTCAGATTCTGAAACAAAATCCTGGATTTAGCTCATGCTGCAATCATAATTGAAAACCTTTAGGTCAGTCAGGAATCCCATGATTTTTACAAGCCGATCGCCTGTCTGATTATCAAGATATTTATGATTGGAAATCGAAATTTCATTTTTCGTTTTCCTAATAGTTTTTATAACACGACAGGTCTATTGGGGAAAATGAGTATGGTAAAACCGGTCACTCAAAGATTTTTACTTTTTGAGGCACTTCATGATCATTTTGAAGCGCAATTTTTTTAGGGCTTCAATATTACACCATATCACAGACACTGATAACACGTAGGGCCCATGCATCTCAGATTTAACATTGCTAAACGATGCCTTTAAGCTACTACAGTCAAACATGCTTTAGCTACCACCTGTATAAAATGACCACCTGTCTATATTAAAACCACAGTTTCATTGAAAACCATTTCTCATTGAAAACTGTACTAAAGGAACCTGTGCATAAAGACCACCTGTCTGTAAAGACCACTTTTCTTGTCTCCTTTGAGTGGTCTTTATATACAGGTTTCACTGTAAAAGGTATAGTGATGGTTCAGTACTGAAGTTAGCCATCCATATAGTGTGGGAAATTGACCACAGAGCAATTGTCACTGGAGGAGGTGTTTTGTAACTGCATGAAAGAGCAGTGCATCAGAAATCTTAAAGCTAATCTTAATTGAGCTCTGGTATGGGCATTGAATGTTGAGAGAACATGGCTATAATTAATTCTGGATTGTTTATCCTGCAGTAGTTTGATCATTTGAACCAGTAAAATAAAAACAACCTCGCAAAAACTAGCTGGAAATAATCTTCAATAAAAACCACAACTCTCATTTAGTTGCACATAAACAGCGTGTCCACACACAAAAAAATTATCCCGAAACTCTATAACGAAACGTCGTATAAAGAATCATCGTATAAATTTCAGGGTGTCCACACACAAGAAACATTGTATAAAGAATCATCGTATAAATTCCAGGGTGTCCACACACACAAGAAAGTAATCCCGAAACTCTACAGCGAAATGTCGTATAGGTGCGCAGTTTGCTACTGCGGTCATGAAATGGAAGCGGAAATGAGAGGTCAGGTCTCCTTTCGCATGAGGTCACGTTAAGCCCCGCCCAGTTATACCATTAGTTATACTAGTTACGTCCACACACAACACATTCCGTGATTAGGCGTAATTAAACGTGATTCTTTATTGAGTTCTAGTTCGAAACGATGCCCAAACCCGCGTTTCGCTATCTGACGTTTCGTTATACGACGTATCGTTAGTAAGCGTCCACACACACAATTTCATCTTATAACTATCCCGAAACGGTATAACAAATCACCTCTAATCACGGAAAGGGTTGTGTGTGGACATGGGGATAGTGATCTGTGTTAAGCACATGGTGTCGGGCCTATACCTACCTTGACTTCCTTATCTTTCTATGCTCATTACTCAGCCCCTATACATTTTCTACCAAAATCGTTTGGCACATGTCATTTATTTATAATCTTGAATGTTCAGTGTACATTTTGTTGAATTCTGTGAGAATTTATTTTCTATCATTTCCAGAACTCAAGCTTATCTTTAAGTACTACAGAAGGCCAGCTAGTATAAATAAAACAGTATTGTGCTAATTTGATGTATTTTATTAATTGTATTTAATACAATCACAAGCATCATTGGTTCTACATAGTAAATACTCATGAAGATATAATATTTTCACTAAATATTTCATGTGGACATTTTATAGCGCTCTGCCATTGTTTGGAAAAGCCAAGTTTTCTAGCATATAAATTTGTGTTTGCATCATACATACTATCATGCACATTTTAAATGGTAAATAATCACACCTTTGTAATTAAATATGAAGAATTACATCTTCCTGCCACCTAGTCCATTAGGAAAATTAATCTTATTCTACAAGACTAAAACCACAATTAGCTACTTCTAATTTTCCATTTAATTGTCAATAATTACTTATGCAACAAGACCAATTGATCTTTCTACACTACAACTATATTCTGCACTGATATGATCATATGTATGCCCATAACACGATGGCAACTACTTTTGAAATATCAACTCAGGTACAATTTCAATACCATAGTGTATGTCCCATATAAATAAAGTTCAGATTAAGTACCGTAATACGTCTCTGTAATATTCACACATTGCAATAGGTGACGTACCAGGCTTTTGAAATTGCCTTAGGTTTATTTTCTTTAAAGTAATTGCGATCGTGTTACATACAAGCATTTTGCAAAGGAAGAAATTGGGCGAATAAAATTTGAGGTTTTTTTTTCTTCACAACCTGCTGTAATTATTGCAGAAGGAAAATAACACAAAAGAGGTAAATTGCTTAGATATAGTTTAGTTTACTCTCCATAAATAATTACATTAGTTCACTTCATCAGACAAAGGTACAATGCGTATAAAATACAGTCTTCTATAGCAAGTAAGCCAGTGTAAAAACTACTTTTCGGTTCACACCAGCAAATTGTGGATATGTTGGAGTGAAAGTTATATTTTCCCCCACTCCCATTCTATTTTTAATATTTTTTAAACAGTTACCATGCTTATTCTCAAGTATTTCTCATGCCTCACAATGTATGCCAATAGAATACAAAGGAATATGATATGCAGTGAAACATCTTAAAACATCAATGCCATCATAATTTCAAAAAGGTTTCTGAAAAAGAATAATGCGTGCAAGCATCTATGATAAATCTGAAATAAACTGTTTACAAGCGTTTCTCAAACCTGTAACCTATCACACAGTAGCTACGAGTTAAGATAATTATTATGTTACAATGCAGCAGAGTCCCTCTTATAAGATATATTTTCCTTTCAGAATGCTTCAGTTTCCATAAATTATTAAATAATTGTACTTCACTTTCTGCTTTCAAGGGTTATTTTAAGGAATCAAATATTTCCCGTCTGTATAATTGCAATCATAGTGCACATGTAAAAAGAAAGAAAGAGCCTATACAGACTACTGCACATGCTTCACATAAATACAAACTTAATCATAGGATGTGAGAGGTACTTATAAGTACCTTGTACATCATACAGTAAGAATGCAACAAGCTATTAAATGGTGAAGGAGGTAGAGAAAAAAGATGGATGAAAACATCACAGAAGGAGAAGACAGATGATAGAGATTAAAGTGAGAGATTGAGATGGAGAGAGAGAGAGAGAGAGAGAGCCCTTACAAAAAAAAAACATGGTACTACTATGGTTTTCATGGTATTACCATCATACCATGTTATTACCATGGTACAGTACTACCACGGTACTACCATGATACAGAAAGTACTACCATGGCTCTCTCTCTCCCTTATAAAAAAATACTATGGTATAGTACCATGGTAATCTTTTATAGGTAAGAGAGAGAAGAGAGAGAGAGAGAGAGAGAGAGAGAGAGAAGGGGTAGGGAGAGTCTGTAAGTTAATTACAGGATGAGAAAATACAAGTATGATAAGAATTAGTCAAGGTGATTTTGAAAGAGGTAGAGAAAAAAAAAGAGGGATTTCAAAGGCAAAGTAAATTTTGATGTTGTTTTAAACTCAACCTTTAAAGCACAACAACATCTTTTGGAATCATCCTATTTGCTTGCCTAGTTTGGAACAGGCTGACAGTAAACCTATTCTGTAGATGGATTACAACTCATAGCCGAAAGAAATGAACAGTGGAACAGGTAAAATGTAAATCTAACGTGATATACAGTGTACATGCATTTGGAAGATATATTACAAAAGCAATCAGCAAAGTAGATGAAGACTTTGCCAACATCACTTCTACAATAACACTGATTATCATATTAACTAAGTAGTAGCATATTTCATCTCAATGGAAATGTCAAGGAAATTGAGGTCATCATCTTCTTGATGGTAATATCAGATCTAAATATAACTTGCTTGGAATGAAACAAAATTTGCTCGTTTGAATAATGACTTTAATGGAAAACTCAAGATTTCAATTCTCGGACAGCTTTGTTGCCTTGCCTACTAATCAGAGAGTTTGCTGACTGTCTCAATGACATCTTTATTCTTTATCCTTTGTCATTTATACAGACAGAAAACATTTCAAGCTTGTTCACATAAGCTTTGTTTCGCTTTGATGTTGGAGTCAAATAGAATGTTTATTGTGGCATAGTAATTTTAAGGCCAGACACAAAAAGAGGCATTTTGTCTAGGATACATTATGGGTAACATATTTTTACACAACCCTGCAAACTGTTCCATTATAACACTTCAGAAAAATAATAATTGTAATAAACTAGGCATACAACAAATGGTAGTTCTGTTTGTATGACATAATATACATCAAGACCAAATTCCCCCAAGAAAATTCCCTATTTTCAATAGCAATTCAAATGTTTAAAATTCATAACGCTTTTACTCTTTTTAATTATTCTGAAGAGATTGTTCCTCTGTTTCTCTGAATGTTGTGCTTCCACCCAAGTTGACTTTCTAGGAAAGGGGAAATTGCCTTTAAATACATTTTAAAAGAAAATAACAAACATGTATACATGTGGATATCACTTTAGGACCTATTGAAATGTACATACATGTAAATTTATTTCATGAAATGAATACAAAATTAATTTTATTTGTTTTCGTGACCATGTCAAATACTAGTACTTTTATTGTAATATCTAAATACTTCTAATAATCTTCTTATCTAGTAATATCTAGATATTTTGGCCTACAATGTAAATTTGAATCAATGTTGTCAATAATTATAAGACAACCAATAAAAAGGTGTGAAAAATCTATTACTTAAAAAATTATATATCTGCACATGATTGCAATGCTTTCCTCAGAATTTCGCAAACACTTCCAGTCCCTAGCATAACAAAACACTTAATTAAAGACAAATTAAAAGGAAAGTCCACCTTGATATTACATTGGTTTTAGTAGAAGCAAACAAAATGAGAGGAAGAGGTCAGTGGAAGTTTGAGACAACTCCGATGAAAAATAAGATGGTTATAAATTTTTAATCAGAATTTGCTCAAACATCCACTGACCTCTTCCTCTCATTTGTATTACCAACTTAATATCAGGGTGGACTTCTCCTTTAATGTGCAAAGCATTGTTTAAAGTCGAACTTGAAGTTCATTAGCAGTTAAAAAAAACTATTTCCCAACAGAATTTTAGTTTTTAATGTTGAATACCATGTCATGTTTGATGAGGGTTGACGTAGGTGAACATGGCAGTCATAATTGAAAATGAGATGGTGTCACCTGGTGAGTCTTCCAGAGACTTCAATTGATGGTGTTGGTGTTGAGCGAAGACAGGTCTGCAAGGACGCTCCGCCTGTCAGGCTGAGGCAGAGCCCTTTGTAAGATTCTCGATGGTAGCGGTACCCTTGACAAGTCGCAGCGTATGATGCAGGTAAAGACCTCCCTGAAGTGTGGGTGCTTGAGGCAGTAGAAGAGAGGATTCAGACAGCTGTTGATACCCAGGAGAATGGCCAGGTAGGATGCCACATAGCCATATGTGTCCGGAGAAGAACTGAAGCCCGTAGCGCAGAAGGAAAGCACAAAAGGCAGGATACAGATATAGAAGGCACAGATGACTAGCAAAAGGTTCTTGGTGATGATGATGTCGATGCGCCTGTTTGTTGCAATTGGTGCACTCTGCCGATGAGATGTCATATTCTTGAAGTGGTTGCGTATGTATTTGAATATCAGGATGTAACATATACTTGACAGCAAGAGAGGGAGTGTTAACAGCGCTAGAGCTCCTCCTTTATAATACATGTCATATTCATGAGTTGGATCCCAGATGCAAAGCTCAAGGTGCAAGTCATATCCCAAGCTGCCATACCCAACCACTTGCGGAATGATCAGAAATCCTGTCAGGTTAAGCCAAGTTGACGCAATCATCAGGAAAATGTTACATGGGGTGAAGATCCTCTGGTAGGCAGCGATCTTGTGATGAGAACGTAACGATTCATGGCAACAAAGAACAGCGTCGACACGCTGCACCCGACTGCGATCATGATGATGGATCCAACCGAGGTACAGGTCCATTTAGGCAGGGCCACATCCAGCTGCAGAAGCCACAAGCTCTCCAGAGGAAATGCTACACCTATCACAAGGTCAGCTAGGCTGAGGTTGACGACAAAGACGTTCGTGATGGTGTGCAGTTTTCGAGAGAGTACAACCATGAATATCACAAGGAAATTGCCTATGATGGCGATTAGGCCAACGGTTGCATAAGATACAGCTTTGACCAACCTTTCTATCTGAACTCTATCTGATATTGTTGAATTACCACCTGATGACAACACTTTGAATAAATTAGTCTCATTAGTATAAAAAGAAGCCATAATTGTTCTGGTATAGAAACAGCTAAGCAGAGCACAGGTTGAACTGCTTAAAATTGCTCAGGATTTTACTTCAAATACATAAATTCAACCTTTAAATGGTGGTATGCATTTCAGTATCAATTAGAATATGGCCACAAATACAAGCACAATACTTGTATTTATGTGAAAAGTTTGATATTGTATCTGAGCTCTTACAGGTGATATACAACCAAAATGAAGATCACATCGAAATGACGATGAAGCATGGTCGTTTCCCCAACGGCATGAAAAAGTGAACCTACCTACTTCTGCACAAACGCACAGTGATTATGCAAACACTGCAAATTCACAAAGCCACCGGTTTCCATGGTAATCAAGGAGTCACGGCAACTTGTGCATCTATTGTCAACATCTTTTTTTTTGGTATAGGTCTTTTATTCTGCCCTCCTCCTTTCTTCAAAGCCGTCAAATTTCCTGCAATGTGGTTTCCACCCACTCTGTTCACATCTTCAAGTGGGATTAAGTGATATAATCAGTGTTAAAGATGTATCCCAAAGCAAACACATCCATCTTAATTTTACTCAGTATCTGCCTATGATTGCTTTGTCTAAATCTACATTCATTTCTCATTCCCTATTCTTCTTCCAATCCCCTTCAGTATAAAAATATTTTTTTTGTAATTTGTAACTTTCATTTGCTAATTTAAAGAGATTTATTCACATCTATTTCTTTAAGAAATAGATGTGAATAAATCTCTTTAAATAGACACATATCGTTGTATTTTTCTTATTGAAGATACTTAATGAGTTTCCAGAGCTAAAAAGCTTTCAGTTACCTTATTTTCCACTATTCCTTTAAAGTTCACTGATTCTATTTCATCTTTTTATCTTTCTATCATTTTCTTTCTTTCTTTCTGTCTATTACTCTCTCTTGTTCTGTTTCTCTCATGTTTTCTCCACATTCTCTCCTAATTCTGCATTCCCCCCTTTCTGATTCTTATCTACAAATCATGTTACCTTTCACTTCACATGTCTCCTCCCTCTTTTCATCTCTATTATCATCACAATCGTGCTCTCTCTCTCTCTCTCTCTCTCTTCTTTTTCATCATATATATACATATATATATATATATCCATTTACTTAATCCTATATTTGCATTGCTTAATCTCTCTCTCTCTCTCTCTCTCTCTCTGCCATTCTCTCTCATCTCTCTATTAGGTCTATACCTCATCTCCTCTGCTTACTGTTGAATACAAATATCTAACATTATCTATTTATAAAAAAATGTCACAATGTATCATTGTTAAACGAATGTATCATAATTAAACTTTCAATCATACCGGTAGTTAACTAAGAAGCAATTAAAATCTGAAATCATTCTACATATGATTTCACTAGCTCATCAAAAAAACAATTCATCATAAACTTAAAAAAACAGAGTCAACGCCCATTCTAACAAAGCAGGTGTAACTTTAGAGTCAGTGTGTGAACACACTCTCTTAGAAACTCCAGTTTCAGATGAAAGTACAGATGTTCTCTTCAATAGCTATCAAGTGCTCACAGAATCTTTAATTTGACTAATTTTCTTTCTCGACACAAGGTGCGTTTACCATACAATGCAGGGGATTTTTTGCTCTGCGACAATGCATAATCAAATATGGATCATACTCGCGTGCATGTGGGGAGGAAATTGGCAAGAGATGCAGAAAGAAATCTTTTCAAGCCTTGCAGAATAATGGAAAAACCGCATGACGTGTTGGATATAAATATATTGCTCGTATCCATCTCCCTTTGGAATCCAAGTTCAACTGTTCAAGTTAGGTCTGCTCTTGGAGTAATTCAATGATGAAATGTTTAAAGGAAGTCTCTTAAATTACATCATGCAAATAATAATAACAGCAATAATATTCTGTGGTTGTATGGTGCAAGTGCATGTCACATTATGATATAACCTCCCTATGCACTTCAATTTAATTCAATTTATTTGTTATCATATAAATAACAATCAAGTACAAATAAAAAATTCAGAATACATAATAGACCAAGACTTCCAAGAAGCAAGTTGTGCTTGTAATTGAGCTTGTGATTTTAAAAGTTCAGACATAATATTAAATTAAATTACAAAAGAAATAAAACTTACCAAGGAAATATATAAAATATTCACTTTTTTATAAAGAGTTTTGGACAGAGTATGGATCTCCAGCTTTAACATGCAAAATATCAAAGTGTAACATTGATATGTGCCCAGGCACCCTGGCAAACTAAATTTGCCATTGGGCAACTGAACTCACAAAAACAAAAACCAGCTGCCCAAGCCATGCTGCCGTAGTAATGAATATGTGTAATAACAAAAGACATTATTAGTACAGAGACACCACAAGGAAGTCTTTAAAAATCCTGAACTCACATTCAAATGTTGAGAAATGTGTGCAAAGTGAGCGTAGTGAACAGCAACAGTATTCAAAACCCTACTTTTAAAGCACCTTAAATTATTTTTTGGTCGGATCTTCCAGATATTTCAATTACGTATTTTCTGATGTTCATTTTTTTCCCCATGAAGTTTTCTCAATTTATTTGAAAAATTCTGAAGATTAGTATCACTGATTAGTAGGACAGTTGCATGTGTGCATGACACACCTAGCTAACTTGCAGTGATTTATTCTCAGAGCCTGTAGTCTTTTACCCTTCATATAAACTCTCAATAATTACATAATTCTGTGATATCTATTATTCTCTAAAGTTTAATCAAGGTTTAAGGTCTAATTACCATTTTACAATTTGATGATGCATACAATTACCTTTGATGCAAAACAGAGTTTATACTGCTATATAACGATTTCCAACAATAGCAAATATTCTGAACTTTTTTCTTTTCAATTTACAAACATTGATTGCAGTTGGGTTCTTGAAAAGAAGCAAGCCCACTGTAGCTTGAAATGACAGTTAATTATCTCAAACTAAAAAATATTGACTTCATATCAATAATAAAACTCTGAACTGTAAACAATTAAAACTTTTCTTTTTTTATGCATCAGGCAGATGCCTTACGAAAAACAGATTTTCTATTAAAACACAACCAAAAAAATTTATGTCACAGCTTTTCTTATCTCCTACCTGGAAGGTTTTAAGACCTAGATATTTAGTGAGGATTCTTTTGATGTCAGAACCCGTCTGCAGAAGAAATTTAATGCAGATATACAGCACTTAAAAATGAGGGCTACTGCCTTTAAAAGGTGACAACACTAAGGTAAGAATGAAGCACAGTAAAGTCAGGTATTTTTTATCGAGTCGGCTTACATGACAGTAAAGCTCTTACAAATTGTAAAGCAATGTATCGATCTAGAGAGTTATGTTAATAGGAAAAACGCAGTGTGTTAATATTTCAACTGGTTAAAAGCTGCATGTTTGGAATCTACATGTATGTTGTAAGAAAAGAATAATTAATGAACAGTGATTACAGTGAATAATGATGAGACTATTGTGTACACAGCATTGGTCAGTTGTGAATCATAATCATAGCTATGAAAGATAGCTATGATTATGATTGAAATAATAGTTATGTTAAGGAGGAGTATCATTATTACAACAAAAGAAGAAAAAAAAGAAGATGATTTCAATATCAGTCTGGTCATCTATTGGAGTTGAAGGGATGATTCAAATAAATTGACCAAAAAATATCAATAAATGAAGAGAGGGTATTTGCCATAAGTTTAGACACAATAACAAAGAAAGAAACAGGTAATGACGGCACTAGAAAAGCCTGCACTGCTTCTTTCCACAATGCATAATATTCTAGCAGACTCTATTCAGCACACTATACATTCATTCAAATGTGAAATTTCACCTTGAAACGAAAAAGGAAGCTGCACAGATAATAGAGGGAGAAAAGATAGAAGGAGGGGGAGGAGGAGGGAGGGAGAGAGAGAGAGAGAGAGAGAGAGAGAGAGAGAGGGGAGAGAGAGAAAGAGAATAGAGTGAGACAGACAGACAGAGATGGAGAGAGAGAGAGGGAGAGAGAGAGAAAGAGAGAGAGAGAGAGAGAGAGAGAGGGGGAGGGAGAGGGAGAGGGAGAGGGAGGGGTAGGAAGCTAGATGTGGATATTATAACCAAAGCTTTTCTAAGGACAAAAAAAGAAAAAGGGTAGTGATGGATAAGTGCGCTATAAAAACTATCCTTTATTAGTATTATATTTTTAACACGATACAAGATAGAAACCTAGTATCAATAAGTCACATTTCAAGCATTAAAATATGAGCATGAACATTAGACATATTATCAAAGTATATTTGATGGATTATCAAATGACATCTTTATGGAGCAGGCAGGAAATTATTGATGGAACTGCAATTGTATTTTTCTCTCTATAGTTGTTTCACTCTCTTTTGTGGCCTATTAATCATTAGTTGGCACAAGAAATAGATGAAAATTTGCTCTCATAATAACTATGCAGTAATAAAACTATTTTTATGACCCCCACTTTCAGTTTTACAGCAATAAGTCAGTACTGCTGTCTATATATAAAGCGGATAGTAAATTGACAAAGCCACAAACAGGATAAAAAATGATTGAAAAGAAAGTTTAACAAAGCAAATAATGTGTATTTGCACAGGGTACATCAGATTCACACAGCTAGCTAGCTCTCTTAAAATTTGCAAGAATTGGGGTTATGGTATAGTAAATGATTAACGCAGTAAGCATCCATGTGCAGGTTTCCTTTCTTATTTTTATTATCTACCTCACAAATTGACTCATGTATCAAATATAAAATTGTGAAGTATTAACTAAAAGAAAATAAACTAATTTTTTCTTAAATGATAATTCAGAATTTATCATATATTGCATTTGAATTGTCATCTGTCAAGAGCCAAAAGGGTATTAACTCATATACAGTCAAACCTGCTTTAGTGACCACCTGTCTACAAAGACACATTTTTTGTTTCCCTTGAAAATGGTTTCTCATTGAAACATGTACTAAAGGAACCTGTCTACAAAGACCACTTTTTGTGTTTCCCTTTAGGTGGTTGCTATAGACAGGTTTGACTGTACTACAACACAGGGTTAACACCCTTCTGGCTCTGCACAGATGAATTGTGTCATGACACACAAAGACTTCATAGATCTAATTACCCCAATTATCGGATTCATTCACAGATATACACACAAGTACACTGTAGTCTCATTTAACATTCATGTGCATTGTGCTTCAAACCAAATATTCTTAGTCTGTTGTGTTCCACAGGTAAGGACAATTCGTCACCTGGCTGGCAGAAGGGCGTTAGCTTGAATTTCAGATAAAAAAATGATGCGCTAAGCAGAAGGGCGTTAGCACTAAATCGCCTCAAACTTGTATAAAACTGGCTTATTTCCAACAGAAATGTGTGGCCGTGTTCTACTATAACATTTCTATTAGTCTTTTAAGTTTTAAACCGATTCTCAGGATGAAAAGCAGTTTAAATATAAAACATATCTTTAAATGTAGTTTCCGAGTTTTCAAAAACACCCCCACAACAACATACCTTGTTTGAATCCATAAGATAAACCATGAAAATGATAATTTTCCATACCTGTAGAGAGTAATAGAGGTAAAAGGAGAGAAATAAAAAGGGAAAGAGGGGGAAAGAAGAGGAGAGATACAGACAGATGGAGAAAGCAAGAGAGAGAGAGAGAGAGAGAGAGAGAGAGAGAAAGAGAGATGGGTAGAACAAAAAGTAAGAAGGTATTAATGTATGAATACCTGCCAAACACAATATCCACTATACTACTTTAAAGCTATATAAAGAGGTATAAGTTTACAAGAAGCTAAAATTCATTTACAAAGATCTCTTCATTTATGGTTAATTGCATCACAACTTCAGTCTGAAATAGAAATAAAAATTTAAAAAATGGGGGGAAAACTTTTGATTATGCCATAAACCTATAGCTTTCAGAAACGCACCCACTTTGTGACTAACTGTTAATATCATCTCTTTTCCCCGTTGCTTGGCAAGCCAACCTCTATGCTAATTCACCTAGAGACAGAATAATCCTCCAACAAACCACAATCAAATTATAGGTTGATATTCACAGTGTCGTCACTTCGACAGCCGTCACTCCCAACTAGGGAGAATCAGGCCAATTAATTTGTAACAAAATATGACAACTCTCAAAATGGATATATTGGAAAAAAATCGTGAGCTGCCATAGATAATTATGTTTAATCAAAAGTTGATGATGTGTGTGCAGATTTTTTTTGAATCCTGAATATTGGAAATACATTCTTTTCCTTCCTGTTTTGTTTTATTTTGTTTGATGCATTCTTAGTGTTAATATAAAAACCATGTTTCAAGGGTGTATTATACTGTACACTTTCTACCATATATGACACATATTTGCAAGAAATTTACAATCATTCTTTTCTCTATTTCATTATATGTATAAAGAGAGAAAAGTCATTCATAATTCAACAGGGATTTGATAAATAAAAAGAAGACATCCATGAGCATTGGACAATGAATTTTGACCCAACTCATCTATCATATAAAACTGCACAGATCATATGTCACATAAATCAAATGTAAACACAGGTCCAGTGGGTATGTATTACTCATTCAAGCTAAATCATTCTGGCACCTGAAATAGAGAAAATGAATGTATAATGATAAATGTATAGTTGTATACGTTCTGGTTGACATTATTATTGCTTAAATGTACTACGTGCCATTGAAACCATAAGTACCATCATATACATATGTAACTAATAGATCACCATTCAAATATCTGAGATAAACTGTATGTCATAAAGTGATAACATGTCCAGACTTAATGATTAAACACATTAAACATTATGGAAACAAAACTACATGAGATTATTGACCAGAATCTAAGCAAATATACCAAGCAAAGATCTGGCATAGATAATTTTTTACTAAATATTCATTGGCACCTTTAACAGCTAACAGTAGTATGAAAACAACCTTGTTATTATGCCATTTGAGACAGGGATATCATGCCTGCATCCAACTTGATAAATTTAATATAGTTACATGCAAAAGAGAGAGAGAGAGAGAGAGAGTTCCATTGAAGTGTGTAAACTAGCGAACACAAGATGTATAGTTCATTACATCTTTTGTATATCTCCTAAATGGTTGGGCAACATAGTAAGCAGATTCCAGGAGAGGATCAAGGATTTTGTTGAGGGGGGACACAATGAATGAAAATCTCAGTGTGGCAAATAAATCAATCAAATGAATGAGTAAATAAATATACACAAAATAGTAAAAACAAGTGTTATCACATATTTATTTAGCTCCTAATTTATTAATTGTAATCTCTGACAAACAAACAAGAAAAAAAAGGGGGAAGTGGGCCAATGCTGCCTCATCCATCAGTGTATGTAGGCACTGGCATATTGGCATGCGCTGTTTCTTATGTACCACCAACAGTATTCTGTGTTTATAAAACACATGATTATGGTGCATGAAAAGGTCAACACTTTCCAGTGGTTTTACTCTTCGAGCTAGAGGAATTATTCCATGCGAATGGATGGATTCCCTCATGTGTAAAATTCTTTTTCGATCCTTCCGCCATAGCAGTTTTCTTCTGCTGAGAGTAAAACGGACGCTGAATATATGCATTAGGGTAGGAGTAATTCTGACTTTCAGAAGGACTTGGTATTCAACATGACAGAAATCATCTGATGATCATGCAAACGGCCTTAACTCTATGTTAAAATACAGGAGTTAATGCCCTATTGGCTTCCAGACAGGGACTTCAACATGACTTAATTTGTTTGTTGAGAGCCAAAAGGGCCTTAACTCTGTGTTAAAGGTTGTCTGTCCCTTTTGCATGCTGAAAATATAAAATTATGTAAATCCTATGGTAAACAAGAGATAATGTCAACTAAAAACTCCTCTCACAAGATTAGAACTGGTAATTGCCTCTATAGAGTACCGAAGCTGTGACGTCATAAAAATCTATTTTTGGAATTTCTCAATTTTTTCTTCATTTTCCGAAAGAGCATCAAAAATAATGTCCAAATGTCGAAAACCAATTGAATAGGTTAATTATTGGCTGAGATATGACCATCTGAATAAAAAGATTGCCTATGGGAACTCAGTGTTATATTGCTCTGGTTCATAACCTTAGGAGCCAGAGACATTTGGACATTATTTTTGATGCTCTTTCGGAAAATGAAGAAAAAATGAAGAAAAAATTTAAAAATTCCAAAAACAGATTTTTGATGACGTCACACTTCACCACTCTATGTGGAATTATATCGACTGTTAGGAATTTTCAAAATGAGTTGCGAAAAAATATGCCTAGAAGGTAGTCTGATTTTCAGACCCTGGTACCACATAGTCGTACGTTTTGTGCTGAGTAAAGACTTGATAAGTTTAATTTTAGTCATCATAAGAAGCGGTCATTGATGTGTACAAATGATAATATACCCTTTACAGCTTATTTTTATTTATGTTATTAACAAATTTAAGAAAGTCAGTCAGTCACTCAACAGTGTCTGACAGTGAAGTCTAGAGAGTAAACGGTTTCCCTTGCATAACTAGGTCACTGCTAACATTTAAATTTAACAGATAGGACATAGGTGACATACGGCATGATTCCTGTAAAGTTCTACAGAATTTGATGTTGGCTGCAGAAGGGATACACTACCTTTAAAGTATATGATTTAATGCCTTTCTTACTCTCACAGATGCAAGTGACTTTTAACATCCTTTCCTTTGGGAATTCTTTAGATTTTCCAATGTTTGATATGAGATGTTGAAAAGATGGTACTTTACGATCTGACTCACACCTATGAAATCTTCCAGAAAATTAAATTCTGGAAGATAAGAATGTCCAGAACTATTGCTATGACTTATTATTATCAATTTGAATTGATGTTTATGGAGTTTTTTAAATATTTAAATGAATATGTAATACAAATATTGAACTGTTTTGTTTATATTTATATATTGACTTATTCATTCATTTACATTTTTATTTATTCATATATTTATTGATAACAATATTGCTTCTCAGAGATTTTTTTGAATTGTGCCCCTCCTTTTTTGTGCAAAATCTAGGATACGCTCCCTGTATTCATGTACTAGAAAGATGTCTGCTTATGTTGCCCAAGCAGTTGGGAGAGTGAATAAAAAAGATTCAATATACACAAGATACAAAATAGTAAATATCACACCTTGTCTTGTCAACTTTATACTGCAATGGAAGGAAGTTTTCTGCATTTTAGAATTTTTCTTTAAGATTTAATAGTGAAACACAAAAATCTGGGATTTACCATGGTCTCTCTTTTTAAAACCTTTTCTTCAAGACACAAAGTTCATTATGTGAACAAGTGGAGAGAAACCCCCCCTCAAGAAAGAAAGAAGGAGACCGACTGATTTGGAGAGATGACAAATGCCTCGACAGGAAGGCACATCTGATCGAGCATTTGAACAGTCTGGTGGGCCTGAAGACACAAAACATATGCCAATGCTACTTAGTCAGCATTATCATCATCTTTCTCTCTCCTTTCTTTGCTTTTGTTTTTGTTTTTGTTTTGTGGGTGCTTGAGTGTGTGAGCATGCGGGTGGGCATGTGGGTGTTTGCATGTAATCCAAAAGCATGTTCTTTTTATGTAATAAAATAAGGTAATGTTTGACAAGCAAGTGTAAGTACAATTAAAAATACCCCTCCCCCCCCAAAAAAAAAAATATGAATAAAATGAAAAAATGTGTGCCTGTGTGTGTGCAAGTCAGAGATGCCATTAACCTCTTGACACAAAAAACAGACTGAATATCCTAAAAATCAGATTTTCACGAAAATTCAACACTACCATTAGCCCGTTGGCCCTGGGCCAGTAAAATGTCAGAATATTTTTACTGGTAAGATCGGTCAAGTAAAATGTTAGCTCTTTCATAAACATTTTTAATGAGAAAATTGTAGAGCAAAGATTTCGTCAGGGTTGCGAGGGTTTACTTGTACATGTTTCTATGCGATTCCACAGTTTTTATGTTTTTTTAAAAATCTTTTATTTTTCTATTTAAAAAAAAAAAAAAAAAAAAAAAAAATCGTATTTCAAGAGGCGATATCGTATTTCACTCTTATTATCGTATTAAATACAATAAAATCTGTTATATAATTATAACTCCCGCAGTCCATTGCATGGCATGCAGCGCAAGTTAAGCGATGACGTCATAGATCATGTTTATTCATGACCGCCCAGCCTAGCACCTTCCTACGCTACCCCTTTTAAACCGGAACCTAAAATTAAACAGGCCTAAAGGCTACACAGAACAGACATAACACATGAAAATGTTAAATGTTACATACTTTTTTATATTTACTCAGACACATGCATCCTTCCATCTAACTAAATCTTTGCTGGCTCAATGGAGGCTATAATGTCAGGAGCAGGATATAAAAAGTGAATGAAAACAACTAGTCTCGTCCCGAGACATTTGAATTCCTTCCTCTTTGTAATAACCAGAGCAGGACAAAAGCAAGGTTCCAACGACACACAGTGAACTTAGCTCATGGTTCTAAACTCCACGGCTATCTTGTAGTTAAGTACTGTTTGGGTACACTTATAAGGTTTAATCAAATTTTTGAACCACAATAATCTAATAATTAAAGCAAAACTATGAGCAGTAGGGGGCCCTCACTAGAAGATATGTGCTGACCAGATGCAATTAACTTTAAGGTTTTGCCAGCTTGTAATTATGACTGCTTGCCAAGCTTGTAGTTTAAAACCTCAATCAGTCATTGTTTTGGTGCTGTGAGACCAGCATCATTGTTTAAATCTTCAAGGTTTTGCAAACTTAAAGATTAAAACAACATCAGTGCCATGCAAACATAGCTCATGTGGTATATGGGGAGGCATATTTCTCTATCAAAATATCAAAGTGGAAGGATGTTCAGAGAGAGAGAATTACTCATAGTTCTCTCAAAACCATCAGCATATCACCTAAAGTGTGACTCAGTGTATCAAGTAAAGGTGACCATGATTGGCACAGGATCCATAAATCATTTCTCAATCAAGGGTAGAATTGTTTGATAAATGCTGTTGAGCTATATTTAAAAGAACTACTCAGGGCTGTCTTTGAAATTGCATCCATGAATCTTTGAAAGAAACATTAATTAATTGTACTTGAAAGTGTCAAAGTGAATCATGTGGCTGTAACAATGATATGTTCATATGATTGATACTGGACTGCTCTTTCAAAAGTGTGAAAAATTTCTTTCTACAAAATAAGCAAATTTACTGAGCTATGTTAATCTAAGCAATGATATTTGTTTCTCTACATATCTCATTATCTGAGAACAAGAAGGATGTAAGCTCAAATCTCTTCACACAGCATGAATGCCCTTCTGACCCTCAGTAAAGGCTTGGACCTTTCTTTACAGACATGTAAATAAGCTCTCTATCTGTTTCATGCAGTGAAAAAAATATTAAAAATTTTGGGGGGCTACTTTTCAAGACTGCTTGCATAAAAATGGCACTCTTTAATTTGTTTTGCATTAAACTCTATGGGGGATAAATCGCCCCAAGCCCCCGTGTTTTTTTCCCCCCCGGTTTCATGTTCATGCTTTATCAAATCATTACATGTAGATCAGTTTGCTATTATAGTTATGATAAATTGATATCTGTCAATCATGTATCTCATGTTATAAATTCATATCTGACATTATGCCAATATTTACACAATACTACATTGCTTTCATAACCTACTGAGACCCAGAAGGGCATTAAGTCATATCCTTTTACGCATAATTAATGCCCTTCTGGAAGCTTTGGCTCTTAGCAGAGAGTTCGACCTTTCTTTATGTGTGAATGAATCTTATACAGTGTATAATTATACCTGATAGCCATGGTGTTTCGAATGATTGGATCAGATTAAAATCTAACTCCCTTTTTCTATTCCATTCATATCAGACACCTTGTCAGTATTTATACGACATAATGTCACCTATATAGTTTCTTTAGAATCAAAAGGGCATTAAGTCATATCCTGTTACAAAGAATAAATGCATTTCTGACTCTTTATCAGATAATTTTTTTGCTTTTTAAAATGTGAATGGGTGCTATATTGTCATGGTCTGGCAAATGATTAAATCAGATTAAGACCTAATTCCCTTATTCTATTCCATTCATATCTGACACCTTGTCAGTATTTAGATGATATGATGTCACTTTATACACTGTATATAGTTTGTTCAGAACCTAAAGGGCATTTTAAAAGTCATATCCTGTTACACAGAATTAATGCATTTCTGACTCTTATCATAGATTTTTTTCCCCCATGAAAATGGGTGCTATATCGTCATGGTCTGTGAAATGATTAAATCACATTAACCTCTCACTCCCTTCTCTCTTATATTCTATTCCATTCATATCTGACACTCTGCCAGTATTTACACAATATAGTGTCACCTGGAAATGGGTTCTGACATGTACACATCAAAGCATTTACCATATAAAACCATTTTTTGCCAGATTGTATTACAACGATGCTCTTTGGCAAGCATTGAACAGGATGGGGTTACAGACGAGGAGTACACAAATGAAACGGGTGCCAAAAAAGGTGTGGTAGATTGATTCATATTTAGGGTTTTTCTGAACGGTAAAGTGTATCAGCATGCACATTGCACAGGGTATGTGAGTGTGGTAGAGAAAAAGGGATAGATAGAGAGAGAGAAAGAAGGCGCATTTATACTGTCAAATACCTCATTTTGAAAAATCGTGATGTTTCGTGCACCCGTTTACACTTGTGCCGAAACATCACCGACTGAACTGCTCAGCGATGTTTTGGCATGTTTTGGTTGGTAATGCGCATGCGTGGTCTTCCCAATGTAAAATGCTCGATCATACAGCGAGTCCAGCACAAACCAGTCATGCACGTATAACGGTACGTGTGACTACATGGACTAACTGTTACCGCACGTACCCCTATAGATGGGACTACATTTACGCTTCCGTGAAGGTTTCGCCATGGGTTTGTTGATGACATTGCCTTCGATTTATTCCCGAAACAACCGTGGGATATAGAATTATGAGAAGATATTTGGAAGAGAGCTTTGTTTTCTTTGATTTATCACGCACGAAAGTATCGATCTGGTGTAATGACGGAAAATATGAAAAATACTGAAATATTTTCAGATAAAATAATACAAAAGATTGCGCTTTGTTTCGCTCAGTTTTCGCATATTAAAACAGGGTTTGACAAGTATTTGCAATATTTATGAGTCAGAACAACTCTTCTTCTTCCATTTGACATTTTAATCATTTCATTTGGTGGTTTTGGTGGTAAAGCGAGATTTTACAGTTTAGCTGAGACTCTTTCGTGGCGGTTCAGCGTAAACAAGTTGTTTACTTTATGCAAATAAGGCTTCAAGGACGAAAGCTAGCCACGCTCCTAAAGTCACGTGACCTAAAATCGCGATTTTACAAGTGCAAGAGTTTATACTTGCGAAACACGCCAAAATATGCCAAAATATGCCAAAAGATGCCAAAAGATCACACTTCGTTTTGGGCTTGGCATTTTTGCCGGTAAAGCGTAGTTGCCTTGGTAACATCACTGAAACATCGCGGTCAGGCTCCGGTTTGGCATTTTTTGGCGTGTTTGGATGCCAGTGTAAATGCCCCTAGAGAGAGAGAAAGAGAAAGAGAAAGAGAGAAAGAAAGAGAGAGAGAGAGAGAGAGAGAGAGAAAGGAAGGGGGGGGGCGTAAAGAAGGGGAGAGTGTAAAGGAGACCTATATATATGGGTATATCTACTTCATCTTCTTTTTCTTCATCATCACTTTCTGTTCCATTAGTATCATGGTGTGATGGACATGCATGCCATATATAGGAAGCCGTCATTATCATGGTTATCAACTAAAGATAGAGGGAAAATGAGTACAGATAGGAAATGAGTTGGAGATATACAGAGAAAGAGGGATGGAACCAGGAAGGAGAAAGAAGAAGACAATAACACTGGTCGAGTGGTTTAACCCTAATAAGGCCGGGGGCCATCATGGCCCCTCCGCGATTTTTCTGATTGTTCGGGAACACATACGGATGACGCCCGCCGCTTCATGACTTTATTCTTTCGAGTCTTGCGCATCTTTTAAAACAATTTTTTTGAAAATCGGACCTACCGTTACAAAGTCACGTGACCTTTTGTCTTTACATGTCGGCCCGAAAATCGCTCATTTTCGTGATTTGTGTACAAAACATATGGAAATATCATTTTTCCTAAAAGAGATAAAACATTGGTTATTTGGTCTTGTTTAAAGTTTAGGTGTTTGTTTTGGGGTCAAAATAGTTAAATTATAGTTAGAAATGAAATAAAACAACAAAAACAATAAAATACATAAGTTAAAAAAACAATGAATTACATAAGAAATTATCAAAACAAGAGATAACATAAGAAATAACCTAGCTTTCCAAATTTTTTTCGTATTATTATTCCAAATGGTCTAACAAATATATGTAGTGGAAAAGAAAGCTTAAATATGAAGAATATATGATTTATAGGTAAAAATATGAATTTTTGACCTTATTTGCATAATTTACCATAAATATGCAAATGAGTAATTTTTCAAAAATTGAAATTGCTATAGTATTCTATACACTTCACTTGACATGCATGCAAATTTTCGCGGCGATCGATGTCCGAGATCTTAAGGGGGGGCCATAATGGCCCCCCCCCGGCCGTATTAAGAACTCAAATAGCCCGGCCTTATTAGGGTTAAGGCGCTTGACTGGAGAGGCGAAGGTCGAGGGTTCGAATCCCGACATGGCACTAATATCCTTTGGCAAGATATTTACCTGCACTTGCTACTCTCCACCCAGGTGTTAAATGGGTACCCGGTAGGATGCGAAAGTCCATGTGGTTGGATAAGCAAGTGTGCGCTTGTAAAATGGGGACTGGCTGGAATGCTCCCCAGGGAGTGGAAAATGTGCATACATTGTGTGCGGTTAAGCCTGAAACCGATGACCGGGGTAATAATATATCTGTAAAGCGCTTAGGCACATCGTTGGATCGATGTATTGGGCGCTATATAAAAAAGCGGATTATTATTATTAGACAGAGAATGAGAGATGGAAAATAAGAGAGGCCAGATGGAGAGACGAGGAAAGAGAGAGCAGGGTAGAGAGAATAGGGGATAAATATAAATAGAAGTTGGAGAGATGGAGAGAGGGGGGCAGAAGGAGGGGAGGGGTAACATGAAAATATAGACCAAGAGCACATGATGAAAGTATCAAGACATTTGCCAAGTATGTAACTGACATTCCCCCCAATTTAACAAGAAAAAGAGACAACTTATATATATTTTTTAAAGAGGATGCCAGTAGAAGCCTTCAGTCTACATCATTTACTATCATTAAATCAGGATGAAACAGTTTTATTTTTTCATTACAAGCCTTTTCCTAAAAATGCTCTTCAAATTCATGGTACCCAAATTGGCTCAGGCACTCAAGGGCAATCGAAATGGACAGTTGGGCAACTAAGATGAGAGGAATTGTACATTTTATACTTATAATGTGTTTGAGAAAATCTTTTTAAATTAGCAAATGTGGGGAGAGGACAATGGGCTGCAAGGAGCTTATGTCACATTCACATATATTTCACTAGGTGATAAATGTGTATCATTACTAGCAATTACATTCCAAAATTGTGACCTCGTTATGTGTCTATTTATCATTTTTTAATCAGGTTCAGTTTGTTTTCTTCATTTTGTAGATATTTTGTCCAATCATGTTACATATTCATTCATCCTTGTTTTAGAAATCAGTTTATAAGAAAATAAATCAATCAAATTTTGTGGTGACAATTCTAAAGATTGAGACTTATTCAGTCATCATCCATTTTCCTTCAATTATGAAATAATACATCAGTCACATTTCCTAGAAGTGTTTGTGACCAATCCATTATTGTATTCATCCCTCCTCTTAAAGCTCATTGCCCAGAATTATCCATATTTTCTAGAAATTATTAATTTCTTTATTGATCATAAATCCTATTGAGTTTTTAATCATGCTATGACTTGTTATGTTATGAGTATATTTTCTAGCCGCAATTTTCTAGGAATGTACATGACTTTTCTCCATCTGCTGAGAGTCACAAAGATATCAGTTATTACTTTCACAGTGTTAACACTCTTCTAGCTCTCAGCAGACATGTTTCTTTCTTCATTCATCATTCATCCTCTTTTCCAATAAATGAGAAACCTAGCTATCATATGAAAAATTATCACATAGGTTAACAGAGTTAATTAATAGCTTTCTCGCTCTCAGCAGATGCTTTCAAAATATCTGCATCTGTCTTTCCTGTTTCATCAGATTAGAAAATTTGTTTAAAAAAAAAATAAAAAGATACAAACATCCCTCTTGCTCTCAGATACACATTTATGAATTTCTTCACCTTTCCCTTTTTTCAATAGATGAGAAAATCTATCAAAACAAAAAGAAAGAAAATAAACACAGTTAACACCATTCTGACTCTCTGAAGGTTATTATTATTTTATTTTGTTATTTGTTATCCATTCATTTTCAATCAGGTTATGAGAAATTTATCAAATTAAAAATAAAGATTAACAGCGTTAATGCCCTTTTGGCTCTAAGCAGACGCTTATATGATTTTTTTTTTGTTCATTCCCATCCATTTTCGATCAGATTATGAGAAAATTTATCACTTAAAAATGATACAGGGCTTGAACAATATGCCTCTGTAATGACAATGATGTTCCTTCCTCTTGCTCATCTCTGCATCTCCCACAGGAGAGGAAGAGAGAGACAACAGGGGAACAGGGGAACAGAGGATGGGAAAGGATGAGACAGAAAGAGAGAGAGAGAGAGAGAGAGAAGGAGAAATAGAGAGGGAAAGAAAGAGAGAGAGAGAGAGTGACTGAGAGAGAGAGAGAGAGAGAGAGAGAGAGAGAGAGAGAGAATAATGTATAAATGGAGGGGAAGAGAGAGATATACTACAAAGAGAGAACAAATATAAAAAAGGGGATAAAAAGAGGAGAGAGCAGAGAGATATATACTTGCAAAAATGAAATATGGATATAGGCAAAAGAGATGCAGAATAGATGGGTTTAATAAATAAGAAAGCGAGATAGAGAGAGATAGAAATAGAGAAAGGGAGAGAGAGATAGGGAGAGAGAAGGAGAAGAAGACAGAGAGCCATTACGATCTAGACAAGGAGGAGGATACAAAAAAAACAGAAAGGCAAAGAGAAGAGACATACAAAAGAGAAAAAAGTAGAACTGAGGTGAAAAGAGGAGACAGAAAGACATAGACAAAAAGAGTGAGGAAAACAGAGGAAAAAGATGAGTGAGACCGGTTGCCAAATTTCCAGGGAAGGAAAAACAAAATACGACACAGAATGAATAAGAACCTGAAAACTTATACACAGACAGAAAGAGAATATAATAGGTGCTTCTTTCCCTGAAGGATCAGGCGGTGTCAAATTCTACCAAACAAACATCTATATAAATATATTCTAAGTCTGTCCAAGTGCTATACGGTACTAGCATCCTTAATTGTAGCAGAATTTGGCAAAGGCTTTATTCTGCGGGTAAAGACACAAAATCACCTAGGGAAATACTATGAGACATCTCTATAAGCAAGCTATATGCAAAATATTATAATATTTCTTGGCAATACCATCAGCCTATGGGGTGACTTTCTGCAGAGAGGTTTCCCAAAAGGGATGATTTCCATGATAATTAATAAGGTATTTTTTGTATTGTTTTTTTTACCAGAACTTTTAAAATAATATTTTGAGAGCTCTTCCACAGCTTCCTAGAGCTAAATCACTGACTGCTCCAATTTTTTCCCTTCAAAACCAGCAACATTTAAGATCTATCTCCAACATCAAGCTCTTTAGGTGACGAAACCAGAAACATTGCTCATTCTAGAGGAAGATGATTCCGACTAAAGAGCTTATGGGTGTGATAGGTAACTCCTTCATTATCCTCCCTCAGGCTTAAGATGGGATTAGAGATGTCATTATCTATCTAGCAAAAATCACTGGTAATTGTAGTTTTGTCGGCAAAATCTGATACATCGAAACCCTTCCTGGTGATTGTAGATTTTAGTGCAAACAAGAGGTCATCATCAACAGCCCCTCCTCCCCACTTTAACATCATCATCAAATGATGTATACTCAAGGTATAGGATGGATAACTCTTGCTTTGGTTTGTGCATGTAGCTGATTTGAGGAACCATTTTGGAATAGGTTTAGCATTATAAATAGCTTATGAATAAACTGCAATGCTGCCAATAAAGATTTCTTGAACACTTTAATGGCCATTACATTTTCTAATAACATGACTATGGTTTGGCTGAGTATTTCACAGGGCATATTATTAACCCATTGCCTATGGGAAATGGGCGGCTCCTGTGGAAATTAAAGAATTCAGAAGTCAATGAGTTAATTCTCATACTTTACAACTCTATAGTTGACTAAATGTTCAGCAACAATTTGATCTGTACGATTGCTGAAGAATAAAATAACCGAAATGACTCATTTATGATTTTGATAAAAATCATTCATTTTTCCTCAATGCTCATGAACAGGTGGAATGATAATTGTTTGCTTAATTCCATGATAATGTTCACTATTTTTACCTTCATATTTCAGATCAATATTTTTGGATATTTTTACTATGAGGAGATGGATTTCAAGAAACAATGTTCATTACCATTCAAGAAATAATAATTATTGTTTTATAACTAAATAGGATCTGCACAAACATTAGAGACAAAATATTCACATCAACAATTCATACCCTACATGTGATTCAACATTTCATGTCACATTTTCTGGCAACAATTACACTGTGGTCAATGCCATCCACTACTAGAATCCCTAACTCAAACACTGGACCATTTACTATACCCCCACCTGACCTAAACCAAACCTAACCTAATAAAAAATGGATGCAACCCCAACCCTATACCTAATAAATCCCAGAGTAAAAGTCATCTAAGAAAATATGGTCAAAGCAAGTGTCACCAGAGCAAACGTCTAGTTACTGATGAGACAAGGAACAGGTCAACGAGTTCAAGCCCAAATAAAATTCTGTACAGATCTTTTCACATCAGTATCTACAAAGTGCCTGCATTGATCTTAACTCTTCTGATTACACACGTCTTTGATACTTATCTTGGGTAGAACAAAGCAATCTATTTTAGTTGGGTACCTGTATGCATCACAGGTCTTCCTGCAAACTTGAGGCAAAGCGACTAATATCAGTGGAAGCATGAATAATCGGTGATAATTTCAGGGGAAAAAAAGCAAATCTGATCATGCCATGCTGCATCAATAGTGCGGGGTGAGCCGCAAACATGGACCACATGTTTCTCGGAACCTAGTCAGGTTTGAATTTCAATCCACGAAGCGAACAGGAAACGGACATTAGCAAGTAACAAGGAGAGAGAGCTCTCACGACAGGGCAATCCCTTCCCCTCTTGCTCGCTTGCGGCTAAACATATGGAGCTTGATCTTTCTTTCCCCCTCCACTCAACCCTCAGCATATCTTGAACAATGACAAAGATCTTGTCTCCTCTACAGAAAACTTTGGGAGAAGTAAGTTCTAGAACTTTAAGATACTATGTCCCTTTTCCAGCCATCATCAAACTCTGTAGAACATTGCAGGAATCATGAATATGTCCTATCTGTGAAATTTAAACGTTAGCAACATGTCTTAGTATTCCAATTATGCAAGGAAACCCGTTTACTTTCTAGACTTTATTGTCAGACACTATTGAGTGACTGACCGACTTCTTTTTTTCTTTGGTGATGAAATACATAAAATGAGCTGTAACAGGTACATGCAGCATTGGTCTACATGAATAACCCACTTCTTGTAATGGCCAAAATTAAACTGATTGAATCTTTGCGCAGCACAAAACATACGACCTTTCGGTACAAAGGGTCTGAAAATCAGACTATTTACATAAGTAATTGCAATCATTTATGTCGATTCGACAACTAATCATCGTTATTTTCCCACAAAAAGACATTTTCTAGCCCTTTCGTTATGAAGGAAGTTCTAAATCAGTATTATTTTTCAAATGTCATTGGCATTTACCCTTTTATTTTTTTTGGCCTGCAAATGGGACATAGTACCTTTAAGAGAGTCATCACATGCTGAAATTTCTTGGCAATATCCAAGTCAATTTAGCAGGAATATTTCAGGATCTCAATGTAATCTTGTAACCACTGATACCTTTCATCCTTGTCAGCTGCTGGGTCCTGACTAAGTTCATAAATGACCCTCTTTGGGAATGAATATAAAAAGGGTGGTAGTAGTCAGCACATCAGAGGAAATCAAAAGCTGACATCAATTAAGACTCCTGAATGATGATCTCTGTTATTTCAAGTCTTTCAAGAACTTATTTCTACTTTGCATATCAACAAACTTTTTCAACATACAACCTTGTGATGATGGACATTTTCATGTCTAGAAACTTGCAAATTTCAAGTATTTGATGTTGTGATTTATAAAACTTTAATATTTCATAGCATGAACATGTCTCAACCACTCATAAAATTCAGTGTACTTTTACACAAAACAAAAGTTCAAGGACTTTACAGTAGGTTTCAACTATGCAGTAAAATTCTGTAGGGTCCAATACTTCCAGAGAACTAACTACCCGAAGAAACAAATTCTGTTGCCCAAATGTGCCTCGGGAGCAAACTGGAAGTGGCGAACTAGTGTTTCTAGGTCTGAGGAAAGGCGCAAGAGATGAACGGGTGAAGGGGTGGGTGTGGAAGTGACCATCAAGACTACTTAGGGTCTAACAGCAGCAATTGTGAGGTATTATTAGTCTTAGACATCTGCTTACTTGTCACAAGCGATGACTAATTTAGCATCTTAGACAATAGGGAATGAGTGAGTGTGTATTTTAGGGGTACTGAAAAAAGAGGCATGGTCAAGGTTAGGGGTAAAGAGTTCCTTGAGGAATAATGTAGTGAGAAATGAAAGCACATGTGGCATATGTATGCATAAAGAGAAGCAACAATGACCAAGAAGATCGTTTGGTTTAGAGCAAGAAGGGCTATATAACTCATCAGATTCTACATAGACACTTCTGGCTGTCAATACATGGTATATGAAAGTGCAAAACACTACAAATAAGGGCATGTTGTTGAAAGAGAAAGAGAAAGTGTAATTTAATGTGAATCAGTTTGTAGAACAATTAAGTCTTCAGGTACTAAGAGCCTAATGATTAATTCTCTTTGAAAGAGTTTAAATCCTTCAATGCCAAAAATAGTCAATTTCAATTGCTTTATTTTCAAAGCTGGATTGTTCTCAAGTTTCTGTATTTTTGTAATGGTTGTTATTTTTGTCCCTTTTATTTGCAGCCTGTATGGCACTTAATTTCCTTGATTAATTCATAAATATCTAAAACATAAGTAAACATAGACCTCTTTCCATTTAGAATGAAACTATTGACTACCAGTACCACTAAATACCTGTATATGCTCTGCTCAATGCTACAAGGGCGTTAATTCTGTGTAAAAAATGAAGAATATTATAATGTGCAAATGCCGTAATGGCTCCAAACAGATGATAAGAATTGATAAAAAACTGATATAAACAGCCTTTCAAGAATGTATCATTTAATTACAGCAAAGAAAATGAGACATAAGACAAAAGAGACTGCGAAAATGAGACAAAAGGAGACTATTACCCCACCCTCCCCCATTAATATAAATAGAAAAAACCCATAAAACATGAACTATATGAAATCCAAATCAAACCCACCATGACACCAATTCTAGCTGTCACTTTTATTTTTGTTTTGATTCCTGGCATGGCTTCCATAATAGCAGATTTAGCTGCTTTCTTTTCTTACTAGGAAATGTCAACACCTCATAATCCATGAAGTTCACATGCCTCAAGCAAAAGATATGATATATGATCTGAAGTTTCACATCTTTTGTTCTTTATATGCATCATTTTCCTGTGGAGGGTAACTAATATGGATTTAAAAAATAAATCACCAACATGTCAAATTTATTTAAAAAATTGGCCATTCTGTTTCTCTGATTTTTCTGCTTTTATTCAAATGAAATTATTACAAGGGTTGGATTGCCCTTTGACAAAAAGTTTGTCTCTCTGTATCTCCCTCTTCGTCTTAATTCCCCTCTCTCTCCCTCCCTCTCACTCCACCCCTCTCTCTCTCTCTCTCTCTCTCTCTCTCTCCATCTCTTTCTCCCTCCCTCTCACTCTCTCCCCATTTCCTTTCTCTAGCTTGTACAATCTATAGCCTATCTGTTATTGCATGTCAATATGTCCTGACCTCAAAACAAACAGATAGAAATATACCTTGAACTTGCCAAATGACATTAACGTCATATTCATAATTCAGGGTTCTGTTTGATCACTTTCCTCTTTCTAAGAAGAAAAAGACAATAGATATGGAAAGATAAAGGAAGACTGGAGGGTCAAACATCATAATAAAATAAGAATATCAAACTCATCAAGCTTGCAGCATTCTGATTCATTGGGGGCATTGGGAATTTAAACTTGGCACATGCCCCAGACAGAAAAGTTGCCAAAACTTTCACAGGAAAAGGGAGAGGACCGCCACGCAAACCTTCAAGACTCAGCTTTTTTAGCCTCATTCAAGAATTCTCTCTTTCCACCTTTTTCCCCTATCAGTCATTCAGTCATTTCATTAGCCTTCTTTCATGGACGATAGCTATGAACGTTTCTCTATTTTACTCCCCCTCCAAAAAGTTCAAAAGTTCTGGTCATTATTTTTCCAAACTTGTACAACAACTGTAATAAGCTGGGTTTAATAAAATCAGAAAAATGAGAGGAACATATCAATGAAATTTGGGGAAAATGTGATAAAAAATAAGAAAAGTTTTCTAAAAGTTGTAATTATTCAATTGGAGAGAGATGCAGAGAGAGAGAGAGAGAGAGAGAGGGAGAGAGAGAGAGGAGGAGGAAGAGGGATAAAAGACAGAAAGGGATAGGTGGAGAGGGAAGGAGGGAGACAGGGAAAAAGAGAGACAAAGGAACGGAAGAGAGAGAGAGAGAGAGAGAGAGAGAGAGAGAGAGAGAGAGAGAAGGATGGGTGAGACAGACACAGAGAGGTTAGAGGTGGAGTGGAAGGGAGAGAGGGAGGAAGACAGGTAAAGAGGGAGAGGAGGAAAGGAAGAGAGAGAGAGAGAGAGAGAGAGATTGGAAGGCAGGTGGACAGAGGTACAAATACTGCAGGAGGAAAGAGATAGGAGGGATATCATATCAAATTTGCCACAATAAAAGGGAAATTCATGGAAATTGTATTGCTACTCTCAGACTGAGAACTATTATGGCCCATTTTAATGAGCTGCCTGACCTCAGTGTGCCCTTATCACTTGTACCTTCTGTGTCTTGCCCATTTTTTTTTTAAACATCTTTATGCTCACAGGGGAAGTACACTTCTTGCTAAATTTTGAAAATACATGTAGTTTGGAATTCTGGTAAAGACCAAAAACAAAATTCTCCCAAAGCCATCAATTTCTGTTTTGCCATATCAATTGTTTTCTTCTCAGAATGCACACAACAACACAGTTTTGGAATTTGCTTTACTCGTCTCTGACATCAACTTTGAAATGTGCAATGTTAATTTTCATAAAGGGCTCAGGTGTGATTCAAAATCTGTAAAAATGATAGATCTAACTCCTGCATCTATCCTGCATCCAACCTTCAAAATGTTGAATTCAGAAATATGAATAGTGAAGTAGGTTAACAACATTTTGAATATGTTATCACTCCTCTGCCCTATTAGTTATTGATAATTATGTAGGTCTACAACTTTTTAGGAATGTTATCACTTCTCTGCCCTATTAGTTATTGATTTATAATCAATAGTTAAGTAGGTCTTCAGCATGTTGAAATGTAATCACTTCTCTGCCCTATTAATTATTGATTTACAATCAATAGTTAAGTAGGTTTACAACAATTTGAAAATGTTATTACTCTTCTACCCTATCAATTATTGATTTACAATCCATTTTAAAGAGTGTTGGGATTAACTTTTAGAATTTCTGCCACTATACAACTTTAATAATTACCAGAACAAAATGTAAAATTTAAGAGCTCACATCAGGGAGATACTTATGTCCCATCTTGACAACTTTACAATATGAAACCGAAAGTATTCCTCATGTTTCATGACATCCGTTAAGCTTGACCACATGATCTATTCATTACTGTAGTAAAACAATAAACTGCTTCCTTGTGTCCCCCCAGTCTCTCTCTGTATCTCTGTCTTTCTCTATCTTTCTCTCTACCACCCCCTCTCTCTCTCTCTCTCTCTCTATTGAGTAAATGATGTATTTGAATTGCACAAACATCAGCAAAACAATAGACAATGACTTAGTGCAATTTGACTCTACCTAAGGCTCTTGCAAAAAGCCACTAATAACAACAACAAAAAAAGCACAAAAACACATTTCTGTCATTGTCAATCAAGCACACCTTTAGAATACATTTTCTGTTTTCAGCCAGAAGTGCATTAAACTCTTATACTTTAATCCTGAGTAAAGGCTCTTCTGACCCTCAACAAATGATATTGGCCAATGGGAGTCAGAAGGGCGTTAATCCATATACAGTCAAACCTGTCTATAGCGACTGCCCAAGGGAAACACAAAAAGTGGTCTTTGTAGACAGGTTCCATTAGTACATGTTTCAATGAGAAACCATTTTCAAGGGAAACAAAAAATGTGGTCTTTGTAGACAGGTGGTCACTAAAGCAGGTTTGACTGTACATGTACTTTACCACAAGGATTAATGCCTTTCTGGCTCTTAACAAGATGATAATGTCATCTTTTATATGTATGCTTTACATTTAGAAGATAATGATAAATATAAAGTTCAGCTGAAAGCAAAACATGGGTATTTTTAGACACACTCTGTAGTTCTTAAATACATGGCAAAAACATGGCTTCTGGTTAAGATCTAACTAAATTCTTATATAATTTACCGCAACTATCACCATAAATGTATCATGAGATAAAATGTGTAACTGATGAATAATAAGCAAAATAAACGAGGCATTTCATGAACCGTATCATATCATTACATGATAACAATTCACCATGCTTTTTTTAAAAATACATCATCTTAAAATACATTTTACAGCTTCATTGCAAGTACTTACAATTTTGCTTTAATTGTGAGGTACTTTCCCCTTTCACATAACACTAATACTTGTGGAGCTTCTCGAGATCTGGCATGCAGCAATATAAGGAAATTGAGTATCTAATTATCGTTTTACCGTGGTGTTAAAAGCAAGCATGTTTATGTAACCTAATTTTACTCTTTTGTTTCAGGAACTAAGCAATCAATCAAGTAATATCAATCCAGGGTGTTTTACCATTGAGCTTACTAATGGAAAAAGAAAGTGAAACAGCTAGTAAAAATCATATATTAAAAAAAAAATGTATTACAAAAAAAAAAAATCAGAAAAAAAAAATCAGAGAACAATTAAATAAATAAGGTTAAAATTCCCCTTTAAACAAAATATTCATTAATCATTTTTTTTTGGAGGAAACTCACTTTAATGTAGTTGTTTGCCCGATTTGAACCTATTCTCTTCTTTTTTTTAACTACAAAAGGCTTGATTTTATGGTAAATGATACCGGAAATACTCTTTGTCAGCAAGGACACACTGTTTCCATGCCAAGTTTTTCCACGAATGTCCTCAATTTAATGCTATTCTCAAATCTCAACCCACTGATCCAAATTATGAAACACAACTTATTCTTGGATTCATTAAAGTATAAGCAGGATGGACCTGACACAAAAATATAATTTTGAAGGATTTTACCCTGGTGCTAATAAAGCAAGCTTGTTTTTGTAAGTATGATCCTAAGGACTTACGCTTACAGTTCTGTTCAAGGAACTAAAGCAATCAAGGAATATCAATCCAGGGTGTTTTAATGGAAACAAAACTAAAACAGCTAGTAAAAATTGTAGTTTTTTGTTTGTATTACAAACAAAAAATCAGAAAAAAAAATCAGAAAACTTCCCCTTTCGACACAATAATCATAAATCATTTTTTTGGGGGAAACTCACTTTAATGTAGTTTAATCTTGATTTTGCACAATTTGAACCTGTTCTCTTCTTCTTTTTTTTTTACTACAAAAGGCTTGATTTTATGGTAAATGATAAAAACAAAGAAACTACCACGTTAACTTGGTACAGTGACAAGGACACACTGTTTCTATGCCAACTTTTTTTCACCAATGTCCTGAATTTAATGCTATTCTCAAATCTCAACACACTGATCCAAATTATGAAACACAATTTATTCTTGGATTCAAGCAGGGTGGACCAGACACAAAAATATCATTAGTAAGGATTTTACCCTGGTGCTAATAAAACAAGCATGTTTTTGTAAGTATGATCCTAAGGACCTACTTTTACACTTCTGTTCAAGGATCTAAGCAATCACGGAATATCAATCCAGGGTGCTTTAATGGAAAAAGAAATTGAAACAATTAGTGAAAATTATAGATTTTTTTTTATTACAAAAAAAAATGAGAGAGAAAAAAGAGAAAACAATTAAATAAACAATGATAACTTCCCCTTTCAACACAATGATCATTAATCATTTTTTCGAGGAAACTCACTTAGTTTAATCTTTATTTTGCCCAATCTGAATGTTTTAACCTAATTTACTCTCATAATACTACTTTACCCCTAAATGAGGAAGTAATCACTGTGCAAATATTTAATCTAATAAGCATACACCATACATATCATGGTACATATCATGTCCCAACCCTATACTTCAGCTCCATGCACAAAAATGACAGAATTTAAAAATACATCAGACTCTTTTGTTCCAGAACAAAGCGGGGTCTGAGGCCAAGGCTAGGAACATTTTGAGTGGAAGAGACCAGCACCCAAACACAGTGGTGTCACAATCATCATCATCTTCATCATCATCATCTTCATCATCATCATCATCATCATCATCATCATCATCATCATCATCATCGTCTTCATCATCATCAGCAGCAGCACCATCGCAGCAGTGCCACCAATAGTGGAAGATACCAAACTCATATCTAAACAGAGTTATCACAAAAGTGACAATATATATACAGGGTTTGAGGGCAAGACTAGGAAACTTATTGAGTGGAAGCTCCCAAACAGAGTTCTGTCATCAACACAGCAGTGCCACTACTAGAGCCAAATTGGTTGCTACATTTATAGTGCACCCTTCAAGCAGGTGACTTCCTATTACTAACTTTGATATTTTGGAGGGGCTGCGCATACTTTGATGCTTGCAGTCCAGACGACGCTCTGCGGTGGGAGGGGCAAAACACGGTATCGAGGAACGCTCTTGGACTTTAATCAGGAGAACCTCTGAGAGCCATCGCATTGGAGCATTGGAGCTATGGTGTGGAATGGTTCTTGAGAGATTATATGTTGGATTTTTATTTGAAAAGTTTAGAACTTTTGAGCTGGATTAGCAGGTTAGTGACATTTAGCAATAAATAGTTATATATATATATTGGGGGGGGGGGGATTAGGGCAATTTGCCCTAATACAGCTTTTCTGCAGCTTGACTGGTTGGCTTGACTATTTGAGTACCATCTACACTAATTATTGTGATACATTATTCTATCAAGTATTCTTTCTGATTTCTTTCTCTGGGTCTGTGATTTCTGTTTAATAAAATTGTCATGCAATCTTTGCAAACTGTTCACCACTCCTAACTCCCTTAGTTTCTAAATCTAACATCACTGTTACATCTCATTTATACATTAATTATTTTCATTTTTGCTTCATTTTTTAAATTGTGAAGTAAATCTTTGCATTTTGCAAATGTGTTTACTATCAAGATCAATTTACAAAGAGCTTCTATTTCTGATAGAAAAGGCATATTTTGTTGCACTCTGCTAAAATCTCCATGAAAACAGGATAAACATTACTGAAATCAGGAATCACTGAATTTGTCTCCTAGCTAACTAGCCAAAAATAAAATCAGTTTAACTCTAATTATATTATTTTCAGATATTTACAGACTTACATGACACCTTTTTGATTTAAACAATTTCTGTATAGTCAGCTCACAACTCTTTCTTTTCTTGACACATTTTAACACAGATTGAAGTTTACAGTTATAATACTAACTGATTGTTCCAAATCCAATGACAAACTATTGTTCAGACTCTAAACACTATTCATAGAGAAGAGTGTTTTGTTTGGCATATAAAGATTTGTTGTCTTCTTTATAACAAATAAAAAAAAAACATGACATATCACATTGTTTTCTACTTGGATGCATAATTTGATATTGTTTGAATTCACTCTGATTTGTGTTTCATATTGTCTGTTGAGGGCTATCTGTGTTAACTCTGTGTGAAATGCAATGTATGAACACTCTTCTGCTTTTGGTAGAGAATAATTATACTCTGTAAATTTTCTCCTTTTTCAAAGAATGACAAAATTCCCTGTACTTTCACCTTTTTACAAAAAAAACTTCCCATTCATAAACGATTGATAACAATTAGAATTATGGCCTTGTAATGACATCCTTTGCCTTCATGTTCCCCCAGATTAATTAAGGGGAACTACCGCAACTTTCAATGTCATCTGTTAATTTAAAGTTCATCTCATTCATGCACGCATGCTACCACAGTAACCTCGGTGGTGAATCATTGTTTCATACCATCTTAATATTTCTATTTACATTCATTTTTACTTTTTAACTTCCTATCTTAAATATTGTTTTGGTTGATTTTGGGAGAAATATATATATATATATATATATATGCACAAGTAATTACTTGTAGCTCTTAACTACGATCTTAAAGTATTTCTGTTTCTCATCAATATAAATTACCAACTTTACTTCTTGCTATTTAATATCATCATAACAATGATTCACAAATACTACTCTGAATTATGTCATTTCACCATGCTACTATTATTATTTACTATCATCAGTACTTTTCCTGATGTAATTTACCAATGGTGTCATGAATTCATTTTCAACCATTGCAATTTTTTAAATTTTTAAAAATTCTTTAATATATTTGATAAATGATAATTTATCAAATAGTGCACTGTTAAATGAACGATGATCACTAAACTTTCCTAAATGGTATAATGATATCTAAACACAATCGCAAAGAAGTTATAAAAAAAACAAGGGAAACGCTCTTGGCGGTCTCGCCTGCATTACGCAATTCGTTATGATGAAAAACTGAGGTTGGGACATTATTCATAGGCAGGGTGGCCCACTAGCAGGCCCCCCCCCAATGAAATTCTTAGAATATAATCATCATTTTTAAGTGAATATTGACAAAGAATCATCAGAATAATTATTTACAATTATTTGTACCAAGATTGATAATTTTCATGAAATATGAACAAATAACAAAAATTGATTCATTAATTCTCATATTTAGTTGTGAAAACATAATCCAAGTCTACAGACCTAAAATGACCTTTGACCTTGACTTTGTGACCTGGAATTTGTGTTAATGATTTGTGATACTTGATGACCCTTGGGTACAAGTTTCATGGAATAGGAATGTATACTTTCAAAATTATGATAACAATTCAAAATCTTAGCCTGATGCCACAAAATAGTCTAAGTTTGTTGACCTGAAATGACCTTTGACCTTGACCTAGTGAGCTGAAATTCTACTCACATGATGGGGGATACTTGATAACCCTTTAGTTCAAATTTCATTGAATAAGGACCTATACTTTCAAAATTATATTAAAAGTTCCAAAACTTAACCTCAGGTTAAGTTTTTGATGATGATGCCACAACATAGTCTAAGTATGTTGACCTTAAATGACCTTTGACCTTGACTTTGTGACCTGAAATTCTCCTCACATGATTGGGGATACTTGATAACCTTTTAGTCCAAGTTTCATTGAATAGGACCTTATACTTTCAAAATTATTAAAAACTTAACCTTAGGTTAAGTTCTTGATGTTGACGCCGCCGCCGCCGCCACCGCCGCTGCCGCCGCCGCCGGAAAAGCGGCGCCTATGTCTCGCTTTTTGCTACGCAGGCGAGACAAAACTCAATTAAAGGCAGTTTCAATAGCCTTGTCCATCTTCTTTTGAAATGTGTGAACATGACAATCCAGGCATGACTAGCTTCCATAGGCAAGACAGTAGGGTATTGAAATGTGTGAACATGACAATCTGGGCATGACTAGCTCCCATAGGCAAGACAGTAGGGTATTGAAATGTGTGAACATGACAATCTGGGCATGACTAGCTTCCATAGGCAAGACAGTAGGGTATTGAAATGTGTGAACATGACAATCCAGGCATGACTAGCACCCATAGGCAAGAGAGTAGGGTATTGAAATTGCTCTCAATCTAATTTCTTGAAACTCATTGCAATCACATTTCTTTTTTGTGCATTCAAATAAATGAATACATTTTCTGTAGTGATTAATTTTCAGTAGATCATTATTGATTATTTTTTAAGGAGGAGGGGTGGTTTATTAGTGATCTATCTGTCATTAAGCAATCTTTAATGGGAAGAGATTGGAAGGAAAGAGCACTCAGTGTCTTTCCCCCTTTGGGATGTAAACGGCACAGACAATGTCTACCTGTATCTGTTAACTCCCTTGCTTCGATATATCCTTAATTTAATTACCCAATCACCTGTATTGAGAAGGAGAGAGAGAGAGAATGAAAGATGGGCAGAGAATGAAAGATGGACAGAGAATGAAGGAGAGGGTGCTCAGAGGAGGATGAAGGAATAGATATAGAATAAAGGATAAAGACAGAGGGAGACAACTATGAGAGATATCAGAGGTGAGAGGGTGGAGATAGAGGGGGAGGGGCAGATGGGGTAGAGAGGGGGACAGGGGGAGAGAGTAGGATAGAGAAGAGAGGGGAGGGGGTGGGAGGGGGAGAGAAGGGGCAATGGGGGGACATTAAATTTTTTCTACGCATAACATCTCCTATATGCTCCTATATGAATTGCCATTGCGTACAGGTAGTGAAAATGTCATACAAGTATTGCTAAGTATAATTATGACCAATGTTTACCTTTTCCTCAGAATAAGTTTCAATTTAATCCCATTACTCTATCTAAAAAAAAAAAAACAAGACTATTTCATTGTTATAACTTCCGGAGCCTATGACCTACAAGCATTGCTTTCTCTTTAGGCTCCATCATATTTCTCCTTTTACTTAACTTAGTCTTATGTATAAATCTCTTCGTTTGTATGAATAAAAAACAAATGAAAAAAAATGTAACATGCCAAATGTAACGATGTAGTATACAACATGTGAAATATGAAAATAAACTGAAACTGAAACTGAAACTGAAGGGGAGAGAGAGATGGGAGGGGAGAGAGAGATGGGAGGGGAGAGAGAGATGGGAGGGGGAAGAAATGAAGAGGCTAAGGGGGACATGGGACAGGAACGAGAGAGGGAGATTGGGAAGGGGAAAGAGAGAGAGGGGAAAGAGAGAGAGAGGGAAAGAGAGAGAGGGATAAAGAGATGGTGAAAGAGAAGGGAAGGGAGAAACAGGTGAAGAAGGAAAGAGAGAGGAAAGATAAGGTTAGTGGAAAGATAAGGTAAGGGGAAAGAGGGGGAGGAGGAAAAAGAGGGAGGAGGAAAAAGGGGTAAAGGGAAAAGAGAAGAAGTGGAGAGAGAGGGGAAAGGGAAGGGAAGGGAGAAATGGAGGGAAGGGGAAGATGTGAGGAGTGGAAGGTGTGAGGGGGATGGTGTGAGGAGGGGGAGAGGGGAGAGGGGGAGAGGAGGGGAGAGGGGAGAGGGGAGAGGAGGGGAGAGGGGGAGAGGGGAAAGGGAAAAAGAGGAGAATGGAGAAAGGGAGGGAAAGGGGAAATAGAGTGGATGAAAAGGGACACAACAAATGAATAGTAATGATGTAGGCCGTTTTCATTTTTCACCCATTATGAATAACAATTCGGTCTGCACCATTCTTAAAAAAAAATAGAAAAATCAATTTTCTAATTTTGGATCCTATTAACTTATTTTACTGTTGTGTGAAGGAAATAGGGAATAAGGGGTGAAGAAGAGAAGTAGCGGCAGAGACTGTCAAAGAGGAGGGGGGGGGGGTGGTGGAGGGGGTGAGAGGGGGGCGAAGGGGATAAGGGGAGTGAGGGAAAAGTTGGAGCATGCAAAACAAAAAAGAGAGAGATGAAGGAGGGGAAGAGGGTGAAGGGTGAATGGGCTAACAGATGGGATATAATGAGGGAGGGAGGGAAAAATCAGCTCATGTTCCTCCTGACTGCCCACACAGAGGCTGAATCTAAACGGAAGTTTCCTCACTTCTAATGTAGCAAATTAGGAATGTGTTTTTATCGTCATGCATTCTGGCTTCCAGACATACAAGGCCCCTGGTTTCCAAATCTTATCTCTGATTACCTGGTGTATAACTTGGCCTTGCCACACTTTTGAAAGTGTCAATACTTACAGTTTTAGAAGCTTCATGAAAGTTCCAGATACTAGATAGACAAATTCAACAGTACAGCTAGTACATACAAATTTAGGTGTATTTTTCTTCTTGCACTTGTGTCACAACTTTCACAACTTTGAATTCTTACAATATGTGAACATTTCTGCTTTTCGGTTCAGCTAGTAGCAAATACAAAAATTAAAAAATTCTTTCTTTTTTCCCTGCCCTTCCAGGAATCATTTGGATTTCATATGGACCAGAGACAAGGATAGGTTTCAACTCAAAATGGCCACCGATTCATTTCTGACGAGCCCACCTCCTTGGAATGATGGCAGCCATTCGTACGGCATCAACAATTACGCAGAGCGGGCTTTCTTGGCTACTCTCTACTGCATCATCGGTGTGGTGGGTATCGTGGGAAATCTCTTTGTGATGGCCGCCGTGCTCCTTTCCAGGAAGCTGCAGACCGCTACAAACGTCTTCATCATCAGCCTCAGTGTGACAGATTTATTAGTCTCCATTGTCCAGCCTTTCCAGGCTGTCGGGTTGCTTGGCCCAAAAGGCTGGCCGCTGCATCCTGTCATATGCGCCATCGTGGGGTCAATTGTGGTGACTGCAGTTAGCTGCAGCGTGTTGACCCTGGCCTTAATCGCAATCAACCGCTATATCTTAATCACTAGATCAAGGAAGGATTACAGGCGAATATACACACCGTCCAAGATGGCCCTGATGGTCATTCTCTCATGGATGTACCCAATAGTGACGTTGGTTGTACCTCAAGCCGCGGGTCAGGGGAAACTTGGTTTCGATGTCAACTCACGACTCTGCGCTTGGGACTTCATGCACCCGATCGCCTATGTCTACCAGATTCTCGCTGGTATTCTCTCAATGATGTCTTTCATGTTGATTGTCATGAGCTACACGTTCATTTACAGACATGTGAGAGAGCATGTTCGGAACACTTTGGCAACGGCAAACAAAGCGAAGCTGTCTCCGTCACGACCAAAACCAAACAAATCGTCTGAGACGGAGAAGGTTCCACCTGCTAAAAAGGAACCTGGACAAAAGAAGGAACCTGGACAAAAGAAGGTGCACAAGCCGACGCGACTTGACATCACCATCACAAAGAACCTCTTGTATGTCATCTGCGGATTCTTCATGTGCGTCTTGCCCTACACTGTCCTCCTCTTTGCAACAACTTTCGTGAAGAGCCCCGGTCTCATCTCGCACGTGTCATCCTACCTGGCCCTGGTCTTGGTCTTCGACAGCTGTCTGAACCCCATCATCTATGCTCTGAAGCATCCAAACTTCAAGATCGTCTTTGGATGCATGGTGCGCTGCGAATTTTCCGCATACCAGAACCGTCTCTATTCCTCAGAAGATTCTTAAGTAGTTCCACATTAACTGATAATGACAATGAGGCAAGATCAAGGCAGTCAAATACAGAGACAAGTCTGTCAGGCATGCACACATCGTCATGTTGAATACTGCCATGTGACTGATAAACATTTGTGGAGAAACTGACTCTCATTGATTATTTATCTCATCATATAACTACTTGGTGTAAGAAAGTCCACAGGAATGGACAAAAGCTTGCCTGGAAATTTTTAAAGTGTGGTAATACCTTAAAGGCTTAAACTATATGTCTTGAACACTCTGACAAATTAAAGTCTTCTGAATCAATCAGAACTACTTTTGACATTCTTGGAAAGAACTTTGAAGATGAAAATGTTCATGTCATACACAAATAACTTTGAGATACGTACTCTTGTTAAACTGATAGTTGTAATAAAATGAAATGCTGCGTAAAGGCTCTATGTTTTGGAAGTACAAAGATAACTGATATGACACAAGTGTTTACTTGCACCTCATGCACTTGTATCACTTTTTATACCCAATCATAAAATGTTTGCAAAGAGTTATCCCACTGAGTAAATCATTCAATGTGCTAGAAAATTGTTGTAGAATAAATATCAATTCATCTTGATTTTTTTATTGGACATCTCAATCAAATTACAGGATTAGACAAAGATTTTAATTACACTCACGTAACTTTTTCTTTTATCAAAATAAATATTTTCAAGCTTGCAGTATATGCAAGCCATAAAATGACACAAAAGGTTGAATGCACACATGCACTACAGACTCTTGATTGAACAATGCTCTATCTCCTAACAGGGGTTGACTGAAAGTTCTTTGAGGTGAGTGCATTTCCCCTTCAACTTGCAGGTTGCCCCACTCCTTGAGTAGGATATTAACCAAAAAGAATGTGGTTTAGGACCAGAATAGAAATTAGATGATGTCACCATCTCGAAGCGAGACCTGCTGGAAAGGAAACCGATAAAATTATGGCTGATGATGGCTGTCTCTTGGGGCTACTGAACGCACTCACAATAGGTGGATTCATACATGCGACTGAAATTCTAATCCTGATTAAAATCTTTGTGATTTTTTCTTTCTGTTCACACAATGAATGAATATATTTTTTAAAAATTTCATTTCATTAGTCAAGCTTTTTCACAAAATACACAGGGAATATGATTTGAATTGTGAGTCCAATCACAATGTTCCTATTCCACACACAATGTAATAAAGTGAGATTTGGATCAAGATTTAAATAGAAAATGTTGATTGCTCACGTACCGTTTGCTCATTTGGAACAGCTAGTCCACTAATGGTATATGTAGCAGTGTTCATGCAACATAATGTGCCGTTTGTAAAATGAGACAACAGTCGAGGGGCATAGCGCAGTTGCGAGATCACAGAGGGCCACGGTTTTTACCGTGAGACAAAAAAGAAGCAGTCAACATTTGTTTTATATACCGCATCCTTTGTTAGCTCAGAAATTAATTTCAAAGACAGATGAAATACGGTACCGTAATGTAATTCTCATCAATCGCTCTTTCAAAATTTTGTTCGGTGTACATGTATGATATGGTGCCGGCCGCACGCCCACGTACAGTATCTTAATTGCCATAGCTACGCGCGCGTACAAAGACATAATACTATGCGCGATCTATATTTTTCACCATACCGCCCGGCAGTCCATAGTGAAATTCATGCCCGCAATTTTGTCCAATCACAATCAGAGGCCTAGAATCTAGACATGTGGTATATAAATAATTATCATGACTGTTGAATTGGTGACATTTTAATACAATGACATTTTGGCATCATGATAATGACTAAAATGAATTAAATAAACTGATGGCTGTCCATAGAGCTAGTGAAGACATACATCTTGGTTGATAATGGGGGATAAGTTAACTCTGTGATGTAAAAAAATGTAACAATGGTTGTTACAAGAGCTACATGTACCAGTGTCTACAGCTGTGTTCAAACTGGCAAAAACTCAACTTTATGATCATTTGTTCTCATAATATAGTTATAATTCAATGGGGCATACATATAATATTCACCTTTACAGGTGGAGAAAAAAAATCATTGAGGTTGACATGACTGTATCATTGCTACTGAAAAATTGCCAAAACCATTGCTTCCTTACGAGCCCCTGGAATTTTGTTAATTAACAGAACCTGAATTTTCCTGTTGTTCAAGTACTAGAATTATCGGACTTAATTAGCCAAACATATAACATTATCTAGACAAGTTAAAAATTTCTTCATTTATTATTCAGCTCCCACAAAACCACACTGCACCTCAACCTCAGCATAATGCATCCACAAAAGCAGATAAATTCTGTTCACAGCTAGAAGGGCTTTAGCTCTTAAAGTATATAAGTTAATGCCCTTCTGGCTCCAAACAGACAATAGTATAAGAAAATAGAAAGAAATTTCATTGCAAGCTCTAACAAGCTTGGAAGAGGAAACATCTGTAATCAAAGACCGTTGAGCGTGTTTCCTGGTGTGATTGTGCCAGATAATTAGAAGTAACAAAACCTTTAAAAACACTTTTAAAATAAGTGATCGGGGAAGTTGTAAAAAAAGACAGGAAATGTTGCGTCATCATATGTTTAGACATTCATTGCCATCTATAATACTTTACAATGTTTGTTTGTTTGAAGGCATGTTTTGCAATCAACTATTCAAAATAACACGGACTGTTTTAATTTTAATTTAAAGATATGGAATAAGAGATATAAGAGACAAAACCCTATTTAAAACAATTTATGATAACATGGACTGTTTTAATTATAATTCAAAGATATGGAATATTAAAGAGATATACGAGATACAACCCTATTTAAAACAATTTATATCTCCCTATTATTAAATAGTTCAGAATCTTATATTTTTATAGAATTTTTGCTAAGTACTGCAAATTATTGACAATAAGAATTATCCATCACTATCAGCAACTTGGAAGCATTTAAAAAAAGTAAAATAGAAGAAAAAAGCAGAAAAAGACAGCTGGGCAGTTTCAGTCACATTAATAGGCTCTGCCACTATTTTCCAGTAAATTCTAATTAAAATAAGGAAAGGACAAATTAGCTTCTCTCTATGAATATCTATCGTGACATGACTTTAGGGAATGATTTCCAAGTTTGATCCTCTTAACCAAGAGGAAATCTGCTCTACATGAAAAGGTTACATGATTTTTTCACATCTAGTCAACCAATAGGTCAAAGTATTAAAGAAGACTATGTTATCTTTTTTCTTTGAAATACATAATTTGTATAAATGTTGAATGATGTTTCCTGAAGTAGTTCAACGTTTACAGAGTTTGATAGATAGAACATGAAAATTGACAGACTACATTTCCTCATCAGGTTTAATAGTGAGATTGGAAAATTACATAGTACATGAAGAGAAAATAATGCTCATAATATACACGCATTCAATCAAGGCCATTGCTAATAATTAAAGGCCATTTCAGATGGAAATTGTTCGACAAAAGATAGATTATCTGGAAACTATTCAACAAGAAGGAAAAGGGTCATCCGTTTTTGTGTTTTGCCAACATTCTGTAGAAATGCCATATATGCCAATGAGAAGCATCATTTCAATGGAAACAAAAAATGTGGCCATTGCAGACAGGTGGTCACAAAAGCAGGTTACTGTATAAATATATGCATAAAGTTTGTCTCTGAGCAGTTTCCTTTTTTAACTGGTAGACGTGTTCCACAGATAAAGGTCACAGACAGATATACGTCATTCAGACAAATTCAAGAATAACCATTCACAAACTAAATTACTTTGGGAACATGTTTTGTAACCTTCAATTATCATCCGATCTTATTAAAGAGGAGAATGCTGTGAATGTATTGGGTACATAGCAACCGACAAAAAAAAAAAAATCACAAAGATTAATTATGATCAAGGCTTTTGATATATCTATGACGTCAGTGGCTTATAAAGCAATTCAGCTCACGCGTCGGAATTAGCATTACAAAACAAACAATGCAAGAGTTTCTGAAGAATAAATTGATGACAGAAATAATATTGCAAGGTAGACTGCAAGGTAGACATCAAGGTCATATTTAGTATATAATTGTATCAACTTATCAAGGAAAATTTTGAAAGGGTGAAAAAGTTGGCAGAAATGATTATTTCTGTATTTTACGGAGCTCTAGTCAAGAATAGAGCATCATGATCTTTCAAAGAGCTAGGTAGTCACATGAAATAATTGTTCATTCTTGCAATCCCTCAGCCTCACAAGTACCATGTAAGATGTTTCAGAGATGTGATCTGGGGGGCGTTTCATGAAACAATTAGTCGGTGGTTTTCACTGACTAATATCATTTTCACCGACAATTTTATTGTCACCGACTATTTCCCAGGCCTCTGATTGGTCAAATTTAGTCGGCCCCGACAGTTGTCGGTGGACAAATGTTGATGAAATGCCCCCAGATTAGTCGGAACTGGCTATATCTAGCAGTTGACTCTCTCCTCCCACATCTTTTGTAACTCCTGTCATTTTTATTTTCCCTAGCACAATTCATGTACTGAACCTACTTTCATGTTTTTATAGTCTACAAATATATAAATCAAATGGCCTAATTTCTGCTGTAAATGTCTGTTTGGAGCCAGAAGGGCATTAACTCATATACTCAAACACAGAGTTAACAACCTTCTGGCTCTGAAGGCAGAACAGGCTGGTATGATGTTTGGTAATGTACAGCAAACAAGCAGTGCAATAAAAAACCGTTATCAACCATGAACTTATCTTAACCACCCAGTTATGTATCTATTATGGAACTATTCTAGTTGTAAACCTATAGTATGTGAGCAATGTACAATTATGTGTCATGTGAGCAAATATAGAGTAACATACAGGGTTGTGATAAAATAAAGTATGTTTAATTAAAAACAAAAAACAAATAATGTTTTTTTAATTTTTTTTTACTGTTTTAAACATTTTTTATTGTTGAAAACATTTGCTTTTAATGAAACATGCTTCCCTTGCTGCAATTCTCTCTAAATTATTTATAGTAACACTTATAAATTTATTATGCTTCCTTGCTGCAATTCTCTTTATTATTTATAGTAACACTTATAAATTTATTATGGCCCTTTAGATCAGATGTTGAGATAATGACAAAATTTAATGATCAAATTTTAGAATTAAAAAAAAAAGTCATATTGGAGAAATTGTAAAAAAACTATATCTGTGAAAGCTTAACTCAGGATGTAGATGACTAGGGCAGAAAAGTGCAACTACACTAGATACATAATTCAGCAAGGCTTATGTACAAATCTGATCATAAAGAATATTACATATCTTTTATAATTCTGTCATGATTTTACAATTAATAATTAAAGAAACTAAAGATATTACTTTTCTTAAAGAATTCTGAAATGAGTGAAAAACAGGCAATTATGTGATTATCTTCAATGTCATTGTTTTTACTCTTTTTTAACTTTTAAAGATGATAGTAGTCTATCAAATATTCTCTTGATTTACATTGCTTGGTGTTTTAAATTTTCAGTCATGGTTGAGGTGTTTCAACAAACTAATGAATCAATGCTGTATATTGTCTGTTTTGAGCCAGAATGCATTAACTCATATAGTTTAACACAGAGTTAATGCCTTTCCCAGCTCTGAACAGATGACATGTTCCCCTGATACAGCTTATAGTCTTTCAATTTAAGAAAATTTACCAAGGTTCTATCAGTTGTATAATAATTGTAGGCCTATGTCATCATGTGAGGTTAACCATAGTGCCATTGCTGTATAAATCACATTTTTATGAATGAGTACATGTACATGCACAGTGCAAATATTTGAGAGTATATTTTATTGATGAAAAGAAAAATAGAAAATTATATGTGGCAAACAACTATTAAATAAAAGAAATATTTTTTTCACTTCTTAATAATTTGACTTTGTTTTCTGATCCTTACAAATTTTGGCTAAAACTTTTGTTTTGAAATTGACTTTTGTTTCCTGTCCTCTACGGTCATTCCCCCCTTTTTTTCTTACTTTTTAACATTATTTATCTTGTCTTTTATGATTTTCCTCTCCCTCCTCCTCCCCCTCTCTCTCTCTCTCTCTCTCTCTCTCTCTCCCTCTTTGTCTCTGTCTGTCTTTCATAAAGATTCATAGCATACTTCTTCATGAAGATGTTCAAAGTACATTACACAGCATATATTTCCACCTCTTCACTAAAAAGGCAGACCCCTTCACACATTTCGGGATCGTGTTCCACATTTTTTTTCAGGTGTGCATGGACATGACACCTCTCTAAATAGTTAGGGATCATCATCAAAAACATAATAGTGCAGTTTTATGAGTAACAACAATTATTTCCTGTCTTTTCTATATGTAAGCAAAGTGAAATATGCCAAATTATTCCTTCCCCTTCATTCTTTTGGCATGAAATAATATAAAATGCCGTGAAAATATAATTTTTCTATTGCTGTCAGGTCACCTTTTGATTGATAGACAATGAGTGCATAAATCTTGACATTTCTGGTCACATGTTCCACACAGCCTCCTGTGGATATATATTCTCTTTTTCAGTGCACATCACCGGGCAGTTGTCTCATTGTCATGACGATGTGCCCACAGAAATAAAATGCTGACCTTGAGCGGGGGTGAGTCAGGAATACACATTTCATTTCTGTCTCATGTTAGACCCTTTCCGTACCTCCGTCTCTATTGTGTGGGATTTGATCGTACTTGGACATGACACAGCATGAGCCTGAAGATGTCTTAATCCATATTCATTTATCAAAGAAGCAGGTAGAAGATCCCTTAAACTGGACCCAAACAGGTGCTTCTACTTGACACACATGCAACTATTTTTATCCTTGATAAGACACGGACTTCACAGAGCAATGGAAGGATGAATGAAAGCGATTTTTGCAAAAGGGTTCTTAAGACATATAAGTTGAGAAGTGCTTTACAAGAATTAATTGCTGAAAAGGGGGAGTATGTTAATATTATAACTGATAATATATCAAAATTAAAAAACTTAAGATTGTAAAAACTAGTCTGATCACAAGAAATCAATGCATAAACAATTAATAAAACATTTTCAAAAGTCAAAATAAAAATGAAAAGAAGAGCCAAAAAGAGGGTGTAGTGAAAACTACAGGAGGGAGAAAGAGAGATAGAGATAGAGAAAGAAGAGAGAGAGAAAAGGAGAGGGCGATAGAGACAATAAATTAATGGATAAGATGACAAAATGTAAAGGTTTATATTATAAAGTAAATAGAAACAAAATCTTGGAGACAAAACACTTCAAAGTAGAAATAGAGAAATGAGAGAGAGAGAGAAGGGGAGAGAGAGAAGGGGAGAGAGAGAGAGAGAGAGAGAGAGGGGGATAAGGGAGATAGGGGATAAGGGAGAGAGAGAAGGAGAAAGATAACAAAGGGTGATGTTTCTTGGCATATGTGCGTTAATTCTGCTAATTGTATATGCAAGAGCTAGAAAAGAATGTTTGTGAAACCGAGGAGTTCATTTGTGTCTTTATAAAAGACAGAGACAAAATAAAATGATAAATCAACGTGATACATTGAGATTTGAGAATGATGCATTTCAATGGAGTGATGGATCTACGAAGGGGTATCAATAATCGAGGTTCATCACAAGTCCAAAAAGAAATAAAAGGAATATTTGAAAAGGATAAAAACAATGACACAGATATAATTCAGAAGATGAATCATGTAAAGCACCCTAAATAACAATGATTATTTTCCTCCTGTCAAAATAATTAGATTATTAGATGAGTTCAAAAGAAGGTTGTTGGGGTATGATGTGGGTCAAACCTATGACTTTGATATTATTGGATTATATTACTCAGATATGGGAAATTGGTGATAAAACTGTTTCTCTGTTTATAATATATGACACAAAAGCATCTTTGGGCAATTATGAAGTGTAACTTCCAAAAATATTACTGATTTTTTTCCCCATAAATTGAAAACAATGAATTTGAGAGACTTATCGACTTATCCTGTTGATATCTAGAAAAAGGTCCCTGAGGTATATTCTAGGAATTATACTACATGCATCTTTGCCATCTAGAATCCAACTGAAATGCATTTTACAATCCGTCAACACAAGGAAATCATTTTACTGATAGAGGCTTTTGACTTGTAAATACCAATGCAATGTAAATATCATAAGGGAGCAACTTAGCAACTTTTCAAAGTTACAATACAATTTAGAACAAAAATTTGGATTTAAGCTCTAGCTTGCCTTTACATCATTTTGGATATCCCCCCCTCCCCTCCCCCAAAAAAATTGAAATGGAGTTGTACAGGGTCTGGGGTATGTAAACTAACCATCTACATGTAAAGACAAAATTGGTGGGAGATTAGTCTACTTGCTCCAGACTTCATAAACATGTAATACCGTATTTCTGGAGATCAGGAGAGTATAACATTACACTAATTCATAGAGAGCAGGGAAATACCTATGCCATATAGAAGCAGGCTACAGGGTTCCACATTATTTTTTTTTCTTCAAAGCGGCCAAGGTCAAAGTATTCAGGGTTTAAATGCATTGGGCCCCTGTTTAAATTGCGAATTTGGGGGATCCAAAGTTAAAATTTAGGGGCCGACGGGCACTGAACATTTTGTAAGAGTTGAGCATCGCGAGAGCTTCAAAGCTTATAAATGACTTGCCTTTTAAAATCATCAAATTGGGTAAGTGGCACAAGAAACAAATTCTTCCTTTCGAAGGATGTTGTATTCACTGTATGAGCATGACGAATCTAGAGGAGGAGGTGAAAACGAAACCCTGAGACCTGGGAGGGCCGGCAGGAGGAGACGCCTGGTAGTGAAGATGAAGGTATGATTGCAGTATGCAATATAATAAAAACCTCTCTCGATGTCACTAGTCTGCCTGCACAAACTCTTTATATACCTTTAAAAGCAAATTCAAAATGTTCCTCTTTAAAACTCTCGTAATTCATCCCATGGCTCCCTGATACGTACTGATCTTTTTTGTTATTAATCCTTTGTCTTATTTCGCTTCTTTCTTGGTTTTTTCCTCTTCTGTTTTTCATATTTTATTGAATATAATTCACATGCACAATAGACTGCCCTTAATTATAAGGGAATATACTATTTATAAGCCTAGCTTTTTACTATATTCCCTCATATTTCACTGCAAATATATTTGTCTAATTTCAGTTTAAATATCATACAATTGTATATATATCTCTGTATGTTATTTCAACTCTATTATCACTTTAATGGCTTGATATCATTGTATGTCTTTTTATACCTATTGAAAGAATATTTTTTTCATTATTATTGTTTAATGTTTATTTATGATTTATGTAGTGAAATATGAAATAAATTAAACTAAAAATGAAAATCTATTCTTATTGATATTCACATGTATATCACCTGATTGCTGTAACTAAAGTAATGGACTATTGCTATTGTGAACAAAAGTAAGGATTATTAATGATATTTCAATGTCATTTAACTGTGTTTCACCTAAAACATATTGGCATCTATATGCAGCATAATCACATAGGAGCCTACTGATTTAAGTCCTGCCCGAGGTACTCAAAGATCAAGGAGCTAGCCTAAACAATCATAAATGCAGCCTTTTCACACACAGCTAAAATTCATCGTATCTAGAGCTGATTAGTTTAAAGCTGTTTAACTCAACAGCTTTAAACAGCTTTAAAGAAAATTTTCCCAGTGTGAGCGTCGTTTATACGATGTTCGACAGATCTGGTCGGGATTCATATGCCCAAAGCAGGCTGCAGATACGAAGTGCGTATCTAGAGAGCTTGACATTTCGTGTGTGAACGGATATACGTGTTTAAACATGTGTTTAAACGCTCAGTAGGACCATTGCGCATTTACGAGCAGTGACAGAGCAGTGAATCTCGAACGACCGCACCAAAATTTTCTGTGTGTGAATGATGTTATATCTAAAGCTGATTAGTTTAAAGCTCTTTAAACTAATCAGCTTTAAAGAATTTTACCCGTGTGTGAAAAGGCTGATGGTTTACTCAGATGAATTAGCACTATATACATGCATGTATATAGACTTCCTGGGCTTGAACAAGAGACCCAAGATGCAAAGACCACAGCTCCTTCATTTATTAAAGCCATACCTCTTCCTATTTCAACACTTAAAACAAATTCACTTTGATATGGGCCAGGTCTAAACGAACATTAACATTTAATATTCAATATCAAATGATCAAACATTATGATCAATATTTTCATTTACATAAAATAATTTCTGTGAAACTTAAATGAACAATAACAGCTGTCATGAACACACCTGCACACACATAGTGTACAACATGTACAGTTCGGATACTGCATTAATGCATTTTGATATGAGCAAGGGTTTGTGCCACAAACTACACTGTTTCCTCATTTCTACCGATAAAATCTCTATCATGGGAGGAAAATGGAGCCTTTGGGGAGCCAGAATGACTACAAATACTCAAAACCCTGCCCAAAAAGTATGAAAATAAAGGTATTTTATGGCTCTTTTCTCTTCTAACGACCAAATCAGAAACCACATAAGCCCTGTCATATCCTGGTCAACAGAGGGCATGCTGTGCTCATACTGGCACTCTAATGGTGGTTATTGCGATACACCCTTAATACTCGCACAGGGAGTATGATTCATTAATATATATATAAATATATATATATATGCAGGTGGGTCCTTTAATTATATAGCTGAATTAGATTAAGCAGCAGGGTTTCATTTCACACAAATGAAAGAGACTGTTTCAAATCATCTCCCTATTGTTGTAATGCTAAAACTTGGATTCTGTAAAACTGGTCATATAATTTGTGGCAGGAGCGTATCTTGAAACTTAATGTACATGTATGATAACTGTATTTGATACCGCTATGCAGATCTTTTCACTGCTTTTAATTATTTGGTAACAATAACCCTTTTTAATATCTTGATACAAAGACTTACACATACATCCTACAACTTACAAGGGGAACATGTCTTATTTAAATTTGAGACACAAAGGTTTACATCAAATTACTTTGAACCAGTAGAGCATTAACTTAGAGGAATACATTAATGCTCTTCTGATTACGGATGTCTTTATATGACTTGCTAAAAATTGAGTCAACATCCCTCCGATTTTATTGAAGCAGTATAACTTCAGCAGAGGAGATTGCAATCTTTCATTAATGTGCTTGAACAAGACAAATGCTGAGCGAGATCAAGATCGTCCGTCTGAACACATTCACCTCATTACTCACAACTCCCAATAGGTCAACATAAACTACATTCAGACGAGAGGAACACGTGAGTCATGCCAAAGAAATATGGTGCCGTGAGATGGTTTAACATTGACCCCCTCCTCACATCTATCTTCCATGTTTCACACAAAAATCTTTTTGACCTTTAGAATGCTTAGAAATAAGAGTGAGGAATAAAGAATCTATCAAGAATCCTTACCTAATATCAATTGACAAGCTGTACCATGCAATGTCTATTAAAGATTTAAAACATACTACTAAACCTACTTCTACATATTTTATCTTAATATGTTTTTCATCATCAGTTTCTTTTGGCCATTACAAGAAGTGGGTTATTAATGTAGACAAATGCTCATGTACCCTTTACAGCTCATTTTATGTATGTTATTACCAAATAAGAAAAAAAGCCAGTCAGTCACTCAATAGTGTCTGACAGTGAAGTCTAGTAAGTAAACAGGTTTCCTTGCATAATTTGAATATTAGGACACTGCTAACATTTAAATTTCACAGATAGGACATACATGTACATGACATATTCATAATTCCTGCAAAGTTCTACAGAATTTGATATTGGCTGCAAAAGGGACATAGTATCTTGAATATATATATGTATATATATATATATATATACTATCCATAATATATTTTGAGTAGTGCCCAAAGGGAGAAGGCACTTAGGACAGAAACAGAAATTCATAATTCCTGCAAAGTTCTACAGAATTTGATGTTGGCTGCCAAAGGGACATAGTATCTTTAATATATATACTATCTGTAATATAATTTGAGTAGTGCCCAAAGGGAGAAGGCACTTAGGACAAAAACAGAAATTAATTCTATTTTTATACACGTCAAACAAGAGAGTCTATTGTCCATGTCTACCTCACAATCTGCCATCCAAATTGCCAATCTGAGATTCACACTTTAATATATAGTGATCTCATATTTCAAACATTCATATTTCTCTTATTATTGGTCCGATTTATTTAAAACTTTCACCGTTCTGTTTATCTTATTTTTCTGCTTTCATACAAATGAAGCTATTACAAGGATTGGATTGCCATTTAAAGCTTATATAGTCAACCACACAAGTGGTCAATCACAAATGATCAAGAGTGAACAGAGGCAATATATGAAGGATGTATACATAATGGTATGAACGAGATGCCTCCAGAAGATAGCTCATGACAGCTTCAAGAATTTTGGAGGAGGATAGATAGAATGCACCCCAAGAATACAATTATGAAACAAGAAATTAATTTAAAAAGCCATTGAAACACCTTTTCTGTTTATCTTTTATTTTACTGATAAAGCAAACTTCAGCTCTGTTATTATGATGTCCATCCTTTCCACTCTCCTTTTTAGGCCACTTTAATTCATTTCATACTCAGGGAACAGGGCTACAGGTAGACAAGACTGTGTGTGACCTTGATATTGGGAAAAAAAGATTCAGTGTGTCCACTTTCTTCAATAGGGACTTTTAGATTTAGACGACGAGAGCGTGGACTGCCGCATGTGACATTGTGTTAAGGCACTGGGCCGTGCCCGGCAGTGCCTTAAAAGGACATCACAGTGCCTTATAAGGACGTCACACGTTGCAGTCCACTATGTCGACGTGCAAATCTAAAAGTCCCTACTTTCTTCTAATTGACAAGAAACAATTTTTTTAAAATTTACACCTGTTACGTCACAAAAGTTGGATATGGTTTTTGGCTATGACCTTGAGACTAGGCCCCGAAAAAGATCCTGCATGTCCATTTTCTTTAATTTCTTAATTATTTTCACCTGTTGAGACTGAGAGGGCTGTCAAAGAGCAGTGGGCCATTTAAGGTAGCTTCTACATACATGTATAAAGCAAGATATAGTTGCAGGAAGAGGAGTAATATAGTTTATGATTTGAAGTGACCAAAAAGTTGTAATTTGACATATTAGAATAATATTTTGTTGGTAAGTCTTAGACCCCTGTTACACATGCGTCGGCTTTTAAAGCCGGCTTCGGAGGCGGCCTCACGCCTGCAATTTGAAGCCGCCTCGAGATCATCAAACCCCGGTTACACATATCTCGGGCCTGCAATTTTGTGTCTACACATAGGCCGGCCTCACGTCGCCTTTTCACAAGCTGACGTTGGGGCGCACTCCAGGAAGACAGAAAGAGAAAGTGATAGAATGATAAAAACTAAGAATAACATAAGGAAAGACAGAAAGAGAAAATGATAGAATGATAAAAACAAAGAATAACATAAGGAAAGACAGAAAGAGAAAGTGATAGAATGATAAAAACAAAGAATAACATAAGAGAAGGTGATAGAAGGAAGAAACAAAGAATAACATAAGGAAAGACAGAAAGAGAAAGTGAAAGAATGATAAAAACAAAGAATAACATAAGGAAAGACAGAAAGACAAAGTGATAGAATGATAAAAACAAAGAATAACATAAGAAAAGGTGATAGAGAGAAGAAACAAAGAATAACATAATGAAAGACAGAAAGAGAAAGTGATAGAATGATAAAAACAAAGAATAACATAAGAGAAGGTGATAGAAGGAAGAAACAAAGAATAACATAAGGAAAGACAGAAAGAGAAAGTGATAGAATGATAAAAACATAGAATAACATAAGAGAAGGTGATAGAGAGAAGAAACAAAGAATAACATAAAGACAGAAAGAGAAAGTGATAGAATGATAAAAACAAAGAATAACATAAGAGAAGGTGATAGAAGGAAGAAACAAAGAATAACATAAGGAAAGACAGAAAGAGAAAGTGATAGAATGATAAAAACAAAGAATAACATAAGAGAAGGTGATAGAAGGAAGAAACAAAGAATAACATAAGGAAAGACAGAGAAAGTGATAGAATGTTAAAAACAAAGAATAACATAAGAGAAGGTGGCAAAGCGCGCCCGATGTATTAAGTTGATATATGATGACAGGTCACGCCACTTCGCTTATAAGGCCCGAGTCCACTTTGGTGTTACACCTACTGATTGCGGTACTGAGTCCGACTCGGGCCGCCTCAAACCACATCCAGAGGTGGACTGAGTCCACCTGGCCTCAGTCCGGCTTTTCAAAAAAAGTTGATGTTACACATACGTCGAGCCGCCTCCAGAGGCGGCCTCAGTCCACTTTCAGAGTTATGTGTAACAGGGGTCTAAGACCCCTGTTACACATACGTCTGAAAGTGGATTGAGGCCGGAGGCGGCTCGAAGTACGTGTAACATCAACTTTTTTGAAAAGCCGGACTGAGGCCACCTTCATTCAGTCCACCTCTGGATGTGGTTTGAAGCCGGCCTGAGTCTGGACTCAGTCCCGCAATCAGTAGGTGTAACACCAAAGTGGACTCGGCGCCGGCTTATAAGCGGAAGTGGCGTGACCCGTCATCATTATATCAACATTGCATCGGGCGCGCTTTGCCATCTGGAGTGCGCCCCAACGTCAGCTCGTGAAAAGGCGACATGAGGCCGGCCTATGTGTAGACACAAAATTGCGGGCCCGAGATATGTGTAACAGGGATTTGATGATCTCGAGGCAACTTCAAATTGCAGGCGTGGGGCTGCCTCCGGGCCGGCTTTAAAAGCCGACGCATGTGTAACAGGGGCCTTATTCAGGTAGGAGAGTTATTTACTAGCTCTTTGTCCTAATTAGTTCTACCTTAATGCCATAATTTTTGTTCAACAATTAAGCATTTTGTGTTCCAAGGTACGTCTTTTCATGCCTCATTTTTTTCGCTATTAAGGGGGGATGTCATTACCCTTCCAAGTATATCATGACTGCATTATAATTACAGTCAGGTGTGCTACTCTATGAGTCATCTGTCACTTATCTCTTAAGCTGACAGGCATGGTGTCAACATCAATACTCTCCTAATATTCTCCAGGGTGTATCACATGCCCCTAATGGCTTCAAAGGGATCAAACAAATATCTTAAAGGGACTTGGTAACATTGTTCAGATGACAGAAAATGGTGCTAAGGTAGTGACTTCAATGCTAGATGTACAATTAAAGATAATCTGAAAGTTTGAATGAAAACGGACCATTATTAATGATAAAAATTGGGAAAAACTGATCTGATTGATTCCTTAATTCTCCCAACTATATTATTACAATTTAATTACATTTTAGGTGAATGTAAATCGTCACAAAGCAGTGAATTGGCTCTATATACCAATCCCGACATTTAAGTGTTGAAAGATTTTTAAAAGCCTGTCTTATGTCTATAAAATTTTCAAGGAAAAATGGTTGGGAAAATTCAAAAATGGTTGGGAGAATTTCCTGTTAATCACTGTTAGAGGGTGTTGCACAGTCCCCGTGTCCACACACAACACTTTCCGTGATTAGGGGTGATTAGTTATATACCGTTTCGGGATAGTTATACAAAGAAATTGTGTGTGTGGACGCTTACTAACGATACGTCGTATAACGAAACGTGGTATAACGAAACGCGGGTTTGGGCATCATTTCGAACTAGAACTCAATAAAGAATCACGTCTAATCACGCCTAATCACGGAATGTGTTGTGTGTGGACGTACAGGTGTAACTAGTATAACTAACGGTTTAACTGGGCAGGGCCTAACGTGACCTCGCGCGAAAGGAGACCTGACCTCTCATTTCCGCTTCCATTTCATGACCGCAGTAGCAAACTGCGCACCTATACGACATTTCGCTGTAGAGTTTCGGGATTATTTTCTTGTGAGTGTGGACACCCCGGAATTTATACGATGATTCTTTATACGACGTTTCGGGATAAATTTTTTTGTGTGTGGACATGCTGTTAGATGCCTTCAAAGAAAACCATAAATATCTTTGTGATTTGAGAATTTTCTCAGGATTTTTTGCCTGTTAGAGGGTAAGTACAGTAGAAGGAATATAATAAGTAACATTTCATACAAAAATTACAGTTTCTTCATCAACCTTCAACAATGTTACCGAGTCACTTGAAGGAATTAATTCCTGCCAGATACCCATTTACTTCACCTGGGTGGAGTGTGGCAAATGTAGATTGATGTCTTGCCAAAGGACATGAGTGCTGCAACAGGGAATCGAACCCAATACCTTGTGGTTCACAGTCCGGATACTTATCCAATATTCACTGGATTACCAACATCTCTACATTTCCATGCTAGTATCCTATACCTGGTAATTATAATACTTGTGCTATAAATCATATTTGTGTACTCTGATTATGCAAGTTTAAATACACAATATTATAGTCCAAAGAAAAGTGAAAGCGACCTGTAAGATAAATGGATGATGCATACACATGTAATCCCATTTATAAACTTACAATGTACGTCTTTTGGTTTTGATCAATGATTTATTTCTTCTACATAAAATTATTTCCTCTGTTGAAGGTGGTAATTAAGTTTTTCATCATAATGCATAATGATATCGATTAGCCATCTAAGAAGTTTGTCTTGTTGATATTCAATAATATGGATTAATAAATTGTAAAGTTATTATCAGAGAATAATGTTTTCCCCAATTAAAGACAAAAGGGAATAAAAACAAAATCAACCTCTTTTGTACCACTACTAGGTTTATGAACTATCATTAGTTTACCTTTAAGAATCAAGCTTGGGGTTTGAAAATATTGTTCCTTTGTCTAATTTGACCTTAAAACCCCACTGCACTACTTGTAGCTACTTGCTCCCTATATATAGAAAACAACGCCTAAGCGGTGCCCGTTGGTCCCCCACGATCCTCTTTTTCTTATGTTAATTAAGAGCTGAGTTGATGAGATAACCACCTGTCAGTGACCACGCTGGGTGATCTAATCCCTCCTGGCTAAACTAGTGCAGACGGACTTTAAATATCCCTAAAAATTGGTCGTTTTTCAATACCTTACCATACATAAACATACAGATTAACTGTATTACACTGTGTAAGTGTGTATATATACATCATTTTGCATAACGTAAAGAAAATAAACAAACCTTGATTCATGTTTTGTCATCACCATCATAATACTAGTGAAATCCTCTATGCAAATTCATAATTATTTTAATGAGGTCTTGTATTACAAAATACTGAGTTACTGGGTATGTGCTAACATGGACTTATTACACTGGTCAAGTCAAGGCAGCAATAAACATTTATGGGAAGCCCTCAAGTTTTGTTTATGTGGTACTAGCTTTCAAACAACTTTAAAAACATAAACAGCTCATTAAGTGTACATTACATCAGGGTATCAATTAAATATGATCTGTCTCCTTCTCTAGAGTTCATAGCTAGGTTCACAGGAGAGTCTGTAAACTTTTAAGTTTAGCTTGTGGTTTTAAACTTTGAGGCTATTTTACCGCGTGGATGCACTTGTTTCAAAACTTTGCCTTTACTTGACTTCTGAAGCTTTTAAACCACAAGTTATCTTATGGTTAATGCATTAATTATGAGCAGCTGAGTGCCCTCACTTACATCATGAGCAGTGTGGACATACTTTGAGGTTTCACTAGCCTGTAGTTTTAAAGAGTGCTTGCTCTGCTTGCAGTTTGAAACTTTGAACACCGGATTTGTTATAAAAATTGTGTTGTTTTAGTAGCTTCAAGGTTTTGCAAACTTAAAGTTTAATATTATGACATGCCCGTGTGAACATGGCTATTGGTGAATTATTGCTGAGGAATGATAGATCACTTGGCCTTGCTGGGTTTAGATAGTTTTAATATTATTATTGAAAATACAAAGGACACCAGGAAATTCACACTTATATGAGCGTCTATAGGCCATGGTTATCAAACAATGCATGATAAGGTTTCTTTGATGTTTTCAAGACAATTGTAAGCATTGCCACTCATTTTTGTAAACATGACAGATATGCTTTTGAGTTGTAATAAGAATTCAATTCTATATCTGCCAAAAGTATTTGTATTTCAGGGTCTTATAGTGCAGCATGCACAGTAGTGTTACATGTGGGATTTTCATTATAACTAATAAAATAATTATCAGTTGATCAAAAACAAAAATTAAGACTAAGACTAGATCTTGTGTTTTTAAATATTTACAAAATTGAAGTTTGCAGTTCTTGTTGACCTTCATGATAACACGACACTTGTTCAACACAACACATCCTCCAACCTCAGGTGGCAATAAATACTTTGGCAAACCTTTTTAATTTTTTGTAAACACTAGCTAAATTTCTACCTCCAACCCTGGACCCAACTCTATATTACTAACCCTAACCCTAAACATAGCCATAATCTAATTCCCCAATGCAGCCCTAACCCTAACTATTTGATGAAATAAAGCCCAAACCTTAGAAAGGAGACGACTTTAAAATAACACTGTAACAGACACTTTAACAAAAACACCATAATAAATGACTTTAAAGTAATACCTTAATATATCCCTTAAAGGTACTATGTCCCATTTGCAGGCCAAAAAAGAGAAAAGGTGAAATTCCAATGGCATTTGAAAGATAATACTTATTTCGAACTTCCCTCACAACAAAAGAGCTTGAAAATGTCTTTTAGTGGGAAAATAACGACCGTTAGTTGTCGGATCAACTTTAGTGATTGCAATCCATTTAGCAATAGTCTGATTTTCAGATCCTTGTACCGAATGGTCATACATTTTGTGCTGCGCAAAGATTCAATCAGTTTAATTTGGGCCATTACATGAAGTGGGTTAAATTGATGTAGACAAATGCTCATGTACCCTTTACAGCATTTTATGTACCGTACGTTATTACCAACGCAAAAAAGAAGTCAGTCACTCACTCACTAGTGTCTGACAGTGAAGTCTAGAAAGTAAACAGGTTTCCTTGCATAATTTGAATACTAGGACACTGCTAACGTTTGAATTTCACAGTTAGGACATACGTGACATATTCTTAATTCCTGCAAAGTTCTACAGAATTTGATGTTGGCTGCAAATGGGACCGTTAACTGACATCTTAATAGTAACACCTCAATAGATACCTTAACATACACCTTAAATATAGTACTATGTCCCTTTTGCAGACAACAAGTTGTCTGACAGTGAAGTCTAGAAATTAAACAGGTTTCCTTGCATAATTTGAATACTAGGACACTGCTAACGTTTAAATTTCACAGAAAGGACATACGTGACATATTCTTAATTCCTGCAAAGTTCTACAGAATTTGATGTTGGCTGCAAATGGGACCGTTAACTGACATCTTAATAGTAACACCTCAATAGATACCTTAACATACACCTTAAATATAGTACTATGTCCCTTTTGCAGACAACAAGTTGTCTGACAGTGAAGTCTAGAAATTAAACAGGTTTCCTTGCATAATTTGAATACTAGGACACTGCTAACGTTTAAATTTCACAGAAAGGACATACGTGACATATTCTTAATTCCTGCAAAGTTCTACAGAATTTGATGTTGGCTGCAAATGGGACCGTTAACTGACATCTTAATAGTAACACCTCAATAGATACCTTAACATACACCTTAAATATACTATGTCCCTTTTGCAGCCAACATCAAATTCCGTAGAACTTCGCAGGAATTATGAATATGTCATGTATGTCCTATCTGTGAAATTTAAACGTTAGCAGTGTCCTAAGATCAAATTATGCAAGGAAACCTTGCTAGACTTCACTGTCAGACACTATCGAGTGACTGACTGGCTTTTTTCTTCTTTGGTAACATACATATAATGAGCTGTAAAGAGTACATGAGCATTTGTCTACATCAATAACCCACTTCTTGTAATGGTCAAAATTAAAGTGATTGAATCTTTGCGCAGCACAAAACATACAACCATTCGGTACAATGGTCTGAAAATCAGACTATTACTTACTGTCTTGGTAGCACTTAAGTCGATTCGACAACTAACAGTCGTTATTTTCCCACTTAAAGACATTTTCAAGCCCCCCTTTTTAAGGGAATTTCTAAATTAGTATTGTCTTTCAAATGCCGTTGGAATTTAACCTTTTCATTTTTTGGCCTGCAAATGGGACATAGTAGCCTACCTTTAATCCCTTGACTACTAAATTCTGTCAATCCTATGGGTTTAATACTCCGGTTCCTTGAGGCTAAGGGTTAATAAAAACAGCTTAACAGACACCTTAAAGGTAATACAAAGTTTTGGGAAATTCTGAAATTAGATGGATAGTAATTCTTTAAATTTTTGATATATTTGGATGCCCCTGTGGATGTATTATAAGCACTAAAAAATTTAGCCCCTAAAACACTTCTGCTTTCGAGCAAATTGAATACTCAAAATTTACCGGTGCTCCCGGTAAATTTCAAATATTTCAAATAGCGCCTAAGGCCATTCCAAAATATGCAGTTCTGATACATTTATATAATTTCCAAACGGGAATAGCAAATTGGTCAATTATAGTCAAGAAACACTGTTTAAAAGCTACAGTAATATCAGTCTTGAGAGGGCGCTATACAACATAACGAGTTTATTATTTACAATTACTTCACTTTAGACTCGATTTCAACCGCGACAACGATCATTGAATATTGTAAATTCGCATGTGCTTCCAATATGTTCATTTGAACCAAATTCATGATCCCATACCAAAACTTTGTAATACCTTTAACAAAATAAAAGACTCTTGAAAAAAAAAACCTTAATAGACACCTTGACAGACATCTTAATCAAACACCTGTAACAGACAGCTTTAAATAACGGAAACACCTTTTAGAAATCACAAGCAGGCAACGACGTGTAGTAGTCATACATGTACAAACTTGACCTGAAGACCAGGACTGAAAGTAGAGTAGCTGGACATCAGTACAGCTATATCCCAGGTCTGTGGTTTGTCTCTTAATTAATAGATTGAAAAGGTATTATACTGCTATATACATATAGCAGTACATCTCTCAGCTGGGAGTGTTCTTGAAAAGAGAGTTCTCTGAAACTACAATTTTGGAAATTTAAGTTTTAGAAGAATGTCAGTTCTTCCAATCTCTTATAATTTCTTACATTAAACAAGCAGACATTATCATGCTGATGAAGCAGATATTGTCTGTTTGCAGCTACTGTAGGACATTAACTCATATGCTTCAAAACAGAATCAATGCCCTTCTGGCTCTAAGCAGATGCTGTCGAGTCTGAACTGTCTTTAAGAAAATCACCTAAATGAACTTGACAGGTCATCAAAGTCAGGCTTTTACCCTAGACCGATATGAATGACTCATTAAAACATGCTTAACCTCCAGGACCTTTCATTCCATGATAAGCAGATTATTTCTCATGACCTGTACAGTCCACAGAAAAGTCATGGCCAATGGTTAAGATGGTCGGTGGGGAGTTGGCGCCTTTCAAGAGAAAACAAAATATGACTTGAAGCTTGTCTCCTAGAAACATGACCTCCTCCAGACATGATGCAGTCAAAAGCCTTAAATAGCAAACCAAGCTTGGCAAAAATAAAATGCAAGTGTCATTTTTAACGCGTGTAATGAATCTATGGTAACCCGACATACGCTCCAGCTACAATAGCTCCAGCTGTTATATCGTTAAAAGAATAGGGTAAGGGTTAGGATTGCAATTGAGTTTAACAACTGAATTATTCATACTCTAACCAAGTTTTGTATTTTTATAAGTATGCGAAAAATTGATTTGTCCCAATTTATATTTCCTGAGAATATGACATATCAAAGCTTAAGTCTAAAAGTATTCAACACAGTCCACCTTTCATTCCTGATCAGTTACCAAAAACACATCAAATTTAGAAGGGGTATAAATAATTCAGTTTTTAACTGTAGGTTAGATTTATGCTTAGGGTCAGGGTCAAGTACAGTGCTAGGTCCAGGATTGGAGTTAGGAATTCGGGTCTTGTACAGAATTCTGTGGAGCAATTGGCGCAGGAGCATGTGTCGTACAGCCAACTCTGCAGATCATAATACACAGATTACAGAGTATGCATCTAGGGGCCTCTGATACATGCTGCACATTTTGTTTCAGCTCTCACTTATCATTTATTCACCTTCAACATGTTCTTCATCTTGCCACAGTTTTTTTTTTACCTCGTTATGTGAGAACGAGACTGTAACATTGGATTATAATCAAAAGAATCTCTGTACACAGGCCTTGAATGGGAAAATTGAATTACGATGGTCTGATGATGGATGGAGAGTGAACTTTAAAAGGTTCATATCGAATCTGAATCCACATTGGGATGTTCCTTTTCTAGTTATAGTAGAAACCTACTTGAAATTCTATAAATTGCTCATGGGGGAAGTCCTGTGGAGGCAAGTGTTTGCCGAAGACTTCCCCCTTACAAGGACTCTGTGGAGTGTTATTCTTTGAATTAGGTTAAGGGAAGGGTACATACATGGGCATGTGTTTAAATTTTGGACAACTAAATGATGGCAATAAATGATCAATAAAAAGGACCATCTACAACAGCACCAACATCCCAAATGTCTATGTATAGGTGAAAGTTTGAACTCTACAGGTATAAGGTGCTAGTTCAGAATCGTATCCAGACTTTGACCCGTGACTCTGACGTGGAGATACCCTACTATAACATACCAAAAATCAATCTATTAATCATTTTTAACCTGATATTTGTATGGATCTACCTTTCCTTCCCTCTCTGTCTTTCCTCCCTCCCCCTCCTTCCCCCTCTCCCTCCCCATTCTCTCTCTCTCTCTCTCTCTCCCCCCCTCTCTCTTCCCCTCTCTCAGAAGAAATTTTCTCACCTTTCAATCGTTCTCCTTGTATGAAATTCAGAGTGAAAATGCCATTCCCAAGCTCTCTTTATACAGTTATGTCTATAGATTTCTAAGATGTCTATATCTTCACAGTTTTCAGTCTCTCCCTCTTCCTCCCCCTCCCCTCCCTCTCTCTCTCTTTCTCCTCCTTTTTTCTCCCTCTCTGCTTTTATCTCTTCCCCTTTTTTATATCTATATACAGCTTTAATCCCTCCCTCTTCCTTCCTCAGTTTCTCTTATTATCTTTTCCTTTGACAGTCTCTTTGGCTGTTTGATAATAATGGAACAGTAATAGGCAATCAATTTCAATAAACAAATGGGAAATTCAGTTACTGAAAAAGAGGTAAAACATCTAATGAAAGATATGCTAGCTGCCAAACATAAGAATAGACTGACCTACAGCGATTGAAATAATCATAAAGCAACAGCTCCCTTACTACATTGTACATGTAGATGTAAATCCCATCCCTATTGTGATATCTCTTTGGAGAAACATATATGTTTTTTGTTTTAATTCAGAATCAAAATTTGATCTTCAAACTGCCCATGGCAATAAATGGATTAAAATAGACATGTTAGTTTAACCTTACTTATAAAGAATAGTAATAGGCCCATTCCATTCATTTGCTTTCCGACACAAAAAAATATATTGTACATGGATACCCAATATCGATGAAAATTGCATATATTATCCAGGAAAAGGCAACAATTATCCTTTCGTCCTTGATGTTTAGCCAAGATAGCTTTTTAATCTGGTAGTGGATAGCATGCAAACCCAGGAAGTATAGAACTATACATTATATAATCCCCAGGATGATCCTCTGAAATACAAGGTGTCACATAAAAATAAAAATCAGATGATTGTAATTCATCTTTCACATCATTGTGTACACAAAGAGCAGCTAATATCTCTTTTGCAATTACAAATTGTATACTGAGAGCCAGAAGAGGGTTGTATATATATATTACAGGTGCTATCCATTAATTAAACTTTCTTGCTCTTAATATATTGTCATAAGTTCATGATGTAATATAAAGAATTTTGTTAATGTCTACTTCCACTTTTAATATCAAACACAATCAGAGAAGACATGAAGAGAAGATTTATAATTAAAGTGGAAAAGTTAAAACCATTTTTTGTAGTAGTTGGGGATGGTATGTGGGATACGATTTTTATTACCGGTAGAAGTGCATACATTTTGCAAACTCTACCTGAAAAGAACTCTCACAAAATGTGAGACTGTGATGTAGTTGGGAAAACCAAACATTGCCAAAAGGAAAACATGTTGATGTTACTCAGACATGACTCACACAAAGTTCATTTCTTAGATTTCTGAGAGAGCGGTATTTGCACATGACCCCTGCTTAGGGCTGTTAGTCCCCATGCAAGCCTGAGCATACATCATGATTAATATCATTTTACATATTACACCAGTAAACAATCTGGATAAAGTGGGTATGAAATTTGCGAAAGCCAAAGTCCCAAGATACCTCAGACCAGAGTCTCCAGAAAAAGTGTGCTCTACCAAAATCAAATTGTGTCCAACCAGTGAAAAAAAAAAATTATTCACAACATATGAGCAAATTTTCTCAAAGTTAAAAAAAAAAAAAAAAACACTGGAAAATATATGCGCAGACATGGACCATACTATGCATGCTTGCATTCTCAACCATCAGTCAATTCATCTCAATCACAATAGTTTTCCACTTTTTGAAACACCCTATTCTCGGCCCTGAACGAATATCTGGGAATCTCATAATTGCAGGAGAGTCTTATCCCAGCAAGGAAACAAAGAAAATGTGAACAATCAGCCTCGATTATACCCCTCCACAATTATTTGATGTACACATGCAACTGTACCATGCAGACTTGGCACTACTGAGTGCATTGTATAGGTGGGAACATCGAGGAGCAGTTTTCAAGTAAGATAGAAAGAAAAGTTTGTCGACTTTCTTATCAAGAACTCATGATCTAAGGTGACACTGAAAACCAGAGGTTGGGAAGGAGACATCCTGATCAGGAGGCTCTGTTTAACTCTTTGATTGAACACACCATTCTCAAGGCAGCTACTGCAAAAAAGTGAAAATGAAAAGATAACAGAGTTCCAGTGATCTTATCTTGCCGTCTTTGGGTTTTGGTGAAACATTACTTGTCTGAAGGAAAGCTTGACTCATCTAATAATGACAAAGAAGACGGTTAGCTTTGAGCTTTAGGAACATGATGGCACTTTCCCAGGTGCAGTTTGAGCAATGGAGCTGATTAGACTATAACAACAGATCAAACGAATTTGTTTTTAAAATTATCATTCATGGACAAGAAAGTTTAACTTCCAGAGAACTTCTAGAGACTCGAGTTAGTTGTACCAAGAAGTTGTTTGCCTAGTATCTCCTGGCTTATATTTGTACCAAACACAAGGATAGTAGCTGCCGTGTAGCAGAATCTCTTGGTACACTGCTGGGTTCTTGGTAAGTACTCTTTACAGGAGTTAGCTTGGCGAAATGCAGAACTTTGCATGAAAAGACATGTCCTGAACCCTTATAGCCATAATAGTTGGTAATGTAGGTGAATGAAAATTTGTAACTTGATTATCTAAATGACATTTCTGGGTCATATAAAGACTAATCAGGTTATTTGACATACACTGTATGTGCTAGCTCTGTGTCCTAATGATATGGTTCTTACTACATGTAGATATATAATTTATAATAATAATTTTCTATGATTTTGCATTTTTTCATTCCGCTTTTGTCTTTTTGTGCCACTTCATTTTGCTTAATAGTTACATTAATTGTACCATACACAGCTCTCACTTAAATTTTAAAATTAAACTGTTGCTAGCCAGGCAACCTAGACAAATGCTGCATACATACATGTAGGTTGCTAATTAATTCAATCTTTTGTGGTCATGTAGAGGACAAAATCCAAAGGAAATAACAAAATTGAGGTGTTTTTTTAGTAGCCACCTACACTGTAAGGCAACAAAGGCAAGAGGGCTTTAGGTTATCTTGAAGGATGTATTAATTGGTACTGGTCAAAGGTACCCAATCAGCTAATTATTTTGAGCCAGCATTACATTTTCACCCACTTCTTTGTCACTATAGGCAGGGCTCCACACTTAATTTTTGGAATGGGGCCCGGGTTGAAGTTTTTAGAGTCTGTAGGCATAAGTCTTATGTAACAATTTCAAAATTTGGGGGGTCGCTTGTCGATTGAACAAGCAATGCTCCACTGACCAAATCAATAACATGGCTCCCATGCAGACCTGACACGAAACCGAAAATAAGTGTCAGATCGTCTGTCTACTAGTCGGTGCTGTGGGTTCTTTTAAACTTGAGAGTTTTCTAGGCTACCAGTACCAAACATGTCTACCATAACAGATAAGATTACTATATCCTTGCAGATATCCTTTGATGCAAGGTTCACATTTCTTCCTTTAAAAACATATCTTACTTTTTGTCCACATGGACAGAACTAATATTACTTATCATCCATTCATCAAAACACCAGACACACTACCGGCTGGCTACCAGCAAAAGTTCTGGTCATCTGGGCATATTATGGCCTGTTCAGACAAGAGAAAATTTGTATAAATTAAGAAACACTGTATAAAGAAACACTGTATAAAGAATCATTGTGTAGTGAAGGGGCATGCAGACTGGACAATGACATTGTACAGACAAACATCATATAAGAAAATAGTTTTGGAGAGGTCATTTGACATGACAGCTGGTCAATCTTCAATGCTCACTCTAGTATTAAAGCCATGCCCTGCTTAGTTATACCAACTCCTTGGTTATACAGTTTTTGTATGACATGACATTCAGGCTAGAACAGAACCCTGATGCTTTATCAAGCTTTTGTATGCTTTTCACTGTACTACGTTTCTTTATACGACTTCCAGATTTAGACTAGAAAAATAAGGCACTTGTACTCTCATATAGCTATAGGATTCTCGTATAGCAATACAATTAATTCAGGTAGTCTGAAGGAGGGTTAGTGGTCAGACTGTTTTTCCTGCTCACATGTAATGACACCTGGGTAAAGGATATGTCAAGGACGTTGCAATCAATCCAGGGATCATTCATGAAGACATGAGTAGGATAGTGTGACGTCAGGTTTGACCACTGACTATCAAGTACCACTTCCTTTCCGTTTTGGAAAGAGGTTCATCACCATTTAGTTTGCGTTTAGTAAGCACAGAGAGATGACTGATTGCATTCATCTGGAAGTTTATTTGTCTCAGAAATTGGTGCCAAGCTTTGATTTTCGTCTTGCAACTAACATTTATTCGTAATTCAGACAACACCCTAACAGGAAACATTTTTCAATACTGTTCAATATTTGATAGGTGATGAATTGACTTAAGGGCGAGTAGGAATGGCTGTGACTTATTAATTAACATACATGTAGTTCAAGACTTTTTTTCTTCTAAAAATTTAACCTGGTGTAAGAAAGAAGTAGATTTCAATGGTGATATTGGATAAAGAGAGGGGAGAGAAAGGGAAAGACTAAGGGTGTGTTCAAGCGATTTTTTGAAGCTAGAATCACAAACACGAATCACAAATCAAAACGTCGTTAAAAAACACGGTTACTGCGGGAGAGCGTTCACGCGATTTTTCATCAATGCTGATTCTCGCTCATTTCAAGCCCAGCCACTGCTCATCACACTGTGCAGTTTGACCCAGGAAGTATAGGTCAACTTCGCCGCGTGCTTTCTGTTGGTCAAACCTGACGCAGGCCAGGATAATGACGTCATAGAATCATGATTGAGATCTCCGTTAGTTCAAGCGAACTTTAGCGACCGTGATTCTGCAGAATCACGATTCAAAACGCATCTTTTTCAGCGTTTCATGTTGGTGTTCTTAAACACGTTTATTTTTACTACCAACGAAAAATTACTTGAACGCAACCGTGTTTTAAACTAAATGTCTTTGAAAACCGTGATTCTAGGGTGAAAAAGTGTTGAGAGTGAGGGAGAAAGAGGGCAAAAAGGACAAATAAGAGGGGGGTGGGGCTAAAATTGGAGGCCCATATACTTGACTACCGGTAAGACATTGTTCTACAAAATCCGAGCTCAATCTATCTAAGTCAGGTTTAACAAAGTAGCCAAAATGTGACATACATACTGTATACATCCAATTTTCTTGTAAATCATGTTTTTCAGCATCTTGCTAACACATACATGTACATTATGTCATTGAAATTAATATAATAGGTTTCCAAAATTAACTGATAAAATCAATATTTCTTTTCATGCAGGCAAACTCATCATGAACATCTCTCACAACAGCACCGATCTGGAAGTAGTGCCATTTCATGAAAGACTGGTTGTGGCATTTTTCTACATAGTGGTAGCAACATTTGGGACCTTCGGCAACGTGCTGGTCATCACTGCAATCTCGTTCTCCCACAAGCTTCAGAATCCCACCAATGCCTTTGTGCTAAGCCTTGGCTTTGCAGATCTTTTGGTATCCACCATGCAGCCTCTGCAGGTGGTTGGTCTCCTGGCCGAGCATGGCTGGCCCCTGACAGATCAGATATGCGAATTGGCTGGATCAACCATCGTGATTTCCATAACAAGTAGCGTAATCACCCTTGCCATGATCTCTATTAATAGATATTGCTTGATCACCAAGTCTCGCAAAGTCTATGTATCCATCTACCAAGGCCGAACATCTTCCTCATGGTTCTCTTCTCCTGGCTTCTTCCAATCGGCGTGCTCATCATCCCCCAGGCTGCTGGGTATGGTCAACTCGGATACGACAAATTCACTCACCTCTGTGCCTGGGACTTTGCGCATCCTCTAGCAAAGTTTTATCAGATCATAGCGGCCATGATTGGAGTCATCTCCTACTCTATTATTCTGATCTGCTACTCTCTCATATACCTTCACCTCAAGAAGCACTCCATATCTCTCCAGCGTCACTCCAGTAACCTTTCGTCCAACCGCATTGATAGGAAGGTTCGTGTCAACATCAAGATCACAAAGAACCTCTTCTATGTCGTCTGTGCCTACATGGTTTGTGTTGTACCCTACAGCTTATGTCTCATAGCCATATCTGAATCCAACAAGCTGGCTCGTCACGCATCTCTGTATCTTGCTCTCATCCTGGTGATGAACAGTTGTGCCAATGTCATCATCTATGGATTAAAGCACCCGCATTTTCGAGTGGTCTTCAAGTGCATCATCACATGTAATCTGACCAAGATACCTTTGCCATCAACGTTCCTGAGACTTCTCTTGAAACAGAGTCCAGAGCCTCATGTACCAGCTTCAGGAATACCATCAGATAGACCAGTCAACCTGACCAGCGATACTTGGCAATCACATAACTCATCCAAGAAGAAGAAACCAGATTCATAGCTTTCTGCTATTTAAAATCACACAATGATATTCTAACATTTTGGGTTGAAGAAAATGAATGTGTTACAGAAGTCGACGGTGGCTGTCCAGGGTTTATACATTAGTAGATCAAAGCACACAAAGGGTTGGCAGTACATTTCTTACGTCAGTCTTGTGTTGAAGAGACCATGTACATTAAACATTTATTTTCAGAGCTGTCTTTACCTGAATAAGGATAATATTTGATGATGATGATGATGATGATGATGATGATGAATAGTGCTTGATGAGAAAGTAAATATTCATCTGATAAATTGATTTTATTGTCATAAGGATAAAATAAAGCTTATGTACATCAATGCTCTTCCTACATGTATATGAACAAATTGTATGTACTATATTTCTGGAAATCAGCATACATTTAAAATGCACCGCAATGACTGGATCATCGATGCCTCTTTTTAACAATTTACAAAACTTACTGTATCTTTGACGGCCCAACATGGTTTATACTTTGTTAAAAATTATGGTTGAATATAAAATTTTGAGTGATGCTTCATACCAGATATTTTCTTTAATGATCTAAATACATGAAATTTCATGTTATGAAATAATTGAATTAGGATACTGCACTTTTGCAGTATGCAGAGGTTTACAAAGTTAAAGTACATTGGACTTGAGTCTTATAGAATTAACTGCATCTCAAGCTGCAAAATTATATGATCAAATTATATTTTCATCAATGGTAAAGTTTAATCAGGCTCAGTTGGTGAGACTTTGAATGCAACTATTAATTTATAATAATTTGTGATAACAGCATTGCCACTGCACAAAAATTCACTCTACTGTTTATATTGAGAAGATGCCTGGCAACATACATTTATTTCCATCAGTATTAAAATGGAATACGACTCATGAACAATTATATTTTGCTCTCTCCTATGAAAAAAATTGTTTCACTCTCTGTCCTTGTGCTAGGGCAAGTATAGACTTGAATTTGGCAACAGTGCTTCTGTTACTGCTCCTGTTCCTTTCACCTTCCCATTGTGTTTCTGTCTTGCATTATTCACCCATACATTAATTTCTTCCGGTGATGGTTACAGTGAATCATAGATCTATTCAAGTTTGTATGTTGTACCATTTGTTGCCAAATTTGTGGAAAAATGTCTCACACTGAGGAGAATATATTTAGTAAGTACTGTATCATGCAATGGTGTAATATATATGAGAGCGATACACTTTCTTAAAACTTTGGAAGAATTGTACATGTCTGTATAAATATGAACCGATAAATTAAAGATTTTGAATAATTAAAGTTTGTGTGTGATAAGGCCTCATTAGGTGATGAGTGGTGAAAAACTTAAAATACTGATAAGACATGTGAAAAAAAAAGGCCAACACTGTTCGCCCCATAAACCAAAGCAGAATTAAGAGGGTTTTTTTTTCTTCAAATCATGCATAGATGGCACCGTGGCAGTGGAAAAAAAAAAACCCAAAAACTTTTTTTGTTTGCTGGAACTCTTCCAGGGTTTCTTGTGTTCAAACAAAATTCCCATTCGGCATTTATTATGAATCCTTCCATTTGTTTAAATTCCAGAGCTCCTTTTGAGATTACTAGAGCTATTTCAGAGCTTTCCAGAGCTACATCGCCCATCACACCCATGCATTATTATTATTATCCTTTTTTTCTTCTTCTTTTTTTGTTGTTGTTGGTTGGTGGTGAAAGTTAAGTGGGTTAATACCGGTAATGGTTTTTAATTCACACTTTTGATACACATTTTATTTTCTATAATTACATGTATGCAAATGGTAAATTACAACCCCCTAAAATAGAATCATACAAAGCTGATGAATCATATAATCTGTTACAAGAATTTCTAGGAAGAGATCTTGATAAATAGCAATACATCTATTCTTTAAAAAAATTGTTTTCTATCATATTGCAACGATTAACAGCTACAGGGAACCAATGACCTTTACAAACTGTGTAGAGCTACAGTAGTCAGATCAACTAAAAAAAAACTTTAAAAATCAGACATTTTATTACTTACCGGTAATGGTTAAAAAGTAATACAAAATAGAATATAAAATGGGTTCAAGAATGGAACCAATGACAAGCGTCGAAATGGATCACGTGTGCGTGCATTAATTTTACCATATGCACAGGGAGTGCATTTTGGTGATAGCAACTGTCAAATTCTCGACTTTATCAGGGGTGAGAGCACTAAAAAAGAAAATATTGGTTTTTTTCTTTTTCTCAACCAGATAACACCAGATAACAACACATGTTTACAGTTATTTTTTAGTCTAGTAGACTAATTAGTACCAGCATGACCTGTACTTTATCATGAGATGTGGGGGCAAATGAAACTTGTTTTTCTTTTGTAATTTGTCAGAGGTAAGGTAAACTAAAGATAAGAAAAACAAATCTGTAACTCCAAACATCGAAAAAAGAGAGGAAACTAGGGAAAGAATCACTGATTACTCCATCCAGCAAGTTTCCTATGTAACATTGCATTTCAAAGTCACATGTCGATCGACTCACACTACAGTGTATACAGTATTTACAAAACCCTAAAACATTTCATAGAGAACTGCGGTGAGATCTTTTCAAATGTCATCTGATTCTGACAGAAAAATTACCACTGAACTACTACTTCAAAAAAGAATAGAATAGAAAAAGAAGGAAAAAATTAGGCAGGGGGATTTTCATGGAAGAATTAATGAAAATACAGTGGTTTCCATGACCAAAAATAATTGCAAGAACTCTTATACTTTGCAGACAAATGAAGTGGCATCTCCTAAAATACCCAAAACAGCTCATTATTCAGCTACTTTGAAGAAAAAAACTCAAACATGTTTTTAGATACACATGTACTCCCACATCTTACAATTCACAGATCTCCTAAAGTTATTCATAGAATCTTGCAGTGAGATTACCATTGACAATCAACAAGTATTTTGCTAGCAAAATATGGTTTGAAATAGGATAAAAACAAATACAAACATTTCCATGACCTTGAAAAATGTAAATAATCCCACATCTTTTTAGTGAGATATTCTAAAATATCCATCTCACATCATGGTTATCATCGATCAGCTACTTTGCAAAACACCTACATTTTTTATATCTTCTTTAACTCTAGGCAACTAGGCAGAATTAAAAACAAACAACACACATTTCCATGACCTTGGATCAATATACAGTACTATTCTCACTTTTAACCGTTCATGAAAGTGAGATCTCCCTAAAATATCTACAGGATTATCACTGATCAATTTATAACCACCTCCTCCCCCCCCCCTTACCACAAAGAAAGAAAAAATAGATTTCAACTTAAAGATTTACAAAGTAAGCCTTCCCTAGCTCTTGGAACAATGAGATCTAAAACTTTAATACATACATGCCCACGCGATTTAACTGATAATCTATTCAGGAAATAGAGGTTTTGGAATATTCATGTGCAGAAAAGTCTAAATAGAGCACACAAATAAGAACTCCTCAACCATGATATAACACTAGTCTAATGGCACAGACTCAAATTTGATACTTAAAGGGATTGGGTATCTTTGTCTCAGATTCCAAACAAAATCCTGGCTTGAGATCATGCTGCGATTATAAACCTTTAGGTCAGTCAGGAATCCTATGACTTTTACGAGCCGATCGCTTGTCCGATTATCAATTTACTTATGATTGGAATTCGAAATTTCAAAAACTGTTTTCCCAACGGTTTTTATTACACTAGAGTCTATAGTATTGGGGAAAATGAGTATGGTAAAACTGGTCACTCAAAGATTTTTTACTTTTAGAGGCACTTCATGATCATTTTGAAGCGCAATTTGTTTAGGGTTTCAATATTACACCATATCACAGACACTGATAACATGTAGGGCCATGCATCTCAGATTTGTAAAACTAGAAACATTGACAATGCCTTTAAACACAATACCATAAATTCTTGAACAGAGCCTAGCTCTGTCAGTCTCTAGCTGTATCAGGAGCAGCGTAAGTACAGAGCCTATGGGGCGCATTAAACTGTGCAGTTGACATAGTCTCTTAGTTCAGACACTCTGTTCTGAACTATGACTGCCAAGTGTTTGTGCCTTCAAACTAATATATCACAATACTTACAATAACACCAATCTCACAAGAACATCAACAAACAATTTGTCTGTTTAAGCCAGAAGGGCACTATCTCTGTGTTAAAGTATATTAGAAAAGCCCTTCTGGCTCCAAACAGACAAATTCTACTTCCCCCACAAGGCAGAGATTAGGCTTGTATCTTACCTCAATTTCCTTGCCGCCTACACACAGCGTATGACCTTCCTCCATACTATCTAGCTCAGATGGTCTGTATCCACTACCTTTACCAATTCTATGAAAAAAAATAAAGAAATGTATATTGTTTAAAATAGTAGTGAATATTATCAATTGTGGCATGCTGATTTGATGCAACATTGAAATGAATATACCTAAAAATACATTAGGATTAATATGCCTCAACATGTTAACTGAAAGTTGACAATCTGCTTATCTCCGATGGGGTCCTAAGAATATAGTCACTGATGCTGGTGCATATTCTATTTCATTAATTTAATCAAAATACTTGAAAGAATGAAATTACTACAGTAAATAAGGAGTAATATAAACAAACTTGAAATATCTCCCACACCCTTCCCCCCTTCCCCCCCCCCCAAAAAAAAAAAAATCAAAAATTCACATCAGTAACTAGATTCTTTAAAGAGAAGGTTGAGTTCTGGGAAGAGGTGAAAATAATTTGTGAGCGTTATCATTGTTATTATGCAAGTGTGGAAGAACATCAGATAAAAAAATGTTCCTTGAAAAGAACGGCTCTTCAAATGCCTAAATATTGTTAATATGGCATGTAACAGCATAAAAATCGCATGTTCGTGTATTCCCATATACATATTTCTGTGTACAGTGCTTGTAACTTTACCAAGACTGGGCCAAATTTCTTATCATTTTGATGATTCCAGAACCTTGCAGTACACACCAATACTTATACACTACATGATCAACCATTTCTGATCGATTCCACACCGTTTCTTTCACAATGCAATCGTATGACCAGAACTCAACTTTATCTTTAAGGACTCAATTCTCGATAATGATTTATTAATGTTTTGAAATGTGAGTAATTTTTAAACACTTTTTACATGTTTTAGACGACAATGCCTAAATCAAAGAAATCAATTTGTCTAGCTTTGTGTTACAATATTATTGAATTCGCAATATTGATAGTGCTGGTACTATTTATTCTTTTAATGAAAAAGGATATCCCCATGCCCTTTAAAAGTCATGATAATACAATAAAAAATATATGAAAGAAATTGATATTTCTTGTATCATAACTGTGAACATTTGATACAGGAGGTAATTGTTGGTGCGTGCAGTCCGAGGTCATTCGTGCATCATTCCATGAAACCATCAATGTTTGCTTGCCTCTAGTCATTCATACAGATAAAGAAAACAAAAACCAGCAATTCTTTCTCAGCTTCATGTTCACACAGCTTAAATATGAACTCCTGCAATTTGACTCTTGCTCAAGGTGGAAGGCAGCACATTTTTTATGTCAATAATACAAGCATCTACCAGCATTTATCCTATTTCATTACATACATGTATATCTGGAGTTTGAAAGTGATTCCTTTTAAACCTTTATCTCACCACAAGGGCAAAAAGAAGCAGAGTCAGCCTATGATTTAAGCAGAATCATGGTATGTTCAAATGAGATGATAATTTGTATGTTTCCATGAGAAACATAAATGAACCAAAATTGATGTGCAGGGGTATTTGAATAATCTCCCAGATGCAATATCATATTGCAGTTTGGGTTTAATACATTCCAAACTTACAGTAGGGTCATCTACAATTTCATATCCCCCCAGGGTTCTCTCAAAGTGAAAGTAGATTAGCATAAATATCGTTAACAGAAATCAGAAGAGGTCATTTGATCCCTGGCTTTCAGATGTAGTACAACTATCCCGGTCTATTTTTTCTTCTTCTGGCCAAAGCAGAATTCAATATCATTAATACTTCAGAATATTAAGGAAATCACAGTTTGGGGTATTCATTTTCAGCAACACTGTCTTTCCTGATGCTCTATTATGGCATATACATGTAGGAGTCCAGACTAAAGTGCTAATTTCACACAATCAGGGATTTGTCATCGATTACATGTATCTTCTGTAAATGTTGGTGAATGGTTTGTCACTTTCTTTAGCTATACAACAAATGTGAAAATTCTTTATAACATCAAAGAATTAATTACATCTGTCTCACAAAAGAGATCAAGTAGAAAAATTCTAACATCAATCAGTAAAATGATAATCATTAGACAATAGATACAGCGAGATGGTTCAATGCCTAGCTTTTCTGCAAAATGATGGTCAATGCTACAACACAATCAATACATGCAAAGCTAACAGTGGATACACACATCAAGACAAACAAACTAGGCAATCTGTTTTGTCTGTTAATATTCCTTAAAATTAATACGTCTTTGCAGGCATTTTGTCATGAGAATTTCATTTTTCAAGGACACACGCACAGGGTGATGTACATACAAAACAAAATGGACTGTTTACCCGTAGTTCATTATAATTCAGTGACCTGTATGATCTGTAGACTGAACTATGCCTCTGTCAGGACACAGCACATTTTTTGACATCAGGATAACGTTTTAGTAGTACCCGTAGAAGGATTTAATGTTTGTATAAATATCTCCAGAACATCATTGAAAGCCGGTGATGTATAACTTTCCATGACAACATTTTTTTTTACAGGAATACCTTGAAGGTCTGCAATTCAATACACTTGTGGTTTTTTTATGACTTGTAATCACGTGTTTTGCCTCCTGTTATTAAGTTCTACATGTACATGTGTCTGGACATGCATCTCTCTCTTCTGGAGGTAGATTCCTTTGTTTATTGCTGATACAGGTACCAGCATCATGAAATGCCAACTAAATGCTTGATTAAAAATTCACCACAATTTGTCTAAAACTAACCATATGTTCTACCGTTGGAATTTTTAATGTGATTCTTAATACCATGCCTTCGATGCACAAGACACACCTACAGTATGTCAGTCAAGCTTCTGACAAGGTTATGAGTTGCTAAGAGTGCTTCAATCATGAAAAAAAAAACAATACTATAAATGTAGCTTACAGTATACTGGATATTAGCCCATATTTTGAATATGTAGTCTGGCTCAACATCCAAACATCCTAAAATTAGCAACATGTTGAAAAATTTTGAATAACTATTCTCCAACATAATAAAAATGGGCAATTTAAGTTTTTGCTATATTTCCTCTCCAAGTATGAATTAAAGATAAAGACCAGTTCTGGTCATGCGATTGCATTGTGAAAGAAACGTGGAATCGATCAGAAAAGGTTGATCATCTAGCATATAAGTATTGGTGTGTACTGCAAGGTTCTGGAATCATCAAAATGATACTAAGTTTGGCCCAGTCTTGGTAAAGTTACAAGCACTGTACACAGAAAGATGTATATTGCACTACATGACCACGTGCGCGATATCTATTTGGTCCCAATAGATATAATAATTTACCAAATATATCAATTAGTAGGCGGTTTCCCGACTTTCCCGAAAAATTTGTATCATCACGTATTAGTCAAAACATATTCTTTCACATGATTGGTAATGAGAGCTTCCATTTCATTTTTTTGAGAGAGGCGTTTCCAAAACTGGTCTTTACCTTTAATTGTTAGCAAAATGTAGCAATCCAAGGAAAATACCAGAATTGCAAATTTTGAAAATTAAATATGTATCAAAATTTTCAGTCAGAATCAATTGATGGGTGGGATTTAACATCCAAATTCAATATACATGTACATGTAAATATGTGTGCTAATATAAAAGCAAACAAATTCATTACATGGATTTACACAGTCCAGACCTGCCATATGCTAAATCTTGTTGGGGCACTTACTCTTTCCCTTCTATGTCAAGTAGGGTCACAGATCTGCCTTTGGTAATCAGAAGAGCTGAGAAATGAGATAAGAAACATAAAAAGACCAGTTCAGCTACATATATTCGGTCCAAAAAAATAATGAAACACAGTCATATATCAATTATATAGACATGTTAATTGCACATATTAAAAAATTCAGATTTGCTATCAAATAAAGTTAGAGAGAGAGAGAGAGTGAGTGAGAGAGAGAGAGAGAGAGAAAAGGATATAAAAAACAAAAGGAAAAAGAGAGTCTCACGAATGGAGATGCAAAAGCAAAGATACAATTTAAAAACCCGTTTTTTCTTCTTAAATAGTAAATAAATAAGGACACTGAATCATAATGAGACTACTTGAACATTAGAAGGTTGAAACTTTAGTTCCCAGCAACTTTCTAAATATCTATTACATCATGTACGTCAGATGATGCATCAAATTACAATGTACTTGTATTATCTACGAGAAAATTTAATAGCACAAATAAAATTCTTAATGGCACAGCATTTATTAAACCTTGAAATTCTACATACAATCGTACCATGAGCTGTAAGCCATTCTTGTGTAATCATGATTTAAAATCTTAATTCTGCATCGACCTCTACGTCTGTTTGGAAAGTATATGTACAAATATTACTTCGAGAAACCTGCTGTAACATGTGAATTCTTGCCATTCTCATAGGATTATTTTTCATTATACAACACCTACGTAGATCCTTGTCATTTGATTGGAGGATTGTTGGTCACATGATATTCAATAAATAATACTATTGCACGACCGTGCATTTTTGGTTATATTCGCCATGCATTTTTGGTTATATGCATACTGTGACGCGTACGTACATGTACCTCTCTGCCCTGCACGTATCCCATTGTTATTAGCTGCGCGCATCTGACGCGGAGGCAATCTGAATGTAATCGAGAAGGCCTGACTCCAACTTTAATTTACCTTTAGTATAAGGAGCAAAGCATAATTTGCTGAAAGATGTTGTATAAAAAAAAATAATGAATGTTTTTCATTCGTTCAATAGTGCAAATATTTTCATTTGTTGAAAGATTAACGTTCTATTCAACGAGGCGTCAGCCGAGTTGAATAGAACGTTAATCTTTCAACTCATGAAAATATTCGCACTATTGAACTCATAAGCATTCATTATTTGTATACTATGTGTACAAATTTTGCATTTTACTTGTAACACCTCAGATCTAATTGCATCAAGTTGTTTTAAAAGTTGTCTGATTAACTTACCATCTCCTTCCCACTTTTTGTGTTTTTTCTTTGAGAGTTTACACCTGCAAAAAAATGAAAATAATGAAATTAAATACACAGCTGAAATGATTTCTCTTAAGGAGAAATTACTCAAAGAATGTTAACAGGGCACCCCTAGGGTTTTGTACCCAAGTTTTTACATGTAGCTTTCCAACTTCATAGATCTCAGCACAAGAAGGCACTGTGAAAAATTAAGGAAGATAGATCATTCTTCAATGAAGACAACTGTCAATGCTGTTTGGCAATAATGATCACAAGAAGGTTATTTGGTTTTGAGAACAAATAGGTACAGAAAAAAGAAAAGAAGAAAGAGAAAATAAAAACACTGAATAAATATGCATCCAGGGCACTGATTTATCAGATATAATGACACAATAATAACAACAACAACAAAAATTTGTAACTGACTGACAAAATCTAAAAGAGTGCACAGCACTACAGTACATATTGTAGATGAGACTAGCAGAGCCTTGCATAACTATCTTTCAGATCAGGCAAGCTTTATCTTACTCATTAACAAATCAGAAACAATATGTCATTTGGATTTCCCCCCAAAAGTGATTTTTTACATAAATTGGATGTTATCAAATCAGACAAGTTCCCACAATTTCTAGCCAGTGATGAGCATGTTATAAAAAATAACATCTCATACTGAAAGAGTTACAAATTGCTCTCTGGCAAAACTTCAATTTCCGTGTTTTGCCCTTACCACATGACACTATAATAATGGCGCTTTGGTCCATCGTCTTCTGCCTCTCCGGTTGCTGGCTTGACAGTTGGTGTGAGCTGCTTTACCATGAACGGTTTTCTCTGCAAACTGCTCTTCTTGAGTTGGAGATGCTGGGGTCTGGTTCCAGCAGAACCCTCTCCATCAACATGAGTTGACCCACGTACAACCTCTTGTGTCGAATGCCCTACATCTGCTCCAGACAGCCGCTGACTTTCAGTGTGACTTTGTGGTTGACTTTCACCTGTGTCTTTTGCATCTGATTCTAGTATAACACTAGCCTTGCTTGAAATATTCTCTGATTTTAGTTTAATACTGGTCCTGCCTGGAATATTTTCACCATGATTTCTTGATGCTTGATGGTCATTCTTTTCTCCAGCATCACCCGTTTGTGCAGAGTTTACCGCTGCCTGTACTAGCTCTCTATCCTTTGATGTCTCCTTAATTCCTATGGTGGTAGAGCATTCATCATTGCCACCTAATGCTGGTTGTAGAGTTCTAGGTAAACTTTGAGAGCCAGAAACAGTCACTTGTTGACTCGGTAATGGTCGTGGAGTGCCGAGGGGAACAGGGTTGCTGGAACGAAATGGAGGGTTGAACCTAGGTCTCTTAGGGGCCAGGCCCTGTTGGGATGGTGCAGCAGAACGTCTCATACTTGCATCATGAAATTTTTACCTGCATAAAGATTTTATTTAAAAAAAAACAAGTTAATTTAATGAAAATACTGTATCTACATGTATAATCATAGCTCATTAATATGACAATTATATGAAAATATCAGTTTATGAAATATAAATATGATTTTGATAGGGATCTAAAATGTAATAATATAGATCTACATTGAATTGTTATTTATTATTAGGCCAAGTAAAAAAAAGTAACAAGTTTCTCGTCCAGACTTTTTCAAAAAAGGAGGAATCAGCGCTTTACTATTTTTCAATTTTTTGCTATTTTTTTCCAAGATGGTCGCCATGCGAAAAATGGCTGGCCATGGTATGTTTATTCACAGATATTGTGCTATTTGAGTATACTGATGCAATGTAGACTATGAAAAAACAAATGATTTGTATCATTTTAGTCCACTTTCTAAGCAAGTTTCAAAATTCAGAAACAGTGAAAAAATGTACATGTTTTCAACTTGAATTAGCTACAGAAGCTAATTATAAAAATGTACATCACAGCCCTTTTGGGGCTTTTTCTGAATAGTAAAGAGTAAACAAAAGGAGGCGGCGGCCAAAAAGTAAGTTTTGTTATTATTTGGCCTTAAGATAAATATTGATCACCCTACATTGTAAACTAAATAGTCTAGCAAGTTTTTTGTGAAATATTTGACATTATTTCTGTTGGACATAGCTTATTACTCTGCAAATTAGAGGTCGACCGCAGCCACAATTCAGTGCTGAAGACAGTGGCGGATCCAGGGGGGGACAGGGGCACGTGCCCCGGCCAAAAAAAGAAAAGGAGAAAAGGAGGGGAAAGAAAAAGGAGAGGAAAAAGGAAGAGAGAAAGAAGAAAAAAGAGGGAGGAAAGAAAAGGGGAGAGGAGAAAAAGGAGGGAAAAGGGGAAGAGAGAGGAGAGAAAAGGCGGAAAAAGAAGAAAGGCGGAAAGACGGAGGATGGGAGAGGGGTTAGGGGGTTAAAAAAAAAAATCGCCTCGCCGCCCCGCGGCTCGGACCTTGCGGCTCGTGGACGATGTTCCGCATCGTCATTGGGTAGAACCCCCCTTAAACTGTTACTTAAGTGATTTAAAAAGACGTTATCATGCACTGCTTTTTATGGTCTCCATTGTGTAAGTATATATGTGCCAGGAAAACATCACTTACGGGGGTTCAAAATAGCAACAACAAAAAATGTTACTTGATTTAAAATGACGTTATCATGCACTGCTTTTTAAGGTCTCGATTGTGTTAGTATATAGATACGAGGAAAACATCACTTACGGGGGTTCAAAATAGCACCCCAAAAAATCGCCTCGCCGCTATGCGGCTCGTGGACAATGCTCTGCATTGTCTTTGGGTCAACCCTCCTTAAACTGTTACTTGATTTAAAAAGACGTAATTATCATGCACTGCTTTTTATGGTCTCCATTGTGTTAATTAGTAGATGTCAGGAAAACATCACTTACGGAGGTTCAAAATAGCCCCCCAAAAATCGCCTCGCCGCTATGCGGCTCGGACTTCGCGGCTCGTGGACGATGCTCCGCATCGTCATTTGGTCGAACCCCCTTAAACTGTTACTTGATTTAAAAAGACGTTATCAAGCACTGCTTTTTATGGTCTCGATTGTGTTAGTATATAGATACGAGGAAAACATCACTTACGGGGGTTCAAAATAGCATCCCCAAAAATCGCCTCGCCGCTACGCGGCTCGTGGACAATGCTCTGCATCGTCTTTGGGTCAACCCTCCTTAAACTGTTACTTGATTTAAAATACATAATTATCATGCACTGCTTTTTATGGTCTCCATTGTGTTAGTAGATGCCAGGAAAACATCACTTACGGGGTTCAAAATAGCCCCCTCCCCCAAAAAACTTGCGTGGACGATGCTCCGCATCGTCATTTGGTCGAACCCCCCTTAAACTGTTACTTGATTTAAAAAGACGTAATTATCATGCACTGCTTTTTATGGTCTCCATTGTGTTAATTAGTAGATGCCAGGAAAACATCACTTACGGAGGTTCAAAATAGTCCCCCAAAAATCGCCTCGCCGCTATGCGAGTATACTGATGCAATGTAGACTATGAAAAAACAAATGATTTGTATCATTTTAGTCCACTTTCTAAGCAAGTTTCAAAATTCAGAAACAGTGAAAAAATGTACATGTTTTCAACTTGAATTAGCTACAGAAGCTAATTATAAAAAATGTACATCACAGCCCTTTTGCGGGGCTTTTTTCTGAATAGTAAAGAGTAAACAAAAGGAGGCGCCGGCCAAAAAGTAAGTTTTGTTATTATTTGGCCTTAAGATAAATATTGATCACCCTACATTGTAAACTAAATAGTCTAGCAAGTTTTTTGTGAAATATTTGACATTATTTCTGTTGGACATAGCTTATTACTCTGCAAATTAGAGGTCGACCGCAGCCACAATTCAGTGCTGAAGACAGTGGCGGATCCAGGGGGGCACAGGGGGCACGTGCCCCCCGCCAAAAAAAAGAAAAGGAGAAAAAGGAGGGGGAAAGAAAAAGGAGAGGAAAAAGAAGAAAAAAAAGGAAGAGAGAAAGAAGAAAAAAGAGGGAGGAAAGAAAAGGGGAGAGGAGAAAAAGGAGGGGAGAGGAGAAAAAGGAGGGAAAAGGGGAAGAGAGAGGAGAGAATAGGCGGAAAAAGAAGAAAGGCGGAAAGACGGAGGATGGGAGAGGGGTTAGGGGGTTAAAAAAAAAAAATCGCCTCGCCGCCCCGCGGCTCGGACCTTGCGGCTCGTGGACGATGTTCCGCATCGTCATTGGGTAGAACCCCTTAAACTGTTACTTAAGTGATTTAAAAGACGTTATCATGCACTGCTTTTATGGTCTCCATTGTGTAAGTATATATGTGCCAGGAAAACATCACTTACGGGGGTTCAAAATAGCAACAACAAAAAATGTTACTTGATTTAAAAAGACGTTATCATGCACTGCTTTTTAAGGTCTCGATTGTGTTAGTATATAGATACGAGGAAAACATCACTTACGGGGGTTCAAAATAGCACCCCAAAAAATCGCCTCGCCGCTATGCGGCTCGTGGACAATGCTCTGCATTGTCTTTGGGTCAACCCTCCTTAAACTGTTACTTGATTTAAAAAGACGTAATTATCATGCACTGCTTTTTATGGTCTCCATTGTGTTAATTAGTAGATGTCAGGAAAACATCACTTACGGAGGTTCAAAATAGCCCCCCAAAAATCGCCGCCGCTATGCGGCTCGGACTTCGCGGCTCGTGGACGATGCTCCGCATCGTCATTTGGTCGAACCCTTAAACTGTTACTTGATTTAAAAAGACGTTATCAAGCACTGCTTTTTATGGTCTCGATTGTGTTAGTATATAGATACGAGGAAAACATCACTTACGGGGGTTCAAAATAGCATCCCCAAAAATCGCCTCGCCGCTACGCGGCTCGTGGACAATGCTCTGCATCGTCTTTGGGTCAACCCTCCTTAAACTGTTACTTGATTTAAAATACATAATTATCATGCACTGCTTTTTATGGTCTCCATTGTGTTAGTAGATGCCAGGAAAACATCACTTACGGGGGTTCAAAATAGCCCCCCTCCCCCCCCAAAAAAACTTCGCGGCTCGTGGACGATGCTCCGCATCGTCATTTGGTCGAACCCCCCTTAAACTGTTACTTGATTTAAAAAGACGTAATTATCATGCACTGCTTTTTATGGTCTCCATTGTGTTAATTAGTAGATGCCAGGAAAACATCACTTACGGAGGTTCAAAATAGTCCCCCAAAAATCGCCTCGCCGCTATGCGGCTCGGACTTCGCGGCTGAAGGTGAAACTCAATAAATGAGGTGTCATATGAAAGAGCAGGTTTTTCTCCATATTCCCCAAAGGGGCTCACTTCGGAATTCTAAAAATATCTTGATCAAAACAGCGATTTAAACATCGTTTTCATTGTAGCTCCGATCTTTGCCACTTTCCTGAAGTTAACCCCCCAGGCTTATGTAGGGCTAGACGTAAGGAAAATATCCCAGCACTTATTTTTTCGCTAGCCCCAAGGGATCACAAGCGATTACAGTTTGAAAATACCCTTCCCCCCATTTTTCTGATCAGCTAAATAGGGAGGCGTGAGCTCTGCGCAGGCCGAACCCATGGTGATAGCGCGTAAAATCTGCACATGAATATGCATCGGACCGCGTGTGTGTATTTGGCGAACAGACCCGGAAGTGGGTGCCCATTGAAGACAATGGATTGCCGTTCGTGCTCAAAGTTGCGCATGCAGTTTACAACACGCGTACACTTGCACGCGTATGCGTACGCTTGCATATTGCGCAATTCAGCTGTTTTACTCTGCGTGTACCTCATTTTTGTCGATTCTGACAAAAAAGAGGATGAATATTGTAGGGAATTGAAGGGGCTGTAACTTTTGATAGAAACATCGGTGAGTCTTGAAATTTGAAATGTATTATTCTGAGTGAATAATATTTTCAATAATCCAACCATAATGGTGAAAAACAATCCAAAAGGGAAAATTGAAAAATCGTCCAGTCACCCTAGTACTAGTTGTGTAGTTGTAGTAGACTAGTAGTAGTACGTGTAGACTCTACTTAGCACTTCTCCATCTCTTCCTCCTCCTTCTTCTTCTTATCCTTCCTTTTCTCTTCTTCCTCTTCTGATTTTGAGTTTCTAACTCTTCAAGTTCAAGATTTTTTGACTGTCTTGAGCTTGAGTCAGTTGAGTTGACTCTTGCGACTTGTTTAATCATCACTCATCATGATCAGTTAATTTCTGGAAAGGGAACATGTGCAATTGCAAATCAGGCTTTTGTGAGGAAATAGAGCACTACGACCTAGAGATCTAGATCTATAATACCAGGCTCTAGACCATGGAGAGTATCATTAGCTTTGTTAAACTCCACCAGGCTACATGGGATGTGTGACCTCAGTATGACCAATGACAAAATGAGTGGATTTGGCTCCATTTTTCACACACTCACCGCGCCGTGCACCATTTACAACATAACATTAACACAGAAACGAGCACAAGGGACCGAAGTAACAAAGTCGCGCATTTTTAAGCAGGTCCAGTTCTCGTATTCCTTGAAAAATTCATACTTTGCTCGTCATGAATGAGCACACACTACTGATTAAATGTGTAATTTTAATCTATTACGGCTACACTATACTTGCTTTTTTAGATTTTCCTCCATAATTTTAATATGCTTTTCGTTTTCAATTCCCCGGTCAGGCATCGGCATAATCCAATAGTACGATAGGGTTGTGCTGACATGGAAAATCTTAGGCAGCGCAGGGACGTTCACGTTCACAAAAATCTGTAACATTTGAAATTTTACTTTTTATTATAATGCTCACATAAATGCTTCCTAGATTCTAATACAGAATTCCGTTACCTCCAATTTATCATGTTATTAGAGAAGTAATAAATTCTTTGAACAATCGTAGGAATCTATCACCTATTAATGAGAATGGATCGAACTTCTAATTATCAAAACTTTCTGCGAATCACGTCTGCAAATTATGCGATCAGCTGATCGACAGCGCAGCATGCAGACGACTTATGACTAATGGAGCTAGCTAGAGAGGATCTGGGAGAGATCGAGAACGCTATTTAAACTGTATAGGCCGCGCCTACGTACGTACGTAACGAGATCTAGTCGACTAAAATTTTATCTAACATCACATGCACACCTACTTAGCCGCAGCTGTAGATCTATAGATCTATATATAGACGCAACTAGACTCTAGATCTATTTGGTCGTGGTAAGATTCACTAAGATTAAAGTTAGAGATCTACTGTGCCTGTATTTGCGCTGTGGTCTACGTCTGTGCCCATTTGATTTGACTTTGACTTTTTGAGACTTTGCAATTTTGAGTCGTGCAAATTCGGCACACTACACATGACAGGATGGGAATTTTGAACCAGCCAACATCAAAATGACCAAGATTCAAATGCAAAAGCGGCAAAGGCCAAAGCCAAAGGGACCCAAGTCAAGCAAAGGCCTGGCCAAGGCAAGCCCAAGATAAACTGAACAGACTAGATCTAGACCATGATCTGGTAGTTCTGCATACTACTAGGCCTACTCTGACACTGACCTGCTGACAGTGACAGCGCATCCCCATGCATGGCATTGGCATTGCCATCGACACAGCTCTCGATGTAGGCCTATGCAAGAAGTCTTATTCTCAGACACTAGTCACGACAACGTAAATCTCCAGCCCTGGCCCTGGTCAGCCGGCCTCGTCTAGCCTCTACTCTAGGCATACAAATTTACCGCTACAACAATTTTACATGGTCCAACTGTCGGTATTGACAGTCGGTAGACTACATCACATGTCCAAAACAGAAGACAAGGTCAAGGCTAAAAAGTAAAGATGTGGTAAGAATTTTTTTATTTTTTAAATATAAAAATCTATCACAATATCAGTAAGAATAAGAATCTTGGCATTCTTGTGAAATAAGCCACTGCTCATTCACTTTGTACGTAGGTTGTAGCAGTTCACAAACAGAAATAACCACCTGGTAATGGTATCAAGTATGGGGACTTCTTTAAAAGTAATAATAAAACTGACATTTGCCATGATAATGGAGCATCAAGAAAGACAGTGTTGCTTAAAATGACATAGATATGACTATTTTTCAGGATGTGTTGTTCATTAATGGCTATATTCTAGAGCGATCTATAGACTCCCTACTTTTTTTTTGGTACCGGTAGATCTAGACTATTTGTTTTTTTGTAGGAGGCCATTTTCAGACCTGAGTGATATCCCAGCTCCACCCTTGCTTGATGATATTTTACCGTCACAAGCTTTCATCAATGACTTGGACTCCTTTTCAGTATCTCAGGCAGTCAGCAACTCGCCAAGCAAAGGTCAATTCAACTTACTTTTTTATCCCAAATTTAGATGGAAAAGAGAAGTACTGGTGAATCTTAAAGGGATCGTTTAACAATGTTAAATCTGAGATACACGGCCCTACATGTTATTAGTGTCTGTGATATGGTGTAATAATGAAGCCCTAAAAAAATTGCGCTTCAAAATGATCAAGAAGTGCCTCAAAAAAGTAAAAATCTTTGATTGACCGGTTTTACCATACTCGTTTTCCCTAATAGACTATAGTGTTATGAAAACCATCAGGCGAACGGTTTTCAAAATTTGTAATTCCAATCATAAATATCTTGATAATCAGACAGGCGATCAGCTTGTAAAAGTCATGGGGTTCCTGACTGACCTAAAGGTTTATGATTATCATTGCATCATGAGCTAAATCCAGAATTTTGTTTCAGAATCTGAGACAAAGTTACCGGATCCCTTTAATACGGTGGATTCACAATACATAGCGCCATCTAGCAACACCAGTGTTTGGTAAATTTCACATTACCCCGGTATGCATTATTGGAAATAGTCGACAAAAAGATCAGCTGTGGCGTGGTCATATACCCTAGGATGTAGGGGGATTTAATAAGAATTTTTTGGTGGGGAAGGTATTGATAGCTTATCTGGGGTAAAATTTTGTGCTGATTCCTAAAATATCATTCTTATTGACCCTTCTCCATCTACGTTTTGGTCATTTAGACCACCAGTCGCGGCTTGCCGGCGGGAACACTGTTTATTATGAATCCACCAGATTACTCTTTGTTTTTGATCCGTTTAAAAGTTGTCTGCCACTTTTTAAATTACCTGAATGCCCAGTCAAACATATTTTGGAGAATTCCAACATGAATTCCAAGCAGTGATCTTCTGTTTTTTTATTTTTTTATTTTTAAATATTGCGTTCAGATATTCTAGTGACATACATGTACACATGCATACATGATTGATTAATGAAGGATCGATCTTTCATGTCCATGCATATCATTTCCTATATATATGAGTTTATTGGTATTACATGTAGATCTAACTTTATTTTCTTTGCCCTTTTTATTCACAATTGTCTTTTCAGGCCATGGAATCTTAAAATCAAGATCTGCAGGTCTTCAACCAAGGTAAGATTTTGAATCATATTGCTGCCTAGACCTCCATAAAAACTATTTAAAAATGATTTTAAGAAATTTAGGTTCATACGAAAAGAAAAAATGTCCTGTACACACCCTCAGCTTTGTAATTAAGTTTAAAATTTCTTGCATTATTTGTATTTTGAAAAAGATATTAGCCTGAATGTAACACGTGTATGTACATCTTACTTCATATCAAAATCAGTAGAGTTTCAGAAAGATTTTCTGCATTATAGGAAATTAAGTTCTGTCACTGTTGAGTAAGTTTGATGACATGGCATACCATTCAGTTGGTTCATACTTTCTGAAACACCAAATAAACACAACTGAATGAAATTCTCAATAATTAGCACATTAACTAAATTTTTTTTATTAACATGTTATGTATTGCAAAATAATTTTGTAATTTTTATGAGTTTGTGTCAAATATTATACATCCAAGAAGCCAACAAGCTTCCATTTGACTAACTGATTACTAAAAAAAAGAAGGAAAAAAAAGATGACTCATGGGGAATTGAATCTATATCTCACTAAAGGCTTTAATTTCTCCTTTTCTCTCAAATACAGAATAATGCTATGTAGACAATTTTTAATTTTTAACATTGTTTGAATGAATAATCCTATGCATTTTTAAAATCATTAACTCTCTATGTCCTTTACTTTCTAGGCCAAGAGTTCGGTTTGTGCCTCCAGTGCAACGCAAGCAAGCAAGCCAGCCAAGCCAAGCTCAAAGCCAGCTATCCCTGGTATCATCACAAGAGGACTTGTTCAATGACACCATTGACTCTCAAAGCCTACAAGCCCCTCAGGAGAAAGGACATGCTTTTGATGAGCAACCTTATCCAAGCCAGCCAGCTAAACAAGTTCATGTGCAGATGCCAATTCCACCACAGCTAAGGCATAGTCAAGATGATGACTTCCCAGCTTCCATCCATATTCCAGGTACTTGATTGAGAAGCTCATATTATTTATTTAAAGACCAGTATTACATGACTAGATTTGTAGTAATTGGTGCTATATTGACTATTATGTGTTTATGTATTTATCTGTGCAAAAATCTCAATGAAAAATGCTTGAAAAATTAGAGATACACATATCTTTTTTATCTATAATATATCTTGTAGCATTAAAGGCCAGGTTCATTGAAATTTGGAAAAAAGGCAAATCACACCTCTACAGATTGCTGAGAACATTAACAAAATGACTAAAGTACTTTTAAAGCCCTCACTATTGTGAGGAATAAATTAATTGCAATTTTGATACCCTTTCCAAAACCCACTCACAAAGTGAAATGACGGCGTTATTTACATGCGATAAAATGACGTCACATTATGAACAACCTGCAATTACACATTCGGGACAATGTTGGATACCCATTGCAATTTTTAGATATGGGTTAACGTTGTTTGTATATTTACCGCCAGTTGTGATATTTCCTTTATTTTAGGCACTTTGAATGAGATACACTGAATAAATAATACTTTCTACAAATGTGTATTCGATTTTTATGTTATTTACCGTCACATTTGACCATAAAAATCGGGAAAATAATCACATATTCTGAGGGCAGCTCAGCGTGTATGTGTCGGATCTGGGAGTGCCTAAGACATTTTGCATGCTGAACTAACGACTCTTCTGGGGCAAAATATGCGACAAGTTTACATATAATTGTCCAAATATTCATTACGAAAATGTCTGATTAGGCCGATTAGTTTAGATTTTTGATAGATAAATGGGGAAAGTGGAAGTCGAGAAAAGACTTAGATCAGTCCGGTTCGCGATTCACAGCTAGCTCGATCAAGCGCCGGGCCGGCTGGCCTGGCTGTGATATGCGGGCTCATGTAGATACGCAGCGACTGCGGCTGCCCCGACAGCTTGTGCTTGTCCATCGACTTCGCAAAATCTTCCAGATCTTCTTCTAGGTCTAGATCTCCCAAATCTCCATTGTCGTTGTCGTTGTCCGAGGTACTTCCTTCTTCTATCTCCTCAAAACTCAAATCAAGTATGTTTTCGTCCATATCGATATTTTCAGGGTGACTTTGATGAAGGTAAACAACGTTGGGTAAGAATGGGTACGGTCCTCAAGAGTCAATGCAATACATGTGAATTGCACGCAAACTGCATCGCGCACCGATCAGCTGAGCGGCCCATTGTATTAATTGTTCATTGTGCTACGTCACTCAAAAATCACCTGACTTACGATGTTTTCGGGTCTCGAGTGGGGTGATATTTCGTCAAGTTTAATCAACTTTTATAATTTTTGCACGAATTTACAAGTTACACAAATGTGATAGTTTTACTCAGTGTAATGTTCTGATTACAATGATACCAAATTCAGTCGATTTCAAAATCAATGAACCTGGCCTTTAAGATAAACACACTTTCCACATTAATGGCTTCATAGTGAATATATGACTAAGGTTTATTGAATAAAAAATTGGATTTTGTTTTTTGTCTCTCTATTTCTCAGCCTTATCAACCCCAGGAGGAACAAAGAGAGGGGCCAAGTGCCTGCGTTCCATTGAAGAAATACGTATCCTTTTGTTAATGACAGAGTTATCAACACATGCTGTCATATTAGATGAAACCCATTAAAAAAATCATAGCCTCCTAAATGTTGAAGTACCCTTACTTACAGAATACGAAGCGATATTTTGAGCAATAATTGAGACATGTTTTCAATATTACTTACATGTATAATACTTTTGCAATTTGAATTGACCTTTCTTAGGTCATATGAATGCTAAAAATATGTTTCTATCTGCTCTGTAGTTCTAATGACAAAAAGAAATTGAGATAATGGATAGGGAAAGGTCGGTTTGGAGGATTGATAATGTCACTAGTTTTGTATTCTCATGAGTAATCAATGAATTCATAATTCACTATTCTCCAGTGCTGTTTCCTTAATACAAAACTCATTTTCAGCTGACCAGTACAGATCAATCTTCCCATTCCCATACTTCAACTTTGTGCAATCACAAGTGCTGGATGATGTAAGCCATTTATATTATTGGGGAAACCCCTCTAACTGGTAGTTTTGAAATAGTGCACTGTACTTTTAATTGTTTTGAAAATATTAACAAGCTAGATTAGGCCTTGAACAGTTATAACATGTAAACATAGTTACTATATATAGGCATTGTTTATTCTGTTATTGAACACTTTAGATTTGAGATATTTGAGATTTGATTTTACAAAAATTCTTGGCTTGAAATTCAACAGATAACCAACAAAGTTCATATAATAATTGATAAATAGAAAAATAATACTAGTGACAATAACACTAGTTTAATATATTTTATATGGATAATGAAATACAGTGATAATTTTTTCACCACTATATGATTACACTGGGAAGTCCAAATTCCTTTATTTTCACTTCTGTTTCCTTTTCTTTAAACAAAATTGTAATAGAGATGAAAAAATCATGACTGATTTTTTTTCTCTGTAAAAAAAAACAACCTTTGGTCTCTTTCCATTTAAATCTTGATTTTAGATCCTGTATACTGATAAACCCCTTGTTGTAAGTGCTCCGACTGGATCAGGAAAGACGGTTCTGTTTGAGCTTGCCATTCTCAGACTATTGATCTCGCAGGGAGGTTATGATAATAGGACTAAAGTAGTATACAGTAAGTCACCAAAGATCAAACTTCAACTCAACACCTTATCACCTTATTCATGTTGTTCATTGATCAGTTGTTGGAAAATATATTGAATTGCAGTGCCCGGAGTATGCAATGAAATTCTAGAGGTGAGAGATGAATGATGAAAGAGTGAGTCAGAGAGATGGAGGAGGGAAGGGAGGGAGGGGGAGAGAGAGATAAGAAAATGAAGGAACAACCAAAAAAAAAAAAGCGGAAAGAGAAGGAAAAATGGGTAACAGAGGGAAAGTATTTAAAAGAAAAATGGATGGTACAGATACTTCTGTATACTAATGTAGATGCAGGGGCATTCAGTCGTCATAATCCTCATCATTTTAAACTTCATTTACATAAATGACCTTGTGTCATTACGATTATACGTTGTTTCAATTTCCATATCCTCAATCTGATAATTTTTCAAAGTTTCTAGTAGTACCATTGTTGTTTATATACCTCTCCTTTCTTTATTCCTGCCACTCCCTCTCTTTTTCTCTTTGATCATTCACTCCCTATCTCTTCATCTTTCTTTCTACCTCTCTCTCTTTTCCTCTCTCTCTCTCTCTCTCTTCCTCTCTTGTTTTCTCACTCTGCATGAGATATGCATATTCAGCTTTCTTTTCTTTTATTTTTGGTCTCTTTTTATTTTATATCCCTGTCTCCTCCCATCTACTCCAGTGGCTCCTATCAAAGTCTTATGCAGCCAGCGCTGTGAGGAATGGAAGGAGAAGTTTGAACCATTGGGTCTGAAATGCCAGGAGCTGACAGGAGATACTGATATTGAAGACTTCTACCAGCTACAGGCCGTCAATATCATCTTCACTACACCTGTTTGTCTTTCTTTCTTTTTTCTTTTTCATTTTTTAATTATTTTGTACAGTACTTTTCCCATCTACATTTCTTCATTTTTGTTTTGATTTTCTAGAATTTCTGTTTTATTTCAGTTTTCATTACTTTCTATTCTCAACAAGATAACAAAGACTTTAAATAAAGTGATTTGGCTGTTTCAAAGGTATTCATGTCATAATGGATGACAGAGAATTACTAAGCAATACTACTTGATAACACAAGACATGGGCATCAGCTCTGCAACTGTATGCATATATCTCTCCATCTTTTACGTGAAATGTTTATCTTATTTATTTGTTTCGTTTAATAGTCTTTACTTTCAAACCCACAGCAAAAAGTTGGCATCTACTTATTAAGCTGGCTTTCATATCAATGTTCATACTCAACTCTGATTGGTTTATAATTAGAATGCATTGACTTTTCAGGAGAAATGGGATAGCATGACCAGGAAATGGAGAGACAACCATTCTTTGGTTCAACTTGTTAAACTCTTCCTCATTGATGAAGTAAGTAGTTTGTTTAATTGAAAGAAAAGAAAAAATATTTGTTATTACTACCAGTAATAGTACCTAAGATATATGTCATCATTGTACGTGTATATCAAATGTGTTCTCAGAATGAAATGCAAGTGATACCGCTGCCAGTGACTTTCAGCGGGATGAAAATCAGCCCAGTGATTAAATAATCATTAATTAGTCAATAATTTAATATATCAAATAATTAGATAAGATTGATTATTCTAGGGGGATATGAGACTACCGGTATGATGACCAAGAATAGTCATATTGTGTATGTAGACAATGATGGCAATATGGTGGCATCAAGGGCAATACAGTCTTACACCACCCCAAAAATTATATATACATGTAGTATCAATTACAGTAGGCACAAGTTTTTTTTTAATTTTTTTATTACAGAAGGCAGGAAATATGAGTATTGCTGGACCAGTTGTACTACACCATGTGTGTCTATGTGTGACAAAAGCTCAATAGGTAATAATTCTCATTATTTTTATATTCCCCATAATTTCTATCTTAGGTTCATTCTCTAAATGAAGAGACCCGAGGAGCCACTGTAGAGGCCGTCATCAGCAGGATGAAGACCGTCCAGGCCGCTCTACCAGACCAACGCACCAACTCCTCCTCCAGTACACAGGAACAGAGCAGTGGCTCAGGACTACGCTTCCTTGCAGTCTCTGCTACCATTCCCAACATCAAAGATGTGAGTATAATGAGAACATCATGTCAACTAGTGTTGATTATCTTCAGGATGAAGTACATATGGCTTGAATATACAAGATTTCATAGAAATAAGGAGATATATACACCTGTATTTGTGGAAATGCAAGAATTTGTATCATTTCTATTATGTGAATACATTAGTTATGTATGTGTTCTAAAGTACGGTTCTTGCAAATGAATATGACTTTATAATACAGGTATACAGGTAAGAATTAAGTGTGTATGTCATTTATGAAGATGTGGTGTAATATAAGCTTTTGGAAGGTTAGAGAGAGAGAGAGAGAGTTCAAATCATTCAGCGTTTATTATGATTTGTTAATGACTTTCCTTTTCATATTGCAGTTAAAAGTATGTATTTTCTCTTCCTGCAGATTGCTGAATGGCTTGGATTTGGTGACCAAACTGCTGTCTATCACAAGTGAGTATATCAACTGAAAGTTTTACACTGTGCTACATACACACATACCTTTTATTTAGGTAGGTAAAGAATATATGTTATGTAAGCAGCCCTCTCCCCCACAAACACACATATACACACAAAAAAAAAGGAGGGAGAAATGTAGTTCCAGAGTAATTCCATCAAGATGTGAATTATGATTAAAAGTAAAAGTTTTGATGCATTTTAATTTTCAAACAGTTTTCCTTTCCCTGATTGTAATAAAAACATCTAAGGAACAACAAAAAGATAATTTCCCTTTAAAAAATTATTTTGTAAAATGGTATAAATTACATAATCATAAAGAACTCTGATGTATAGATATTTTGGTTTATCTGAACACACCGAATGCTACACCTATTTTGTTTGCATGGTTGTTTATTTATCTATTTGTTTGTTTGTTTGTTTTGCCATTGTAGATTTGACGACAGCCACAGACCTGTAACGCTTCGTAAGGTTGTGATAGGCTACCCCTGCTATGACAACTTCTCTGAGTTCAAGTTTGATCTCTCCCTCAACTACAAGCTAAGTGGAGTCATCCAAACCTACTCAGAAAACAAGCCCACTCTTGTGGTAAGACAAGAGAAAAACATCTTAGTGAAACATGTATACAAAGACCATTCAAGGGACACATGAAAAGCGTTTTTTTATAGGCAGGTGGTCTTTATGTACAGGTTTCTTTATTACAGGTTTCAATGAGAAACCATATTCAAGGGAAACAAAAATATGGTCTTTATAGACAGGTAGTTGCTAAAGCAGGTTTGACTATATATATATGTTGTTCATCTCTATTATAAAAGGCTTACGCTCCAAACAAGACAGAACGTTAAATGGAGCTCCTGTGGGGGGTAGAGAGGGATTTACACTTTGCACAATAATAATGTACCTGTATGACATAATATACTGGGCTTTGAGGAAATTACCCATTGTTGAATTAAGCAAGTCAAATATAGTACACTGCTGCTGCTGCTGCTACAATAATCATTATGTGCAAAGTGCTATTTGTTCATTTTTTTAGAGCAGCTAACCATGCTAATTCTCTATTTATTTCCTTCAGTTCTGTTCTACCAGGAAAGCTGTAGAGCAGGCTGCTTCTATCCTGGTGAAAGAAGCCAGGTTCATCCTGAACGCACAGTGCCGACAGAGGCTGCAGATGTACAACAATAGGATCAGGGATTCTAAACTTAGAGGTGGGTCAAATGTCAAATCTAAGATGATGCTACATGCAAGTACTGGGACCCGTTTTACAAAACCTCTTTTCAATGACAAATGACAAAAATCAGTGACAAATCTGCTGGTAACCAATCAGAAGCAAGGATTTCACTAGCTTATAACAAAACTGTCATTTCATTGTTAAAGTGATTGATTATTTTAGAAACAGGAAGTCGTTTATAATAATTTAGGACGATGAAAAACATTGAACAGAGATATTGGTACATGGAACAACATGAAGAGGTGGCATCAGAATACAGTCCAATGTTTTCAACTACTTTTCTGGCCACATTTTCAACCAAGACAAAATCAGTTTTCATAGAAAATTGTTACTATGATATTCTTCCAAATATGATTTAAAAAAAAAATAGTAAGTGAGTTCTTGTAGAGCGCTCAAGTCTGTCAGATATGAATATGAAACTCGCAAACTATCTTCACCTTTAACAATAATAATAATAATATCTATCTACCAAAACTATACACCAGAAAAGGCATCTGCAAAAGATGTAAACTGAGAAATTTGAAATGGACATGTGAAAAATATAATTCATGGAGAAATTCATAAGCTTCATTTTTTTCATAACAATGGAATAATGAAGACTTTGATGAAAAGTGTTGAAAAGGGGACTATCAGTGTTGAAGAGTTTGATAAATATTGAATTGAAGTATGGTGAGAATCATGTCATTGCCATAATGTTCTACTGCATAGATCTGGTCATGAATGGAGTTGGCTATCACCATGCTGGTCTGGACCTACAGGACAGGAAGGCTATTGAAGAGATGTTCCTACAAGGGGATCTCCCTGTACTCAGTAAGTATCTCTTTGTTCTTTACCATGGTATATATATCTGTTGTAATACAGCTGTAGTCCTCTGTGTACACTAGGGATAGGGTTTAATTAATTGATGGGTGGACAGGCTGCTCATTTACTCATTTAATCTTGGATGTACAATTTGTGGAGATATAATGATGAATTGCAAGAGCCCTTCTTAACCTGGTAACTACTGTATTCATTCATTCTCATAGGCTTAATAATGTTCTTATAGACAATGTGTCACCAAAATTGTGGGAATAAGTATATTTCGATTGTTCACAAAGAATAGGTACCTTTAGCATTGCATATTTTTAAATCAACAATAGTCTTCAAGATGTAGAAGTGGTTTTTCATTCATTTTCAAAATGGCAGGAAACACTATCTGCATGTACATGCTGATGTGTTCATATCTGCAGTAGATCATTGAGTACATGTACGTGATTCATCTCCAAGGGTCATTTATACCTGTATGCTTGTATATTCAAAGAATGGATTGGTATTTCATTTTAGTCCTATCCAAGCGATTAGGTTATGCCTTGTAATAAATTATGACAGTACAATCCCTAGTGCTGCTCTGTATTACATTAAAGAGTTCTTTTAAAATGGCCTCCGAGGAAATGATTTTTTGTTCTCTACTCATTATTATAAAACTTTTATGTTTGTTTCTTGTATCCCCGTCTTTTGCCGCTTCAAAGTTGCTATCAGTTTGATCTTTCAGTTGGACTTAGAATTGGGAGTATTTTTTATGATTTCATCTTTTCCCTCAAATCATTTTATGAAATTTCCTTCTTACTCACTTCCTCATAGCGGCTATCAGTTTAATTTTATACATGAGGAATTTCCTCAGCACTTTTTCTACGTTTTCACTTTTCTCTCTGCTGCTTCTGAAGCTGAATAATATATTTTCAATTTACCACATCACAGTGTCCACCAGTACCCTAGCCATGGGGGTGAACCTCCCTGCCCACCTTGTGGTTGTCAAGTCCACACAACACTACGCTGGTGGGATGTACAGAGAGTACAGCGAGACACAGATCCTTCAGATGATAGGCAGGGCCGGCAGACCACAGTTTGATACAACTGCCACCGCAGTCATCATGACCAAACACAAGACAAAGGTCGTTGCCAGTACTTTTTTTAAAATTAAAGATAATCATTATAATAACTGCAGATATCAAACAGGTTATGAAACACTGTGTCCATAAACAAATATACACAAAGACAGACAGACATACATGTACTACATGTACTAAATATACTACAAACAAAAACATGTTATAACTTGAGAAACTGTAATGAATATTTTCTCTATAAATCATAATCCTTATTTGGCTTCTTATTCATACTGTCTTGTATCATTTGTTGTTATATACAGGGAAAATATGACAATCTCCTGGCTGGAACTGAGGAAATAGAGAGCAGGTAAATATGCAATTAGAAAATCTATGTTGTTTTCTTCTGCATAATGTAGAACAAATACAAAAACAACACTCTTTTACTGATATCTGGTTTTCATTTCCTTGAAGAAATGACCAAACATGTTTGCATTATCTCTCTCTCTCTCTTTCTATCTCTCCCTCCCCTCCCTCTTTATTTCACCTTCCCTCCTCTCTCTCTCCAGTCTTCACAACCATCTGATAGAGCACCTGAATGCTGAGATAGTTCTGCACACTATCAACAACATGGACATTGCCCTGGAGTGGCTCAAGTCTACCTTCCTCTACATACGCGTTCAGAAGAATCCCACCCACTACGGCCTACCAAAGGGACTCACTCAGATGGAGCTGGACAAAAAGTTGAAAGGTAGTAACAAACAAAAAATCTTACTCTTGTTGTTGTTCTTTTGTTGTTGTGCTGCTTCTGCTATTTTTGTGGTTTGTTCTTCATTAATTAATTAATTTTTGCTGAATTTGAGAATTATCCATTTTGTTCCCCCAACTCTCTCCACAAGAATTGTGCACCAAAGACTTGACATCACTGGCTAGCATCAATCTCATACAGATGGACCAGAAGAGTAAAGAACTAAAGCCTCTTGGTAAGTGTCGGGCTAACCTCCCTCCTTATCAAACTGTTTGGTAGATGATCATATACATGTATACCTAGTGAAAGATGTATAGAACTGTTGACTGACATTTGCAACCTAGTCTTTTTGTAGCTATCAAAGTTTCCTTGTAGATGAAATAATATTTAAGCTAGGCCTTATTAATTTTCAAAGACTGGTATTTTACCTTAATAGCAAAATGTATTTCATATAGTATGATATCATGATAATCAATAAATTTGCCAAATCAGGTTTTCGTCCATGATTCCATGCAAAAACAAAATGCAGAAAGCATCAAGACACCAAATATGTTAACACATACTACAGCAGTAACATAATGTTTACCTACTGAATGATGTATATTCAACAGAGACAGGCAGACTGATGGCAAGATATTGTGTAGCCTTTGAGACCATGAAGCAGTTCACCAAACTGGATGGCAATGAGACTGTGTCAGATTTGGTGAGTCTCTAATTTCATACCCCAAACAATGGATAATTTCCTTGCTATTTCATGAATGGAAGTGCTCTTGATCCTTTGACACCTTCTGGGCAGCGGATTGCAAATCCCATCCAATGATTTGTAAATAATAGGCTGTATTGTGCTTTGGTAATATTGGGTTAGCATTTTTCCATAAAACAGAAAAATAGGTAGGTACATGGCATTTGAAGTTTATTCACACTGTAGGTAGTTTGCAACAATGGTACAAAATTAAACATTCTGAATTTGACTATTTAAACTTCAGTCACACTAGTTGTTTTTTAACATTCCTGACATTGACAAACACTGCATATCCTGTATGACTGTAAACCTTTTGTAGATCGTGCTTCTCTTCAAATGTAAGGAATTCTGTGAAAGAGAGGGAGAGAGAGAGAGAGAGAGGGAGAGAGAGAGAGAGAGAGAGAGAGAGAGATTTACATGAAGCAAAATATTTTCACCCAAACCATGATCTTTACAACATCAGTTCTTTGTGCTTTTGGATCTTTTATTTTAAAGATGGTACTTGTGTCCCAGTGCAAGGAATTCAGTGATGTTCAGCTTCGAGTGAATGAGAGGAAGGTCCTGAACAAGATGAACAAGGATAAGAACCATGTTACTATCCGTTACCCAATGAGTGGCAAGATCAAAACAAACGACATGAAAGTCAACTGGTGAGTATAACAGATGTGAGAAGTTTGAGTGGCACAGGAAAAAATTCTTGCAGAGAAGAAAAATAGCTAATCGAAAATTTAACATAGGAATATGCATTTCCGATCAACATTCATTGTATCCCTGTTGAGAATTAGGTGGCATAGAGTCAAAATAGTTGATTCCTTCCTATGATTTTCATACAATTTTTTTCTTCAAACAGTGAATGTTTATCAAGACAATACATGTTCAGATTCATAGATAAGATATTCATTTCAGAGAGAAAATTTGAAAGACAAAAAGAGGAAAAAAATAAAAGGAGAGACAAATTAATTAATATTATTGTTCTGTAACATAAGACCGAGTTTTACTCGAGATAAATATATGGTTGAAGAGCCATTATTATTTCTTAGAACATTATTATGATTTTCTTCATTTTACTTTCTCGTTCTCTCAAATCATCTTCTCCTTCTCTGTCTCTTCCCTTTTTTGTTGATTTCATTCATTTCTCTCCTTATATGTTTCTTTTTTATGCTTTTTATCTTATCTTTCCATTTTCTTCTCTTTCCTTCATTCTCATTTTCTGCTCTCTTTCCCCCTCCCCTTCCCTCTATAGCTTGATCCAAGCCACCTTAGGGTCCATTCCTATCCAGGAGTTTGCCCTCAATCAGGATTGCTACAAGATATTCAGGGCAGGCCAGAGGCTCACCAGATGTAAGGAAACAGACATTTCATATACAGCCACTGCTTTATGGAATAACTTGCCGGAATACCTTAGAAATAAAAAAAACATATGAAAAGTCAGAAGTAATTTGAAAACATATCTATTTAACACTTTGTAAGATCTCACAATTATGAACCCAGTGCACCACTTCCATTCCTGCATTCTATTCTGTAAAGCACATAGAGACATAAAAGTATGCCTATGTGTTATGCGCTATACATAAACGTTTCATTATTATTATTAATATCGTACATTCAAGTAACTGTAGTATGTATCAGGCACTTCAGGGCTAATGCAGTGCAAGAAAGGGGGATCATTGCTTAATTAGCCCATTGCTTATGGGAATTGGTTGAATCCGGTATGAAGCCTATGGGATCAAGGGAATTCAGTACTCAATGAGTTAAGACTAATGAATACTTAACGACTTCTGTGCCATCAAGTTTCAAACAAATATTACAAACTAACTTTCAAGTGTTAAATTTTGACTTAAAATACTTTTTTTTAAATTTTTGTTTAAAAAATAAATACATATTTCAACTCTTAATGTAAACATATTGTTCAATATGCATATTCTTGTGTGACCCATTAAAGCTAAAAAATTCCAGGATATTGCACAAAACTAATTGATTAATGCACAACATCCACAACCAGGTTTATCATATCTATGCAAAACAACATTCCTGCTGATCAGGGTGTTCCATCCCACAAGTGGTAAACAAATAAATAAATAAAAGAAATATCAATCATCCATTGATCAAAATAAATATACACACATCATTTCAGCACTACATGGCATTCCTTGCAGCTACTTGCCTCACCAACCATCCCAGTATAGCTTCCTGAGTGAGCTGCTAAAGGGATTACTCAACCAAGTATCAATTATCCACTGATTAAACTACACTTTTATCTTGCCAGGCCTGACAGAGTACCTCATGACCAGAACAGAATTCAAAGCCTTGCTGAATGCTGTGCTCACATCCAAGTGTATCCAAGCCAAGTTGTGGGAGAACTCCAGATATGTAGCCAGACAGCTGGAGAAGATTGGTCCCACCATGTCCAATGCCTTGGTCCATGCTGGTCTGGATAGCTTTCAGAAGCTGGAGAATAAGAACCCTAGGGAACTGGAATTGGTGAGCTTGTGTGAAACCTGATTTTATAGAATAGAGGACAAGTTTGGATAGTTCCAAATTCAAAGGAATTGTAAAAATGATATCAACTGATGATGTATAATGTCACTGATTTTGTTTATTATTTAGATTGTAAATCGCCATCCTCCGTTTGGGAATCAGATTGTAGAGGCTGTCTCTCATCTTCCAAAGTACGATGTCTCCATTGAACAGGTAGGACAGGCTTAAGTTTTATTAGTTTGCATGCATACATAGAAACACATGTACACATAAAACAGTCAAATTATTCAAATACACCCTTCCTCATGATCATTGCATCTCACCATCTCTACGGACACTTCCCAGTTTAAACAGTGTTAACATGTATGTATGTAAGACAAAGAATTAATATCATTTGATAAATTTGTTAAAATGCATCATTACCTTAAAGGGATAGTTGAGTTCTGTTGCAGAGGGCGCTACACAAAATAATTTTTTTGTGAGATAATGAAAAACTGAGTGTCAAATTTAAAAGTACATACAATTGAAATGACAAAATCATCTTTGTTTGATCAAAATCAGTTCAGAGACAGCTGAAGAATCCATAAATATAACGATTTCTAATATTTGTGTACCACCACAAATATTGGATAATTTGAAAAAGCTGTTGAAAAAACAAAATAGCGCCTTTTACGTTGTATTTCAGCCAATACTGATGTTGGCTTTTTCATGTTGGTTATATACGCACAACCAGCTGGCCCATGCATTGTTATTTTTAATTGATTAATTAATTAACCGTCACCGTATTTTATTGAAAGTGGAGCTGAATTGGTATGATCGTATTGGCTAAATTTCACACATTTTGGGGTCTAAAATTACCTTCATAGCAATTTTAGGTCCTAAAAGGGCACTAGAAATGTCATAGATAAGAATAAGAGCAATAACCATGCACTTTGAAGGCATTTGCGGTCTGAAAACAGAACTCAACTATCCCTTTAACAAGTCATTGTAATGGCTATTCACTATCATGCCATATGTCTAATGGTACACTAAACCAAAAAAAAAAAGACTCTCCCCTCCACTTCTTTCTCTCTCTCTCTCTCTATTTCTCTCCCTCCCGTTCTCCCTCTTGCTATCTCTCTTCTTTATGATTACAAGTTCAGCACATTTTACTTTTGTTATCTCCTGAAGATGTGAAAACACTTCAGAACCATAAAAAGATGTTAAACAAACAAACAAAAATATATGAAGAATTTACAAATTATACAACAAGCCTTCTGGATTGAATTGGAATTGAAATTACTTTGAAAGCTTGCATGCCATCTCATTTTTTTCTTTACTGGCAACCCAAGATTAATGTACAAAGGTTTCATAACTGGTTAACATGGGATAGCTAAATTTAGGAGGCATGTATATATATGTTACAGAAGAACAAATATACAGGTATGATGTTTGTATCATTTCTTTTCCAACACAATCAGATATCAAAGTACAGTCCTGTGAGAGCAGAACTAAATATCACAGTTTGTCTCCAAAACCATGAGACTGTAGCTCAGAAACAGACCACCAAACCCAACCACATGTTCATTCTACTCATCGGAGATGCTGACAACAAAGTGGTCTACAAGCAGAGAATAGCGTAAGTGCAAAACTTGAAATATGAATAAAGGAAAAGCTTTTATTTCAGGGTCTTTTATATTCCACTCTTTGGTTCCTTCTTGATCTAAATGCAACTACATCTGGTAAAACGTCATGGTTTTATTGTGCAATCAATTTATTTTGTATCTATTTAATTTTTATTTGTAATTTTCCCCTGTTTTTATTAATAATGAAGCCCCCCCCCCCCAAAGGAAAAAGTTAAGCTATATGATCTTGATTTTGTATTACTTGTACCTTTCACTAATAATTTATTTGGGAAAATGTTATTATGTTAAATATTTTTCAAATAAAAGAAAAAAGGCTACCATTACTACTTTTGCTGCAGTATTATCCAAAACAGGAGAACAATCAAGTAGAATAATCAAGCATCAAAATACATTTGTTTTCAGAGATTCCCAGCTGGTGCAGTCAGGTATGTGGATGCGTAAAATGGAAGTCAAGAGGGCAATGAAAGGAGAGGATCTCAGCATCAACCTCATCAGTCAAGACTTTGGTGAGAATATTTGAAAATCATTTGATGGATCTAAAACATGCTCAGTCTAACCGAGTTTGTTAATATTGTTGTTTTCCAGTATCATTTGAAAGTCATATACCTGACTGTGACTCACTGATACAAAATAAATTTTAAAACTTATCCAATGGGTTTTCTCCATGTCATATTAGGCCAAATCTTCAGTGGTTTAACAGTTCCATAATTTAAACCTGAACTCAAGCTTGGGAACCAAATTCAATCCATGAAGTGTATATTCTCATATGAAAAGCACTATATATATTTTTATGCCTCCGCTACAACGTAGCCGGAGGCATTATGTTTTCTGGTTGTCCGTCCGTCCGTACGTACGTACGTACATCCCGTTCTCGTGATCGCCAAACTCGGGTCATGTATGTATCTTGCAGAGCTAATGAAGTGATTAGATTTTGGGGTCACGAGGTCCAAGGTCAAAGGTCACAGGGCCCATTATGTATGCAAAAATAGCTCGTGATCGCGTTATCTCAAGAACCGATTGATGGATTACCGCCAAACTTAGGTCATGTATGTATCTTGCAGAGCTAATGAACTGATTAGATTTTGGGGTCACGAGGTCAAAGGTCAAAGGTCACAGGGCTCATTATGTATGCAAAAATAGCTCGTGATCGCGTTATCTCAAGAACCGATTGATGGATTACCGCCAAACTTGGGTCATGTATGTATCTTGCAGAGCTAATGAACTGATTAGATTTTGGGGTCACGAGGTCAAAGGTCACAGGGCTCATTATGTATGCAAAAATAGCTCGTGATCGCGTTATCTCAAGAACCGATTGATGGATTACCGCCAAACTTGGGTCATGTATGTATCTTGCAGAGCTAATGAACTGATTAGATTTTGGGGTCACGAGGTCAAAGGTCACAGGGCTCATTATGTATGCAAAAATAGCTCGTGATCACTTTATCTCAAGAACCGATTGATGGATTACCGCCAAACTTGGGTCATGTATGTATCTTGCAGAGTCAATGAACTGATTAGATTTTGGGGTCACGAGGTCAAAGGTCTAAGGTCACAGGGCTCATTATGTATGCAAAATAGCTTGTGATCACGTTATCTCAAGAACCGATTGATGGATTACCGCCAAACTTGGGTCATGTATGTATCTTGCAGAGTCAATGAACTGATTAGATTTGGGGTCACGAGGTCAAAGGTCACAGGGCTCATTATGTATCTCAAAATAGCTTGTGATCGCGTTATCATTAGAACCAACAGATGGATTACAATCAAACTTGAATTTTAAAAATTGCTTCCATTTTGGTTTGTAAAATTGCTCTATGGCGGAGGCATCATTTTCGACTGCGCGCAGTTGAAGTTCCATCTAGTTTTAAAATCTAAATAAAATTACTATGAGGCATTTGGGCATGCAAAAATACCTCATACTAAGCATCTGCTTCATAAAAAATTATTTTTGTAATATTTTTAGATGTCAAAACTTTTAAGAGATTCAAAACTAGATAAGATTTCGTCAATGGTATACAATGGAGAAATCTTAAGAGTACACATGTATATGCACTTCTTTATGTGTATATTAGAATTCTACACAAGTAGAGTTTATCCTGATTAAACAGGAAGATATGTTTTAATGTGAATATTTTATCACAGCACTAATGTCCTTTGGCAAGGCATTAATCTACATTTGCCAGTCCATACCCAGGAGAGAAATGGGGACATAGTAGGATGACGAAAGCCTTTGTGTTATTAATTGCCATATGCCCTCACTGTAACCATATGGTAGGAATACTCCCCAGGGAGTGGAGAAGGTGCACATTGTGCATGAATTAATCTGATGACCGAGGCAATAATATCTGTAAAGCGCTTGGAGATGGTATTTTGTATTAAGCGCTATATAAATCCAGATTATTATTATTATAAAATCAATCTATTTCAAACATTCATAGTTGGTCTGGATGTACAGAGTGTCTACTCTCCATTCTACTCTGGACCAAAACATCTGAGAGCAGCAGTAAAAAATGAAGCCCCGCCACCTCAACTGGCCGAGGAAAAAACCCCTGTGAGGAGATTGGTGCCTGGTCTACCTGGAAACCCTACAAATGAGAACAGAAGTCGCCTACTAGGTCAATCAGATAGGATGGATTTTCATAAAAGGTTCACAAATACAGGGTCTTCTTCACCCTCTGATGATGGTATACAAGGTGAGGGGTTACGCAGAAACTATTAGTAACCATAAGGAAACTGTTATAACAATTCTTTTTTAAATTCATTGATTTAGCCCTGAAAAAAGGGTTTCAATATAACAAATTAATATCCCTGGTCCAAAGGACTTTGATTAAGAGGTTTCTCGGTATGATACTGGTATATACACCAGGGTTTCCCCAGCCTTTTTTATGGACTTATAATATGTTTTTGACAGATTTTGGAGGGTATGGAAGCCGCAAGCCCTGCAGCCATCGCTGCTTGGACAAGGACACCTGCGCTCACGACTGCTGTAAGTTTGGCGTCCCCATCAGACCCCCTCCCAGACCTAGGGCTCCACCAACCAAGAGGTTGCAGACTCCTGATGAGGAACTGGCTAACACCTGCGGCAACTCCTACAATCCACAGAGTGTTGCCACCACACCATCTAGACCTAGAGGTCCTCGAGGTATTGATGGGTTCCTGGACCTGATGAGACAGAGAGCTCGGAATATAAGTACGACACCAAATATCAAGCGCTTGAAGGTAATAACACGTACATGTTGTTCCATTTTTAAAGTTGAGTGAAGGGATATAAAACGACACTCAACAAGTATAACTTCAATCACACAAGCTTTCTCAGACACGTGCTATTTAATGGGAAAACCAAATTATGTTTCCTCTTTCTCCTTGTAGGTAGAGGAAGGAATAGTTTTGAAAATTACCCCATACAAGTTAAACAAAATATGAATCTATATGTGTTTTTTTTACATCTCTACCAACAGTTCAGTGAAAATATATGGTACACAAGTCACATATCTTGCTATTATTTGTGTTTCTTTGCATCTATGTCACACAGTTCAGTGACTCGACTCCTACCCCCTTACCCACGCTGGATCAGTTTGCCTACACACCCAAAAGGAGCTTGCTTCCCGCCATGGACAAGGTAGCTGCTACACCTGTCGCCCAAACCCCACCAACCAGCACCGTCACCACACCCAACCCCTCTACCATGGAGCCTCAGAGGGCTACGGGATGGGAACACTTAGACTTCTACAGGCATCAGAGGGAGATAGAGCTCTCTGAAATCCAGTCTGAGCTGTCCCATGGTGTGGGTGGAGATGTGTATGGTGATGATGATGATGGTATGTTTCATTCACCGATGAAGCTTTGCTTTATTTGCCTTTGTCTGTATAAAGCAGGAGGGAGATAATTTTCTTATTATCTTCTACACAAGTACATCTCTGAGACTGGTCACCTTTTGCTACCTTTTTCAGAAATGTCCCTTTTGAGATGGATTTAACAAAAGAAGGTCCTGCAAGGACCCAAATGTATTTTGATCTTTAAAAAGGCAGGTGAAAAAAAGAAAAAAAAAAAAGAAGTAGGATATTAATGTGAGGGTGAGAGCAATTACAAACACTTTCCGTTATATCATCTCATTGTCTATCAATTATGTTCTGTGAAAAAGTAGAAAAAAAACATGTTTAATTTGTTTCTTTATGAACAGAACTCCCTAAAGTATCTTTAGGCTTTGATGAGGGCCCAGGTGATCTTCCTTGTTTTGACATTGGAGGAAGTGATATCTATGATGTGGATGACATGGATGACATTGTCTGCATGGATGACATTGACAGCCACTTTCACCCAACCTTCATTGACACTGTGAAGGTCAACTCTTGTTCTTCATCTCAGCCCTATGAAGGTGCCACCCAACCACCTTTGCAAACACCCGGGTACCTGTGGGCAGGTATGCCTTCAAGGCAGCCACATCCAATGGAGGAGCAGTCTGTCCCAAATGTGAGTGTGCCACCTGGGCGAAAGCTCTGCAGAGGGGAACCTGGTGAGTCCATTGCTGCCTCCAGTTCAACCCTTTCTCTGCCAGTCATGGAGTACAGCCATACCTGTAGTGCCGCTGACCAGTACGTCCCATTGGGAAGAAGGGGTTATCCTTTGCACCCATCTCTGAGACCTGCATGCAGTAATAGCCTTGGAGGTTACAGACCTCCAGGAGGTGGTGTCCAGTCCCTGCCAAGACCCCAGCTGAGTGATGCTTGGACCAAACCCCTCCAACCTACAAGTCATAATGGGAGGACTGGAACAAGGTATGATCAATATCAACTTCTCACCTTCTCTGTTTCATTTGAATTAATGTCAGTCTTGATTAAAACAGTGTAACATTGGTTATAAACAGTAATTTTAATACAAAAAGAAGACAAACTTTTCTTGATTATTATAGTTATAGACACTATAACTTGAGCAATTCAAACCTCTGATGGTATTTCAAGGGTTACATGTTTCAGAATGTGTTCCTTTAGCTATTGGTCATGGTGAATACATAGCCATTGAACATTTTGGTGTTGATGTTGTTGTTGTTGTTGTTGGAAAGTGAATGTTGTATCTTGCTTGAGATAAAGATATATTGGAAAGGATGTCATGATAGCATTACCCTATTAATCCACATTTAGCAAGAACATATACACTGTACTTAAATCAGTATATACTGTAAATCATACCATTCTCTCATTATTTGTTCATCTTGTCAAACAAGGCTACCCGAAAGATCACCTCTCAGGCCCCTGTATGGTAAGGCTGTCAGGAATCTAGACTTCAATCCAGCCACTCCATCCATGAAGCCATCTACAGCACCTCTAGCATGTAATGCAAGCCCTGATGAGCAATCCCTGGTGACCTGTTTAGATGCTGTGGAACAAGACTACTTACAAAAGGTATGTTGATTATTCACATTGATCAATCAATATATCCCAAAGTATGTTTTATCTGTTGAGAGTCAGAAGGCTGAAAACTTTAGGGAAACAGCATATTATCCTTCTGGTTATTGTGTAAGTTGACAAAAATAAAAGACTTTCACTGATGGTGATTGTTTCACTTTCATTCATGGCTTTCATGCTTTTCAAGACTTTGGGGAGAGCTATCTAAACACAAAACTTTTTTTTTTGTTTCATACAAAGTAAACCATAATGGCTTTGCAGTCCACAAATGATAAAATGGCAATCATCTCAAATTCCCTCTATTGCTATTCAATTTACTTCCACAGAAACAAGGATCTTTTCCCAAGCTTTCTCAGAGACCACGACTTGGCAGCTTCTTTGTCAACAAATCCCCAGAGTAAGTGGAAATTTTGCTACTGTAGCCGAGGCATTTCAGTACTTTCAAAGTATTCCATTTTTTCAAATGTGTATATTGTCCAAATCTATATAAAACAAAAATAATATTAATAATAATAAATGTTACTTAATCTAGACAAAATGTTACTTATGTTATTTTTATTTGTGAAAATATATATTTGGTCCAAAAAATATACCTAAAATCTTTTCTAGAGCTTACCTAATCTGTTAATGTAAACCTTCAAAATTGTACAGCAATCCCTGTATCCAGTTGTATCCCCCAAAAAAAAACGAAATATATAATAAAAATAAAATAAAATAAAATGAATAAATAAATTAATTAAATGTATGCTTATTACAGATTTTGACATATAATTGCAATCATTCATTTGCACGTTCTCTTTTTTCTCCATCTCTCCTGATTGTTTGTTCTTCCACAGAGCTGATGATGATATCCCAGAGTTTGACAGCATCTTTAAAGATCTCTTCTGAAGCCAGTTAACTTCACAATATACACATATGGTTTCCATGCACAATTGTATCTTAATGCTGAAATGGAAAGATGTATCATAATGAAATATTTTTCTCTGCTGGTATAAAATATTCTCATCTAAAATGTTATTTCAGAATATGCAATAAATTATCAACTTTAAAGATAGATATTGTACATGAAGATGTATTACCGGTATATGGAGAATATCAACAAATGCTACTTCCTCAATAGTTTGTCAAATTAATGAATATTATTTCTTTATTTACACAATCAGTACCATTCTTTTATCAATGGTATCGTATTGTACATGAATCTATTTTAAAATATTAGGGAAAGCACCAAACTGGAAAGACAGAGAACATTTTTTACTTTAATATTATGCTTTGTGAGAATGTTAGCCTTATTTCATTTTACACTGTTTCTACAATAGTTTGGTATGAATATTGAAGATGAAGAATTTAATTCATTTTGGAGAGAAATAGTTTAAGGTATTAAAAAAGTTCAAACTGATAGCAAGATAACCAAGAAAAATATTGAATGAGATATACTTATCTACACTGTAGGTATGACATTTTAATTGATATCACGTATGAATCTCTAGTACCCCTACTTTTCACCCACGTGTATTACACTTGATAACTGTAAGTTGACAAACAGTTTAACAACTATTACAATTATTCATACCCTTACCAAGGAGTTATAATTTATAACTCCTTGCCCTTACCAAGTTTTGTAATTGTTTAGTATGTGAAAAATTGATTTGTCCTGATATATGTATCTTGAGAATGTGACATATTGAAGCTTACATCTAAAAGTATTCAGCAAATGCCCTAATTCGACCATTCCACATTTCATCCTTGAGTTGGGATAAAACACAAAAAGCATCAAATTTACAAGGGGTATGAATTATTCAGTTGTTAACTATATGTGCAAAATCAGTTGCACTATCTTTACTTGTGCATTCATCATTTAGTGACAGATTGCTCGCACATTGATAACCTGAATCGTTTTTTTGTTGTTGTTTTAAACATACCGTATTCAATATCAATGCTTGTATTATAAAAATGCCTTTATGTGTAAAAAAGCACCATCATTTTTAATGATAGCGTTTTTTTATAGTTTTGGTTGATTGCTTTGATTTTTTGTATTGGAAAGTGTTTATCTTGCATTCATTATAAAAAAGTTTAATTGATACATAAACAAAGAAGATTAAACTACATCTATTTACAGCAAGTGATTGTAATACCCAGTAATATAAATCAATATGTACATAATTATATTTATTTGAGAATTTTACAAATAATATATGGCCTATTGAATTAATTTATTATTTGATCTAATTTATTGAAAAATAAAAGTTCAGAAAACTCTTAATTTTGTTGCTTATTTGTATGTACATGACAATATTGTATCTTGTATTTACAGTAGCATCTAATTAAAAAAAAAATATAAAAAATGTTCAATTACAATACAGAAATCGATGACTAAACATCTTTGAGAATGACAAATTTCAGTTAGGGGAAAGCTTTATAAACATCCAATTTGAAATTCACACCAGCATTTTTATGCACTATGATACATGCAAGTTTGTCTATGAAATATGCTCTTATGAGAAATGCTACGCAATCAATATCCTACCCTCACGATATTTCCCAACTTCAACCCTGTAGTGTACCAAAACATGTTGAGGATTGATTTTAATGTTAACTGGTGACATCGAGAATTATGTTGAGCATATCTCACTGTTCGCTATTGTTCGTCTTTTTCTCTTTCTTTCTCTATTTCTTTTTCAGCACTAAAAGATATTTTTGTAAAATGTGCTGTACCAATATGTCTTTTTGTAATCTTCCATCAATGACAAATTACATGGCGCCTTAACCACTACATACCTACAAACTTTGAAGAAAAAAAAAAAAAACGAAACTGAAAGAGATTGTTCCCTGCATTGAAGCTTTGTTCTTCATTTACTTGTTTTGATTACCTGAACAATGAACTTTTCAGCACAGTATATCAAATGACTTAATTAGGTATAGATTATAAATGACACTCGCTCTCGCTTTCACTCTTCCTTTCCCTGTCCTAATCTTCTCTTATTATCTCTTAATGAACATGTCGTACTCCTATTATTTTCTGTTTCTAATTTACAAATCCCTCCATGAAACTCCTATCACATTTATCATCAGCACAGATTGATGATATTTATCATACATTTATGACCTCTCTATTCCAGGTGCCTCCATAAACGGTATTCTCTTTTTTGTTTCCAGACAATCCTATCCATATCGCTTTGATCAATTACTCTTTACTGTACATGCAATTGCTTCCAAAGGGCTACTTTCATATGTAATGAGTGATTAATGTTTCGAATCTGTAACATCAATAGCCACTGTACAGCGCCCGTCTTGTGTCAGTTTTCATTTGGGTCTTTGTCGAGGCGGTGTCGACCTATCAGGAAATAAAGCATTCCTAATTTTCAGTAAAGTTTAGTTCTGGCTGATCTTTTTTCAACACAGCTCTTCATTTTACATTGATGATGGACCATAGTTTTCAGTATTTACATCTTCTATATATATTTACAGATCTCTAGAAGACTATTTGTTGCAAGATGGCACCAAAGGTGTTTCTCCTGGTTCTGATATCCACTACTATGTATGCTTTGCCAGTGACTTCACTAAGGCAACGTCAAAGAGACGCTCATTTTCTTGAAGGGCATTCAGAGACTTTGATGGAATTAGAAAGGACATGTACAGTAGACCTGATAAGGAAAAAGGTGTACTGTACAGAAATGAACCTTACAGCAGTTCCAAATGATCTTCCAGCAGACATTCAGATTCTTTACTTAAAGTTCAATCACATCCATACTCTGTTAAATTCATCTTTTGCAAGGTATACCAAACTTGTTACTCTGAATCTTGCCTGGAACAATATCCGCCGTATTGAACCTGCTACATTTGCGATGCTGATGCATTTGCAAAGTCTGGATTTGAGTAATAATGAGGGTCTTCAACTTAGCAATCCCACTGGAATCCCATGGTCTCATAACCTAACCCGGATCTCGCTAGCATCCTGTAACATCAAATTGCTCCCCGCAGACTTTGTTCAGTGGTTCCCCCTGCTTGATGATGTTAGCTTTATAAATAATGATATTTCGCATCTTAATTTGACATGTTCCCCATTGAGAAAAGAGCAAATTGAGAACATGGATTTTTCGGGTAACAAAATTCAAGAAATCATCCCCGAAAACTTTAAGCTGGACTGCAATGTCAATTATCTTGATTTCCTTAGAAACCGTTTAACTCGCATCGCCCCTGATGTTATTAGTTCGCTTCGTGTGCAGAGCTTGTCGCTTGGACAGTTTGGCTCTACTCCACACTTAGGCCTATGGAAGGACCTGTTCACGGGAATAGCTCAGTCTCAGATTCAACGTTTATCCATACTCTATACACCTATGGACATTTCTCTAGATTTGTTTGACCCCTTGCATAACTACCCCCTTGTCAAGTTGCACCTATCCCACGTCTACTTGAAACACATCAGCCACTCGGCTTTCTCAAATCTAACTCTACTAAAAGAACTTTCTGTTGTATATAATGACATCAGTATTATTGAACCAGAATGTTTTTATGGAATGAAGCTGCTTCAAGTTCTTCGACTGACTAATAACTTCATGAAAACGATTAACCCTTTCAACACCACTTGGAGGACAGGTATACGTGAGCTGTACCTGCATCACAACAATCTGCTTGAAATACACGAGAATACGTTTCGCGGCCTCCATAATCTAGTTGTATTAGATTTGGCCTCTAATAAGAATCTGAGATTTCTCAAAATATCAAATGCGTCAGGACTACACAGTCTTCAAGTCTTGAATGTGACACGGTCAAATCTTCAAACACTTTCTTTAAACGCTCCTTTACTCAGGTGCATAGTTATTTGTAGATCTGCCGCTATGATAGCGAAAATTTTGGAACCTGGAAAAACATTTGCTCATACTCGATCACTTGAGGAGATATTTCTTAATAAATCTAACGTATATTTGGAAAGAATATGGGACAAAGAAAACAACAGATCTCTGTTCGATAGTTTGAGTAAGCTCAAAGTAATCTCTTTACGTCAAAATCTAATTGTGTCCATTGTGCCAGGAATGTTCCAGCAACTGCATGCCCTAGAAGTACTTGACCTGAGCTCCTGTGGTATCTCAGAAATAGATTCAAATGTTTTCACGGACTCACTTCTCTCCACACATTAATCCTCGAAAACAATGAAATTCAACAACTTCCAGTGCATTTGTTATCTGATTTAAAAGGGTTACAATCATACAACATAAAGCGGAACAAGGTAAACTACCTCGATAGTGCAGTATTTGTGAACACAACTAACTTGACAGAGGTGATACTTTCTGAAAATCATTTTGCAGCATTCAATCAAAGTACATTTAGGCCTTTATACCTAACACTAACATCGATTGACATTTCACAAAACCAACTGGATTGTAACTGTAAGATGGCGTGGCTTCTCTACTGGTTGAAGGGTTCCTCAAAACTGAAACTTGTTGAAGAAAGCAAATCAATTTGTTCAATGTCATCAGTTGAAAAAGTAAGAGGTGAACCACTGTTAACATTTGATCCTCAAGAATTCTGTGGACCCAATATCGGCCTCTATTGCTCCATTCCACTTGCAGCTGTTGGACTATTTGCCATGATATTTTTCGTCCATCGCTATCGTTGGCTTGTGAAGTACAAACTCTTCTTGCTGAAGCTTGCTGTTGGATACCAGGAAGTTTTGGACGCACGCGATCACGGTGACTTTGAATATGATCTCAACATCATGTTCATGGAGGATGACGAACAGTGGGTCCAGGAACACCTCAGACCAGTCCTTGAAGAAAGGCTTCCAAATTTCAACAGAAACGTCTTCGGTGATGACGACCTCATCATTGGCATGCACTTCTTCGATGCGGTCTACCACGTCATTGAGAAAAGCTTCAAGACTGTCCTGCTTCTTAGCCGAGTTGCATTCCGGGACAACTGGTTCATGATCAAATTCCGTATAGCCTTCGAACAGGTGAACGATGCTCGGATGGAGAACATCGTAGTGGTCTTCCTTGAGGACATTGAGGATGCAGAGCTCCCGTTCCTGGTGAGGCTGTACTTGAGTGAGCGTAGGACCTACCTCTGGTGGGTGGAAGATGAGAGAGGCCAGGAGTACTTCTGGAACGAACTGATTCTGACTCTTCAGAGAGATAATATGAGATGGAATAATATGATCCCAGTAGAGTAAGGTTATACAGTCAAACCTGTCTATAGCAGCCGCCCAAGGGAAACACGAAAAGTGGTCTTTGTAGACGGATTCCTTTAGTACATGTTTCAATGAAAAACTCATTTCAAGGGAAACAAAAAAAGTGGTCTTTGTAGACAGATGGTCACTAAAGCAGGTTTGACTGTACCAAGCTTTTATGGCAGGGTCAAGAAAGCTTACATTTGCCTGTAGTTTAAAGTACTTTACAGCTACTTGTACTTATTTCTTATGTGCCCTTCCTTCTACCAGGGAGTCTTAACACAGCAACTACAGCTAAGAAAGAATTGGAGGGATGTGTTTAGTCAATTTTTGTTTATCCTGCGGCACTTTGTTGTTTCTGTTAAAGTTTTTATATTTTTGAGACGTACAGCAACATCTCTTCCCTCTGATAAAATTTGATCCTAGGGCTATGCAGGGTATAATTAACCTAAATTTTCAGTGGCATCTTACAACCCATCCCAACATATTTTTTTTTTCAGTTGGTATGTTATGTTGAGTTAGACTACTTCCTATGTCCAAAGTTTGGTGCATGGGGTAGATGGTCTACCTGAATTTATGGTCTGTTTCAGGGCCTAAACCCAAAGACTAACAGTTAAGTTGTTAACATTTTCCTCAGTTATTTAGATGGTATCGGTAGCAATAAGGGGTCAGATGTTTATGAGTTTGATGAGGTGACTATTATTGAGTCAGGCTTCTAGACAAATGACATCACGAACATTGAGCCTATGAATACCCTAGCACTTTTCTCACTTTTGAATCTAGACTAAAGTATCATTAGAACACACAACTGTATAACAAATTACAGCTAATCAATTTTCTTTGTAGTAATGACATATACATGTATGTGCTTTATTTCCACAAATAATAGATAAATATGTTTTCTACAGTGATATGAAAGTGTAAGTAACACCAGGGCCCCGTCTTATAAAGAGTTGATATTAATCGCAACTTATTTGCAATTGATATCAATCGCAACTATGTACATAAGAGATAGGGGACTGCAAACCTGCGTTTGATCCAAATCAATCGCAACTCTTTATAGGACAGGGCCCAGGTTTGACAAATGAGTAATTATCCTATGTGATAAAGTTGAAGAGTTTGTCTCAGGATTTAGATTTTTTACACACAATGACTTTAATTTTTTTCTTAAAGATAATTTCTTATTCCTGTACACATGCACTGAGAAAAAAATAGTATGCATGCATGCACATTATCAATAGCCATACAATATAAATGAACCTCTGATGATGTGTTATTCATAGCATTACAACATGCACTGCTTTGAGGGTTTCTATTGAAAGCTACGGGATCAAGTCGGCGGCCATACTCGTAGTTGTATTTCCTTAAGGGCACATCCCCCAATGAAATAGAACTGTTCTATGGTGCCTGGACGAAATGCAGTGTTTATTAGTTTTATATCCCTTATTATTGAATTATTAGGTTTATTATATCTTTAAAGAAATACATACTTCAAGAAAAGTAATGGCCTAATTATCCTTCTACTACTATTCGGTGATGTCAAAGGAAAATAAGGTTATTTTAGCCAGCCAGCGGGAATTAAAACTTGCCTTTGCTGCTGTATCGCAGAGGGCAGTCCAAGCATATACATGTACATGTAACTTGGCTGTTTGCAAATGCAGCTGAGAGCCACTCACTTGGCTGGCCAATTAGTCATTACAAATTGGCAAACTAGTGAAAACTTATCTTATTCTGAAGGAAAGGAATATGAAATTTAGTTTACAATATTACTCTTTTAGAAAGGTCACATAAACAGTTCTGGACCAATCCTTGAATAGGAAATTCTCCATGAGGTGTAAACGCATTTCTATCTTATCTTACTAATATCTGTGATAGCCACTCCAACACAAGGACATGATACATAGTGTATACTCTATTTTTTATACAATTGCATGTATTTACAAATAAATGTTTCAAATACATCTATTTACATAATATGTACAAAGGAAGTTGCATTAACATGCTATAAATCATAGTTAGATACTATATAACAGAAATCCATTTATTCAAGGTAAATGATGCATTTTTTTAATGCATATATGGAGAAATAATATAAATACATTAGTGTAATTTTAAACATTTCCCTGAATCATGGTCTATATTTGCATTATTTATAAGGTGCTAGTTCCTCCCAATACCTAATGCTAGATACATGCATGTCTCTGGTGCCGATGAATAATATTACAAAGCTTTCGCTGTAATCAAATACAAATGTGGCTCGAGCAATCTATCAACATACGCCAGAGCCTTTTAATTATCTGGAGAGATCACTTATTTTGATATCAATAGAGGTCTTAGAAAGTCACACATGCGACTGACCCAAGATTGACCTCTAGATGAACAGGATGTACAATCAAACAGAAGGAAACTATGCTGAATCACTTTTGAAGGGTAACACTAGCATATAGAAATAATGTGAAGACTTGAACAGTGTAAATACTTAGAGTTAACAACTAAATTATTGATACCGCTTAAAAATTTGATGTTTTTGTGTTTTTTGTAACTCCAGGATGAAAGGTGGACTGGTTGAATTAGGGCCTTTGTTTAATACTTTTTTATGTAAGTTTTAATATGTCACATTCTCAAGAACACAAATTGGGACGAATCAATTTTTCACATACTTAAAAATTATAAAACTTGGTAAAGGTACAAGTAATTTAGTTGTTAACTGTATATTAGATTTAAATTTACAATTATTCATGATTCATTTAAAAGACATAGAGAATAGTGCCTTGTTCGTCTACAGGTGTCAACTTGTCTACACTGTTGAATTTACCTGGTTGTTTTCCTATGTTTGTTTTCCTATGATAACAATGATATGAGAGCATCAAAGAACTTGCTTCTGTCTCCTGTCTTTAGCTCCATAACTATATGATGAGAAAGAGAGGGCAGAGAAATGGAAAAAGAGAGAGAGAAAGAGCAAGCAAGAAAGAAAGAAAGAAATATGGGGAATATAAAGAGTGAAAAAAAAATTGAGAAGAGTATAAAGGTAATAGTAATAAACAAAGATGAAATATTTCTTCATTTATTTTAAAAATGATTAGAAAGCTGCACAAGTTCCTACACTTTTTTGGGGAATACACTAGACATTCAAGAAATTAAGATTTTTATTTCTTTAAATTTCTCACTGTAAAATGCCATGCCAAATCATTTTTTTTCATTTTTTATCATAGGCAATAAGAATATGAAGTGAACTGCATAAATATATGGTCACATTGAGGGACCACCTTTGCATATCTGCTAAGGGCTGGCACCAGTTTTTAACTTTCATTTGGGAATCAAGATATTATCTTCAGAAAAAAACTTATGTACAAACTAAACTTACTTGATGAATCAAATTGGTTGTGAAGAGTCCTCGAACCCGTTTTCTTTCCTGCTTGCTCAAAAGCACGGCCAAAGAAGCTGCAAAGAAACATTGCAAAAACTATTTTTACCCCTTTGGATATGATTTGATTTTGGACTAATATGCATAGTCCATAAACTCCAACCAAAGTCATCTCTGGCTTATTATTCAACAGGTTATATTGACTGAAAACAATTGGAAGACAGACACAATAGTGAAAGTGAAGCAATATTACATCAGAAAGTCAGTAATAAAGGTGTCGTAGTCGAGTGGTTGAAGCACTTGAATCCATATATGAAGGTCATGGGTTTGAGCCCTAGCATGGTGGTTAAAACTGGTTATATCTATTATCATTATTTCTTTATTGCAACCAAAACTTGAGGTTGGATTTCAAATATATATCCTTTGGCAAGACGTCAATCTGCATTTGCCACACTAAACCAATTTTTTTTTTTGCATAAGGTAAACTTATGCAGGATATATTTCTTTTAATTCATCATGCACAATGCATCACAAAAGCTGAAGTCAGGGATACGATTTCCAATAACACATACAGATGATTTCTTATTGTGTTGTGCATGGTGCAAGGGTGGATCAAAACATAAAGGAGTTTACAAAAACAGTGGTGTAAGAAGACAGAGTGTCTAAACATTGGGGGTTCAAAACACTTGGGTGTATTAAGAATATAGATGTGTCTCAACATAATTACTTTGTATTTTATAATGCACATTATTTTGTTTTTGCATGTTTTTTAAATCGGAATGTGGAAAAATAAAATAAATGAAATGAAATGAAATAAAGCAAAGGAAATTTTTCTGGCTGGTGGTATTTACTTTCTTGAAGACTGCTCCAGTTCTGGTAGAGGAGGAACACCGATCACCAGAGATGTGCCTGTCTCGGAGTTGAGAGGAGCTGTCATCACCAACGGAAGGTTCTTGGCTTTCTTGCTCTTAGACTGTCACAAGAATATAAGTGAAATTGGAGATTGAAAAATAAAACGTTTAAACAAAATATGAAACTTTCAGCTATCCCAGCTTGAAGGATCAGAGCACAAACAAGATGATAAAAAAACAAAGCTTGAAATTTCCACTGCTTTGGAATAAGCCTTCAAGTTATTAAATACAGGATAACTACATGATTTTATAAAATGGGTTCATGTATGCGTGCATTAATTTTATAATATGGTTCACGTGTGCGTGCATTAATTTTAACCATATGCGCACTTTGGTGATATCAGCGTGCAAAAAGTGCGCAACAAAAAAGCATAATGCACGCTGCGTGTAAATCAATGGATGTTTACCATGCATTGCACAGTTTGTTTACGAGCTAGGCCATTGCTGCCGCAATCGTCTGTACTGTGTGCACACGTTATTTCTTATGAAGGTTACAGGTTTACAGTGTTTAATATCGCCTTACTAAGTAAGATTGTCGACCCATTTTATAAAACAAATAATACACAGGTTTTCGTTTGTGACGTTATGGCGATGCAGCGCTATTCGGGTATTCACAATGGCACAAAATACACTCGGCTACGCCTCGTGAATTTTATTGTACCGTTGTGAATACCCTCATGCGCTGCATCGACCATAACGCACTCACACCTGTGTATTATTTGTATAATATAAACTCTTTCATCCCCCACAATAAAAGTATTTCTTACTACTGCAAGAAAATAAAATCACAAAATATCAAGCAAAATTTACCATGAAAATATAATTGATTATTTATTTATCATCTCCCATTATGCCTACTGCATTACAACCATAAGCAACATAAATATTCAAATAAGGTATACCTGCATATTCATAAAAATATACACACTTACTTTCAGTGCATATCAGATTAATATAAAACCCCAGAGATACATGAAAGCATCACCCAACAAGGTTTCAATATCACCTTTGTTTCTTGTTTGTAGTTGTTGGTTATTGCCGGTATACAAACCACGTTAAAATTACATAATTCTGTTTACCTCTGTATATTTATCCTACCTTTTTTCTAGAAAGAAATGATTTTAACGACAAATATTTAAAACAAAATTACACACTTGTCTCACCATCTTAACATAGGCCTCCAGAGCAAACCTTGCCAGCATGGACAGACAATTGGGATGGGCAAAGAACTTGGTCTCTGGTGTCCCCTCAGGCAAGAAAGCGTAGAGGAAAGGTCCAGCACTGACCACTTGACCCATGTCCAGTAGACTCTGGACCTGAATGACCACGGCCTGAAGCTGAAGTTTAGATGCCTCCAATCCCTTGTGTAGTTTTTCGATGTACGACCTGGGAGGAAAGTTTTGGCATGATTAACGACCCAGTCCCAACATAGCAACAAAACTAACTAAACATATACCAACCACTATATTTGAGTGGCTCATACATAAAGGCCTCAATTATATAAATGAAGCGTAATATCGCAGGCCCACTGGACATTAGTACACGTGCATACTATGGATGTTTTGGCCCTAGGTTAAGATAAAACTTTTTCATGAACTTGGGCCGAAGAATTAGCTCTCAGTAAGATAAAATAAAAAGCAGGGGCCCCGTTTCTCGAAACCGTCATAAGTCTAACTTCTTGACTAAATCAGCGTTAGTAAGCTACTTGTCCGCTACATGTTTCACGAAGCCCTCTTTGCCAAGATCAAAGACAACATCTTGACTAAGTAGTTATGACGCTTCCGACCCCGTCATATCTCTGTCATAATTTTAAGTCGATGGGCAGCACCATCACATGTCATTTATTGGGTAGACTATGGCTAGCAAAAGAGGACGAGAAATCCTCCAGCTATGATCTTATCATCTTTCTACACATTCACTTAAACAGAGAGTTATCGTTGTTTATATTTGAAAATCTTATGAAAATATGCCATGTTTATATCTAAGGCTTTTTCAACTTAACTAAACTAATTATACGTGTTTATTTCCACATTGTAAAATCCTCGAAGGGATGGGTTATCTCCCACAGCAGGCAAGCCATAGTCAGAAGTGTATTCTCTAGTTTTCAGACCCATATTAATTTTGAGATAAATTCTATCTTCAAATGTGTAAACTGAATAGTTTAAAAAATGTGTTTTAATGTTTGGGATGTTAAAGTTTTGTCATTTTAGTATTGTGCTGACGCCTAAAACATTGAACAAAACTTTCATAACATCGTATTTTTACCAAGAATAATATAAGGGTGTATTTTTATAAAATATCAAATGAAAATATCCCGGGGTACTCATCTTTAAAAAAAACTGATTCACCGGTCATGAAATGAAATACTCACAATTATATTTTACAAGTAATTCTATGGTATAATCTACACAAATTTTGAAGAACATTGCATCTCTTATTCCCTGGTACTATTGTCAATCATTTTTATTCCGTATTTATTTAAATAATTGCAGTTTTCCTAATATTACTTTTTGTTTAATCTGGTGGAATTGCGACTAAGGCTATGTCTTGGCTACTCTTCTCGCCGATAGTATCGATTTCACAAGATGTCTAGCTAGTAAGCTCTTCGTGAAACGGTTTAGTAAGATCAGAGACATCTCCGTAGTTGGCGGATAAAGTTATGACTGTCTTGTCGTTGGTTTCGAGAAACGGGCCCCAGGTGTACAGATGATGTCCTAAATATGTGTACATGTATGCATGGCCCTGTTGCACAACAAAGTACAAATTTAATTTTTTTATTTTTATACTGCATCTTAAAAATAACAACAATATTTACCTTGATAGACAATCTAGTGCATCCAAAAACCTCTCCTCTGAAGACTTGTTCTTGTCCTGTAAATAAAATACAAATAATACAAATAATACACCTGTAGTTTAACTTCCGATAGTCAAATTGAATGTACTTCTTTCACTTAAAAATTGGGTAGAATGTATATCGTCTGTTTGGAGCCAGAAGGGCATTAACTCTGTGTTAAAGCATATAAGCTAACACCCTTCTGGCTCCAAACATACAATATTCTATGGGAACAAACTTCCATATACATAAGAGGCAAATTGGTCACAGACATTTGACAACTCTTGAAAGTTAGGAGGTCTGTAAAAAAAGATATAATGATTAGCTGAAGTAAGCTGTTTTTCATTTCACTGAGATGACTATCAGGTGTTGAATGTTGATACAAGTTAGTTGCCATGATTAGAACCTACTAAAACTCGAATCCATAAAATGTTTAATGTTACGGGCAAGATGTTATCAGTTAATAATAATAGTCACATTTGTATAGCGCTTAATACTAGGTTTCCAAGCACTAGACATTGTAATTATTATTGCCCTGGCCATTGGATTTAATTGCTTCCGCTCCCTGGGAACTATTCCAGCCAGGCACCATTTTACAAGCACACACATGCCAATCCGACCACATTGACGTTTGCATCCTACGGGTACCCATTTAACATTAGGCCATAAGTGTTTCTGTTTGAGGAAGAAAAACCAGCAACTATTAATCTGATCACCTACATGCAACATGAAAGTCCATGGTGAAAAAAACACACAATGGCACTATTAAACAGTGCTGAAAATCGGTATCAATTGGACAATATTGGTCCACATAAAGGCAAGACAAAAAAGACAGCCAGTAGAAAACAAAAAGTCTAAGAGGACGGAAGATACTTACCACTGATTCTAAGATAGCTTCTACGGCATAGGCAATATCAAAGGCACAGAACTGGGTAGAAAAGGGGAAACAAAAACTATGAAATGCAAACAATCCTATAATGACATTGCAACAAGTTCTAATAAACTGAAAATCCTATTTCTCATAGAAAATCTACTCCTAAGTTGGCGTACAAGGATCAGCTTTGTCTTTGCTTGAACAATCCACCATAATCAAATGAATGTAATCATAGACAACCATCATTTATGATTCATTGATCTATTTCAACTTCTCTCTCTGCCTCTGTCTCTCTCTGAGGTATAAGGTATGAGGTTGGAAGTACATGTGTATGCCTATTGACAAGCCACAAATTTATTCATATCATTTTTCATCAGGACAAATTGCTCCACATAACATAATATTCATATATTTCACAACAGAAGAAATTATGCACTCAATAATAATAATGTATCTATTTTTAGTGAGACAATTTCAGCAATTCAATCTTCTGTCTGTAAGTATGAGATTCCTGATAAATACATCATTACTTTTTTTCTTTCTCTCACCTTGTTCTTGAATCCATACTGAGCAAGGAACGATGGTAACGTAATGTTCTCCAGTCTGCGGATAAAAGGTAAACTCATAATGCTTAAACACACTATTCATGCATGACATGACTGTGCTAGTGAATAACAAAATATTGACATCCTGGCTTTGCATAACAGCCATCACATGCAAAATAGTGACTTAATACACCTACGCACTAAACCATTCAAGGGATTTCTTCCTACTACAGATGAGTTGAGATTGGCAAACGTTGATTAATGTCTAATGACAGAAGAAACGAGAGCTCTGTGGTCAATTTCCTACACTAATTGAGTTGCTATCTACAACCATGGACCAAATACTATACCTATTAACCTAAACCAAACCTAAAACCGATTAAACCTCACCCGATATCTTTGATAATGTATAAAGTCTAGAGCATTGTAACAAGAGCAATTGTTGGAGCACCACATAACGACCTAAATTCTACCTAAAGAAAAGAGATTTGTACCCCATACCATGTGATCCATAGTCAAATCATTCTGCATGTAACTTTATCTTGAAATGAAATTGAACTGAAAACTTTGAAAAACAAAGACAATTATTGACTCTTTCATGACATGGTGTTTAAAAATCCATTGAAAAAAATTGATCCAAAATAGGCCTACCCAAACTTTCTTGCCGAGCTTTCCAGGAGCTCCCTAATGCTGTTCTTGTAGGTGATGTCCATGGCTGAGAACTTCTGCTGACATTGGGCCAGAGGCAGACCCATATCAGCCAAGAACTCATTCAGCTTCTTCTGACCTTTCAAAGTCCATAGCTTGAGGCTGGAATGAAAAGAGAAGTGACAATACACAAGGTATTATGTATAATTTTGCCAGTTTTTTTGTACTGCATGTATAATCCATGGCTGTGACTATCACATGAACACCTATGATTACTAGCACAACCATTGAAGCTACAACTATGTACTAGTAATTCTACTGCTATATTTCCTACATTTTCATATTCATCACCACACGTGTAGATCATTCTGCTGCTCCTACTTTTATAATGTATCAGGAATCCCATTATATATTTTTACTCCTCCTTTTCTTCTTCTTCTTCTTCTTCTTCTTCTTCTTCTTCTTCTTCTTCTTCTTCTTCTTCTTCTTCTTCTTCTACTTCTACTACTCCTTCTCCTTCTCCTTCTCCTTCCCCCTCCTTCTCATTCTTCTTCTCCTCTCCTCTACTTCTACTTAATCTTGTGATAGTATCTGTAGAGAACATGTACATTTTACTCACTTGCATGCTGTGTATGATGAGTGCTTCAAACTCTCAAAGATAGACCAATGTCTATACAGAACTAGTTGGAGACTAAAATCATCAATGGTTAAGGAATAAACAATCTCTTGATTATGAAATTTCTCCTCTCTCTTAATAAAATTTAACAATACTATAATTTCTATTTTGCATAGTGATTTAATTCTGGATTCATATTCGGATGCATCTAGCTCATAATAAGCCAATAAATGTCATTTCTAGTCCAAGGGGTAGCCTTCTTAAAAACAAGCTGGAAGTCTTCTTCAAAAATCGCCTGAACGATTGTCTTGGTTGGCACCCACTCTGAATATTTTAAAAAGGCAGAATGCTAACATGATTAATTTTTTTAATGTTATTTGTTCCTTGTTATTTTCATTGTTATTTCATGGAAAGGATACTCAGGCAAAAAGGAGATCTTCATGGTGTTGACTGAGACCGTGTTTTCTTCGTCTTCTCCCCTATGGTTGTGACGCGCAACATGACGATTCAATTCTGTCACATCCGACACGTACTTCTCCCTGTCATAAACATTTATTGAGAAACATTGTGGAAAATTTAGATCAATTCAACAGTGGACACATACACTATTACTTTTTTTTTAAACACAAGATGGAATTCTCTTTCTGTCATAAACAGTATATATAATACAATTGTTATAAGACTATGGAAAATCTAGATAAATTCTGCAGTATTCATGGAACATTTCTTACACAATTTCGTCATAGGATGGAATTCACTAACATGCAGTAATGTATTGCATACCGGGGTTTCAATCTGCTCTAACCATTGCTATATATTACTTGCCTGCTGGAAAGAAAGAACATATTTGTGTGATAAGGATATATCTGGACATCATACATGATTAGGTCTGGCTTACTGCTTTATTTAGGTCCAAACAAGTCATAAATGGAAAGAAAAAAAAAATCTGTTATCTATAGAGGAGATTTCTGTTTCCCCCAACATTTTAAAGTCCTGAATTTATAAATCACTTTGCTCCATTTTGAAGAAGACAAAATGAAAACAAAAATAATTCATTTATAACATGTCATTCGTAGTTAAAACTACTTTCTTTATATTACCCCTTCTAATCTAATTATGAATTAAACTATGATTTAAATCTTACCTGTCAATCTTCTTGTGAATGAGTTGATCTGTAAGTCCTACGATAGCCCACCTGATAAATTGATAAGCATTTCATTCCTAATTACTTTGTTTGCTCTTGTTTACAAAGTACATCAAGATAGATAAAATATACAATAATATGAATAACACATTGAGTACATTTTTTTCAGTTTTTGACATAATGAACCATACATAACTAGCATTTATAGAACAAAAGGCTAATATCCTTCATTCACCTATCTTTTGGGATAGTACCTGCCACAGGCCAAATTGAGGATAAATGTAGCTCACACATAACACTACTGCAGCAGAAGCGGTTTTGCTAACAAAACAACAAAGAAAGAACATATATCATTCATCAGATTTCTTCCAATGGTCAGCAAACTTCCAATGGTCACTTTCTTGTATCTATTTCAAAGCAATTTGATATCAGGATGGTGTTCCAAAAAACAGGAAAGAAAGAAATAATGTACCATGTAAGGTACATAATCAAAGCTGTAAAACTTACCAAAGCAAGTCATTGGTGTCCTTTGACTTCTTCCATGCTAAGTTATACATCACCACTGCAGCCTAACAATGAACAAAAAAATATATATTATTCATTTCTTTATGCAATCATATAAATAGTACATTCATAGTCAAGACAAGCAAAGGAAACTACAAAATGTTTCACAAGTTTAATATCAATGTTTCATTGTGACATAATAATAATAATAATAATACATGAGATTTATATAGCGCCATTATCCATTTTAATTAAATGCTCAAGGCGCTTCAAAATATTAGGGATTACATTACATCATGACAAAGAATAGTGTACATTTATATAAGAAAGAAAATACAAAAATGAAAGAATGAATGAATGTCTGTCTTCAAAACGCAAAATTGAACAAATGGGATTTAAGGTTGCTCTTAAAAGACGTTGAAGAATCGGAGACCTTCAGGTCATGTGGAAGTGAATTCCACAGGGCTGGTCCGGCATGAGCAAAAGCTCGTTCCCCCCAAGATTTCTTTGAAAGTGGTATGTGTAGAAGACCAGAGTTGGAGGATCGGAGGGTACGTGTGGGTTGGTAGAGGTGAACTAAAGACTGGTTGTATTCAGGAGCTGTTCTGTTCATGATTTGATGAACTAAAGAAGGATTTTGAAGATTATACGTTCTTTTACAGGCAACCAATGGAGATTTTGTAAGATAGGTAATGTGACTACGTTTGCTTGACAGAGAAATGATGCGTGCAGCTGCGTTTTGTAGTTTTTGTAACTGTGCAATTTGTGAATTTGATAAATTATAGAGCAGACTGTTGCCGAAATCCAGACGTGAAGAAATAAGTGAGTGAACAAGTTTCTCTGTTGCCGAACGTGTCAGATATTTCCGTATGAAGCCAATATTACGCAATTGATAGCGAACTGATCTGGAAATGCTGGTGATTTGTTTAGACATAGACATTTGAGAATCAAGAATGACGCCAAGATCGCGACATGAATTTGATAAAGGAATGGTGTTACCGGAAATAAAAATGGCGTCTATATTTAATTTGTTCAATTGAGATTTTGAGCCGAAAAGAATGAATTCGCATTTACTGTGATTTAATAGCAAAGAATGTGACTCCATCCATCCATAACATTTGATTACAGATTTTTGAAACTATGACGCTAACAAAATGTTGATACAAGAGACATTAATGAAAAAAGAATGTTACAAACATTATTAGTTGTATTCATATTTTGATAGGATACACTGTAACGAGAGAGCGAAGTCTGGGACTATAATCATGTGTAGTAAAAATCAGAATGAGGGTGCCAGTAAGATGGCATTATATTTCGTTTAAATACCTTAATAATAAATTCTCAGCTTAAGCCTTGAGATTTGATTTTTTTTACATACTTAAAATTTATGAAGAATTTCAAACCCTATCCTCTGGATATACCAGTGAGAAAGTTGTATACCCATTACTTACAGAAGAACCATAATAGGAAAACTCTTCGTAGTCAAAGAGGATCTTGCTTCTTTTATCGTCCCAGTTTCTCCTCTCCTGCCGTCTGTTCATTCTCCTTTCCAGAGCATCCTGTATATAAGACATAAATGGATCTTATGGATAGAAATTTATCTAAAGAAAATTTCTTTTAAAAGCATGAATATTTAATCTAGTTTTATTTTCATGCGCAAGGAAGATTTAGGATATTGCATACAACTGTACATATAACATAAGCTCTCCCTCAGTGCATATAAGCTTAATTAAGTGTAATAAAGTAATATTGGTATTTTGGCAGGTAAACTGGTTATTTGTAAACAGTTCATTTCTGTACTCATACTTTACTTTCATTATATGGGCTGTGTCTTTCAATACACTTTTTAGATACAAGTCGAACATCAAACATCAAACCAACATGTAACAGTTCATGATACATACCTCATCAAATCTTCTCCTCTTGCCTGTTGGTTCTGATGATTCACTTTCTGCCCCAGAGTCATCACTGTCCGACTACAAAAAGTCACAAAGATTGTTCATTATAATCGTTCAAAATAATGGGCCTTTGTTATTTACAATAATTCACAATTTTGTGATACCACGTTTTTAATGACATGCAACAGAATATTGGGTTTTGCTATGAATAATATAAATCACAATTTAGCAATACTATTGTGTTATTGAAATTCTACAGAATGAATCGTTTACCTCGTCATCTCTGAAGACTTCTTCATATGATGGTATATCAAAGTCATCATCAGGGCTCATCAAAAGTTTGATCTGTATTACAAAACAAAAAATAATGAATTAAAATATTGGATTGGACAAAAGGGATAAGTTTCTTGCAGGATGAAAGAGCCCTCTGTCTGCTCAGCGTAACATACATATCTTTTGAATACTTCTACATTTGTCATTTAATCTTCAGAGAACAAAAAAGCAATTCCCTAATTCCCCCATAATGTCTGCAGGAAGCCAGAAGAACATCTGTAGCTCCATTGGAAATCAAGATGAATTAACTCTTCTAGCTTGCAGCAAACAAAAAGAGTCCATAGAATTTTGTAGTGTTATATTTTTCTTATAGAATGCTTTTATGAATATGAAATGTTTTTATGTCATTCTTAGCAATTCAGTCATTTGACTGCCTATGTTAGTGAATTTGAACTGTCGTCTTGTTGTATTTATCCAACTAAACGATTCAATTCAATGGGAGAGGAATTTCAAGGACTGACTGACCTGGGTTTCGTTGTAGATATTCCACAGATGGAGAGGTCGGTGGTTATCACATATGAAGAAGACTACATTCTCATCAGGTTGCAACGATTCCAGCAGATTCACAGTCCCGCCACAGTTTATAAGCACCACATACTTGAGCTGAAGAAGACAAATACCAGTAATTGATATTGTAAATGTCAGTACATAAAAACCACTACATCTATTTAATTTTTGTACAACCAACTACAAAAAAAGTAGGTGGACTGGCAATAAAACTCTTTGGTGTTGCCTTGTGAAATGGCTACTCAGAAAGCATGAGCCTCCAAAATTCAGTCCCGCCACAGTTTATCAGCACCACATACTTGAGCTGAAGAAGACAAATACCAGTAATTAATATTGTAAATATCAGTACATAAAAAACACTACATCTATAATAGTTTTTTGTACCACCAACAACAAAAAAAGTAGGTGGACCGGCAATAAAAGTTTTTGGTGTTGCCTTGTGAAATGGCTACTCAGAAAGCATAAGCCTCCAAAATGGTTTTGGTCCTCCCAAACTACCCCACAGAAATGCCACAAAGACAGGTTCCTTTTCGATTTAGACCAAGGGTTACCACTGTTTAAAAAAGAGCCTGAATTAAGAGGCGACTTACCTGCTCAGAGTGTTCCAGGAAAGCTTGTTCTACATCGTCTTTTCCTGATACAGGAACCAGGGTGTACTGAACATGATCCCATTGGAGCAAAGTCTGGAGGATCTTACATGCACATATTGCATCAACGTCATTAGCAACTAGGACCAACACCCTCTGTGAAGAGGAAAATAAAATTTAAAAAATATTCTTGATTTAATTGATTTCAACTTAAATGTCATTGATTCCCATTCTGTGATTTCTGGGCAATACAAAGTTAAGATCCTCTACAAGAGTGATTGTTTTTTGTTGGTTTTTGTTTCTTCCCCTCAATGTTATCCAATTTTTGCCTGTATACTGCATCAACATCATTATGCACACACAGCCACAGTGCACACACAAACTCTCCATTAAAGGTAATGTAGCATGGCAAATACTGGTTAACGCCATCTACGTCTTCTTTTGGACAACTGCACGTAAACGAATGGACTTGATTAACGGTAGTCAGCGACTTAATCTCTACTTAGTCAGCGCTAGCGTTCGCGAAACAGACCAAAGTTCTCCCCACGCTTCGGTTTCGCGTATGTTGCACGCACGTGAATGCTGCGGTCGCGTCGTCCGTAGTCGTATTAGATCTATACCCGATTGGCCCTGAGTAGGGCTATGGGAAAGACACATAGGCTCGTCATGCTACACTCCCTTTAAGACGTGGGAATTGGAAATGAAAATATTTTTTTTGCCAGCCCATGACCATGTCTAGGCCATGGCTTATCAAGAAAAGAGACCGACTGTACAAGAAGTTCAAGAAGCATAGGAAACAGGAACCTGGACCTCCCCCTTATGCCATGGAGAAAGAGCCACAAGACACCAAGCACAAACTCCAAGCTGAACACAGGAAGGCATACTGAAATTACCTGGAATCCATCTTCTCCACAGATGATGAGAATGATGAATCACAGCAATACGACTCCATACGACTTCTGGAGATTTATCAAGCACAACAGGACTGAAATTCTGATAACACTGGCATAGCCGAACTCAAATCAGGAGGACGATTGGTGACAGAACCCACTGCCAAAGCTGACACCTTAATCGGCAGTTTGAGAGCGTCTTCACTAGACAAACACCAGTCCTCCCACATCTCTTGCCAGAAACATCCCTATATCCAGACATGCCAGACATTGAGGTAACAGTCCAGGGTGTTGAGAAACTGGAGTTTCTACAGCAAAGTTCCCGGGCCTGATGGTATCACCTTGAGTTCTGAAGCAGCTATCCAGCATCATCGCTCCAATCCTTACCCACATCTACAGGATTTCATATGACACTGGCGAGATACCCGAGGACTGGTGGCGATCAAATGTTGTCCCGATCTACAAGAAAGGAGACAGATCTGACCCAGGTAACTACCGTCCCATATCGCCGACATGTATCTCATCTGCTGCAAACTGCTAGAACACATCAAAGCCAGCAACAAGATGAAGCATAATCCTGTACCCTCTCCAACATGGGTTTCCACAAAACAGGTCCTGTGAACTACAGCTGTTGGGATTCATCTCTGACCTACACAAGAACCTGGACCAAGGCATACAAATGGACATTCTTGTCATGGATGTCAGTAAAGCATTTGACAAGGTTGGCCACCAGAGACTCCTACGCAAGCTTGAATCCTACAGAGTGAGTGGCAAGACCAACACCTGGATCTCAAGCTTCCTTCATCAAAGGAAACAGCAAGTGGTTCTGGATGGATACTAGTCATCAACAGTAGATGTTATCTCTGGCGTGCCCCAGGGCTGTTCTCGTTCCCTGCCTTTTCATCTACTACATCAATGACCTGCCTGATAAGCCTACATCTTCAGTAAGACTCTTCGCAGATGATGCAATCACCTATCTTGCTGTTAAGACTCAACAAGACACCCAACTGCTACAAGAGGATCTCAACAAAATCAGCGAATGGGCGACAGACTGGATGATGGAACTCAACATCCAGAAATGTGAAGTCATCAGAGTCTCTAGGAAAAGGAATACACATGTATGACTAATAATAACTGAACCTTGACGTGTACCCCTCAAAGTGACTATTGCAACCAAATACCTTGGTGTCACCATCACAACTGACTTGAAATGGAACCAGCATGTAGCGCACATCTGTCGCAATGCCAACAACACTCTTGCCTTCCTTCGCGGAAACCTCCGAATCAGCTCAACGAAACTGAAAGCTACCGCTATAAAGCCCTAGTACGACCTCGTCAAATACAGCTGTACGTCTGAGATCCATCCACCAAACATCTAATCCACCCAATCAAAATGGTCCAAAGGGGCGCAGCCAGATTCGTGCTAAACAGATATCACAACACTTCTAGCGTGACATCCATGCTGGAGACCCTCAGCTGGCCATCACTCCAAAAGCGTAGAGAGGACTCTAGACTGGTACTCAATCATGTACAAGCTGCACAACAACCTTGTCGGATGGATGGAACAAACACATCGACAGTGTCTGCCAAAAGGCTAACAACACCCTGGCCTTTCTACAAAGAAACCTGCGGGTGAGCTCTTCCAAGTTGAAAGCGACAGCATACAGAACACTAGTCAGACCCCTGGTGGAATATGCCTCTTCCGTATGGGATCCATCAACGGCCAAATACAACAACAAGCTAGAAATGATCCAGCGAAGGGTAGCCCGATACACATTGAATCGATACCGCAACACATCCAGCGTATCTTCAATGTTGCAGGAGCTTGGATGGACATCACTCCAACAGCAACAAGAACACCTTCGCCTTGTGATGTTCTACAAGATTCACAACCAGCTAGTTCCATTCAATTCAGAGGCACACAATCACACATCACCAAATCCATCATACCAACAAGAGCTGTTCACACACAGTGATATCTCAGACCTCAATCCATGACTCAGCAACACCAGAACTCCTTCTTCCCCAGAACTGTGACTGTGAGGACATGGAACACCCTCCCAGCCAATGTCATGACAGCCCCATCTGTCGAAGCCTTTCGTCTCCACCTGACGAGAGGCTGCAGCAGCTAGATCCAATGCTGCTTTTACTTGCACCTTGTTAATTATTGGCACATGCACCCTATCCTTGTGACACACACTACACCAAACTTAATAAAAGTTCTGCAAGAATCTTCAACTCAAGTCAAAATTGAATTTGAAGTTACTTTGAAGCAGATGCAGACTGCACCAAAGAAGAAGGCACCCCCCACTTCCACCATGTCCAAGTAAAAATAATATTAGAAGTAACTCTAATTGCCTGAGGCCTGTTTCTCGAAACCAACAACAAGACAGTCATAATTTTATCTGCCAACTGCAATTATTTAAATGAATTAGGATTAAAAAAGATTGAAAATGGTACCAGGGAATAAGAGATGCAATACACTTCAAAATTTGAGTAGATTATACCATAGAATTACTTGTAAAATATAATTGTGAGTATTTCATTTCACGACCGGTGAATCAGTTTTGTTTTTGAGATAGGTACCCCTGCATATTTTCATGTGATATTTTATAAAAATACACCCTTATAATATTCTTAGTAAAAATACGATGTTACGAAAGTTTTGTTCAATGTTTTAGGCGTCAGCATAATGATTGAAATGACGAAACTTCAAGATTAAACGTTAAAACACATGTTTTAAACTATTCAGTTTACACATTTGAAGATAGAATGTATTTCGAAATTAATTTGGGTCTGAAAACTAGAGAATACACTTCAGACGAGATGATTTATGGGCCGCAATGGCTTGCCTGCCATGGCAGATTACCCATTCCTTCGAGGATTTTACAATGTGAAAATAACGCGTATAATCAGTTTAGTTAAGTGGAAAAAGCCTTAGATATTATATATACATGGCATATTTTCCTAAGAATTTCAAATGGTAAAAAACGATAACTCCCTGTTTAAGTAAATGTGTAGAAAGATCATAGCTGAAGGATTTCTTGTCCTTTTCGCCAGCCATAGTCTACCCAATAAATGACGTGATGGCGCTGCCCATCGACTAAAAAGTTATGACAGAGATATGACGGGGTCGGAAGCATCATAACTATTTAGTCAGGATGTTGTGTTTGTTTGACTAACGTTGTGGCGTGCAACTGTAATCCAGCTAACAGTGGAAGTTACAAACTGATTCAGCCGAGGATGCAGGTTCGAAACCGAGTCACGTTTTTTGGATGGTGACGTTTAAAGGTCGGTCCCCAGATGTAAAAAATCATTTCTGATTGATACACATCTGTAAAAAGTTAATAGTAATAATAGCAGATTCTAGGTCTAGGCCTAATACTACTTAGGAATTAGGTCTAGTTAATCAGGGCTGTCAACTTTGGGGATCTGTTTCGAGGGAGATCGTATGCAATTTTTTTGCTCAACCAGGGGGGGGCGTGGAGGCGGGAGTCTCCCGCTTCGAGCTGGTGGGACGGCGGGAGAATGAGTGTGCTGGCGTGAGACTCCCTCCAAATGCGGCCTGCGGGAGGGTTGACAGCCCTGGTTAAATACACCAACACCGATCTTGCCTTCTTGGCAAAGACTGAAAGAAACTTGAAAGAGGGCTTCGTGAAACACCTAGCGGACAAGCAGACAGAAATAACCGTCTGGTATGGGTCATTCTTTAATAAAACTGACATTTGTTGACATTCCCCATATCACATGTATAGTCTAGAGGCTCTCAGACTCAGAGGAGCCAGATGCAACATCAGCGGAACAACCGTCGAACGGTCGATATCACTTTTTCACTTATCACAATATCAGACTCTGACTGAATCTTTCGGTCTAGCGCCTAGCGGACAAGTAGCTTACTAACGCTGATTTAGTCAAGAAGTTAGACTTATGACGGTTTCGAGAAACGGGCCCCTGATTCCCAGCTTGAATCGAGAGTTTGAAACTTGTCTTGAGTTTGTAACTGCTCATTTCCAACAACAACAAAAGTAATAGAAAAAATAACAAACATGGAATAGCACATATGGGACCGGACTTGACAGGCGACGATGCGAATCAACAGAAATAAAAATAATTCCTTTTAATTCTATATTCGGAGTTAAATAACAGTAAGAAATACTTACATGATGTAAAATGACGTCATAGAATTGTGTCCGTATATCTGTGATGAACATTATTTATCTAAATAAGGAATAAATATGTGCAAATCTGGCGACAAAGAGCTTCAATTTAATTCATTTTTCCCGCGAGATGATGAGGAGGTCAAGAGGGAAAGTACTGAAGGTAGAGGATATGTAATAGATTATTATGTTAACAATTTAAAGACAAGCCATTATCAACTGTTGTCTGGAATTTTGTTTGGTTTTCTTTCTTTCTTCTCCCATTTTTTTTTCGTTCTCTTCCCTTGACTCATCTTTTAATCCAACATTTATTCTTTATCTTAATTTAATATAATTTTGTTTTTCTTCTAGCTCCATGATTTCACTTTTGTTCCCCCTTCTTTTTTGTGCAGAGGTTCCGAGCATAGATTCCAACCCTTTATCTAAATATACTTTCTATATAATGTAATTTAATTTGATCAAACAAATACATATTTTGAATTGACAATCTCTCTGATCTTATATTGATCATTTTATTATAGTTTTTTTGTTGCCACGTCACTAAACTAGTTTTAAATTGGCAATAAGATCATCACTTGGCTCTTCGAAATACAAACTGCTATTCAATCCATATCTTTATATCAAGAATCACAACAAAACAACCTAACCGTGCAGTGTGAAATCCACGTTTTGACATTGAAAAAGGAGCATATTTGCCATAATGGTAAGTTTGCTTGTATTAACTCTAAAATGAAATTATGAAAATGATCATTCGAAAGTGTGATTGACAGAAATAATTGATTGAGGGAGGTTTTGGACGACATTCTAATTTTGTGTTTGTGAGAAATCATGTCGAGTCATACGTGTCTGTTGTGTGTGTCCTGTGCATATATGTGAGAGTTGCGCAATTTCATGTTAAAGAGTTGAGACGAGCTGAGTGTGATCTGCATCTGACTGCACGTCATGTCGAGCGAAAGAGGAGAGAGGCTAGAGCCTGGGGAGGGAGGAAGGGAGTGAGAGACCTAGTCAGAGATAGAAATAGAGAAAGACAGAGACAAAAATAATGAGATTTTGTCTTTTTTAGTTGTAGTTAGTTGTCAGACACTCAACTTATTTTATGGGGATTATTTTTATGTGTTTGGTTTGTTATGTTTTCTGTGCATTTAAGGGTCTAGAGTCTAGACAAGAGTTAGACCGAAAGCTTCAGTCTCTGATATCGACGGTTGTTACGCTGAGATTGCATCTGGCTCCTCTGACCGCCTCTATACATAGACTGAAGTATGTCAATGGGGTAGTGTGGGGAACGAATGGTTCAGTTCGGCCGGACCGCGATGAATGAGATATGCAACGAGTTTTTCACTCTTTACGTCTTCATATATCCACTTTGGCTGCAATTTTACACTGAATGTTATTAAAAATTAAAAATAACACAGAAATATCTACTTTGACTTACGATAGCTTGCTCATTTAGATCCTATAATAATGATTAATCCGAGAAAGTCTTGTAGTCAACAAGATTTGTTGTCAGCCATCCTGGTTTAAGTTGATGAATATTCATTTTTTCTTTTCGAACGTCCAATAGCTACGTATGAGTCAGCCGGTGATGTTTGAACATTCATAAGCCCAATATCAAACACGTGCTCTGATTGGCCATTGGGCTTGTTTTGGTCGGTTGACCCGGAAATATATCGGGCGGGTCATGTCATAGATTACCAGTTCGAATGCATGAACGTATCGTTTCCTTGGTTCTGAGATAAAAATTGGATAACTCATATACGTAAGTCTGTAAATTTCGCATTTAGAAATAAGTCATAAAAAATTGATAACTGTACATAGGAGAAAAATAGACATAGTATTTTTGTATCTGATTTATAAATCAGAAAATTAGATCTAAATAAAGAAAATCGTGGGAGAAAGTTTTGACCTAAAAGCAGGCCAAAATCGGCTCAATCTCTCCCCCCGGTGCGAGCCGTATGGGGTACCGTCTGTGTATGGGGAATGTCAACAAATGTCAGTTTTATTAAAGAATGACCCATACCAGACGGTTATTTCTGTCTAGACTAGAGTTAGAATTAAACACCATTCGCTCCGAGCTCTGCACAGTATACTAAATTACTATTACTAATGCTATGCTTCATTTCGACACCCACGTTGGTCTCTTCTTTCCCATTCCATAGACTTGAAAAAAGTGTATGTGCATGCATGGAGACGAATGAGTACGCGAGTTGTTTCCCAAACCATGATGAGCGATTTAATTTTTTTACATTTTCAATATTAGGAGCTTATATTGTTAGATAAAAAAACAAGCAACTTTGATTCACAGTTACAAAATCGGTCTTCATTCCTAACATTAGACTTTACTACATGTAGCTCAAATTCAAATGTTTGCTCTAACTTTAGACTGTTTTGTAATATACATGTATCTGTCGTGTGTGTGTATTATATCTCTCTTTCTCATTCATTCTTTTAATTCCTCAGCGAGGGCCTTGCTATGCCACTGTATCTATTCATCTCTTTGAAAAATAATTACAGGATGAAATCAGTCAATCTGTATATTCTTTTATTATAATAAAGTAATAGTGGCATTTATAATTCCCACAAATTCATTCCAATGGATGCTCAAGCCACCTAACAACATGCATAACATAATGAAAAATGTCTAGAAAATTAGATGAGTCAAAGCAAAAAAATATATTGAATGAATAACAGTGAAAAATATGGAAATGAACTGAAGTATTTTGACATAAGATAGATCTTCAAGGTTTTTTAAAAGGATATTTGATTAAGTGGCGTATGGCATTCCGAAGTCGGAGCGAAGCAGCAGTAAATGCTCTGTCATTACATTTCATTATATTTCATTTAATACCTTTAATATGTTTTTCCCTACAGTTTGGATTCAACTCATTTGCCTCGTTTCCCAACCAATTCAAGACACAGTACAGATGTTTCTCTGTATCCATGCTCTCAGGGACCTACAGAGAAGATGTAGAGAGAGGAGGAAAAAGTAAGTACAATCATGTATTGTCAGGCTAGTAATGAAAAGAACTACTCTGATTGTCATGTATAGAGGCAATGAATCATGCACATAATAAGAATTGTGATTTTTCTCTTTAAAAAAAAAGAAAATGAGGTCAACACACATTTTGTTGGTATTTGATTAAGTCAAACACATAGTCTAAATCTAATCATATGATATAGAGTAGCTTGCTCACTTGAAGCTGAGAAAGCTTTGTTCTTGTACATTTGAAGAGTCACTATTTAAAATGAGTATATTTTCTCTCAAAGAGAAGTTGAATACACCAATACTAAAGTATGATAAAGTGAACAGATAATGTTCCTGCCTGATAAAGAATGCATGTGCAATGACACTTTTTTTTTCTAAAGGGATTAGTGATTATAATGTATGGTTCAGAATAATGACTTTGGAATACTATTGATACCTGTTTTACAATCTTATTTTTGCAGTTATAATGCCGCCATCCGCTCTAGATACTTTGTGTAAGTACAATTCATGTTCTTTATAGAATAGACTAATACCCTTTTCAAACTGGTTCTATCGGAGTCACACCGATGAAAATACCGATTGAATTTTCCTTATGTAAACAAAGGTGAAACCGCCGTTTTCCCCGCTGTCGCTTTCATACTGCCGTTGAAATTCACTCGCTGTGACGAGCTCGCCGAATGAAGAATTATTGGGCAATCGCTGATAGCTGCTGGCGCGTTTTTTTAATTCGCAGACAGTGCAGTGCAGTGCATGCGCAGCTAGCTAGCTATAGTATTATAGTTTTACAATTTTACGATGCAATCATGGATCTACGGTGGTTGCTACCATTTCCTTTACTAGGGACTTTATACAGTCCAAACAAGCATTTTTTTTAATGCAATTTATCTGGCTGCAAAACGAGTATGAGGCTAAATTACACAGGAGGAGGCAGCAGTTTTGCCGATCTCGAGCACGGAGATCGTGGCTATTCAGCTCCTTACAGAGGGAAATGAGATCCGGCTACTCTCCAAAACGAATCAATTTTAGCCCGCGCCCATCTAGCTAGCATGCATGCAAGCATGTTCAACAAAATGTCAACAAACACAGCTGGTTACGAAAAAGCGCATACACTGCGACCTTTGACCTTTTTCATCGTTGTTTTAATCGCTGTTTTCTCCCGAACGCATTCACAGTGGCTGTTTCATCGGTGTCACACCGATAGAAAGAGAATTTAATCGCCTATTTCTCTTCTTTTCATTGGCTATTTAATCGGCTTTTTCTCCTCTGTACCTTTCATAGTGGCAGTTTCATCGGATGCGTCCGGATGCATCCAATGAAAATCAGGCCAGTTTGAAAAGGGTATAAAAGAACATTCTTGTTATTTTGAAGCCATATTTTATTTATTAGTTAAGTGTTTATATACAGACACTTCATTACCTTTCTCACTTGTTTTTAGAACTGGTTGTTGCTTTTTAACAAAAATATATAACCAATGCTTCATTTTTCATGAGAATTGGGCCTTTGTTCTCCTTGATAGCAAAGGTTATCTCAATGATCGCTGCTTTACAGATGTTTCTTTAATCTTTACATAAACAATATGGAATACGCACAATATGTACATTGTATATTACATTACCATGTACTTAATAACTATTTTTATTGAATGAACAACAAAATGCAGCATGCATTTTTAATGTATACTTAAAAACTGATTATTGTAAATTAATGTTTGCTATTCATATACTATACACAGAATGGTCATTTAGTTTATTGTCCATTTTGTATTTTTGAGATGTGTGAAATAACTTTGAGTCTTGAATCAGTTATTAGAAATATCCTGTTTATTATTTAGCATTTTAATTTACAATTTTTATCCATGTGTCTGTGCACATCAAACAGCACGACTTCATATTGAGTACCCCATGTTATTCAAGCTAACAAACAAGAAAGCTAACAGGACAACAAACTGTGGAGTTCTAGAGTTTGTGGCTGACGAAGGCAAAGTCTATCTCCCGTACTGGGTAAGTTTCTATTTGCCATGAAATTAAGACAATGAGAGTAAAAGTAGTACTGATTGTACTAATAATTGTGGTTATAATGATCATAATGATGATAGTGATTATATTAGTAACCACAATGTTAAAGCAAAGATGGATATGATAATAATGTTAGTGATTTTATGATAACCATTTCCATTCAAAAGCTATGAATCGTACAGGTTTATAAAATTTTATTTAATAAGTGTTTAATTTGATTTATCAGCATTTACTCCATACTCTGAACATTAACTTTAGACCCCCTTTTCTTCTCTCTCTCTCTCTCTCTCTCTCACCTATCTTCATTTGTAAATGAATCTCTCATTTTGTACTCATTCTTAATCCTGCAGTTTTTCACCTTTGTTCTGTCTCTCCCAAAATGTATGTATAACTCTTCATTTTACTTATTATTTTATTCATTTATTATTATTTTTTATTTATTTTTACAATCTAGATGATGCAGAACTTATTACTTGATGAGGGGGATCTTCTCAACATCCAAGTGGAAGCGAATGGGTTGCCTGTAGCAACATATTCAAAATTCCAACCCCAGTCGGTGGACTTTCTAGATATATCAAATCCCAAGGCAGTGTATCCTTTCATCATTTAATTTTGAATCAAAGTCTTAATATTAGTACAAAATTAGAATCAGTATACATCTACATGTATTATATATTTGCAGCTGATTTAGCATTGTGGGTATGTTGCTTTAGTCAGATATGTTCAAATGAATCTGCTAATTTGATTTCTGTTTGTTTATTCTTCATTAAAAGATAAATCAATAAAAAAAGATAACACAACATTTGGATATCACAAATAGTAGCAAACACTGTTGACACGTCTGTTGAAATTAGAAAGATCAAATGTGAAGATGATCTTTTTATTTTTCTCCCTCTCTTTTAAGCATATACATGTAGTGAAATCCACTCAGAACACAAAGAACTATGTAAGACGTGAATTTCCCTTTTTAATATGTAGACAGTACTCGTGTATGATTGGCCTAAAACTGCTGAATATTCTTTTTAAGCACTCTTACAGAAAGTCATACACAGTTCCACCATTTTGATTTAATTTAATTTTCTCTCAAACAATGCAATAGCATGTTCAATGGTCTAAAGATATGTATGAACTATTGAACTTGTCAGAACTATTCCTTCAAGCCATTGTCTCCTTAACCTGCTATCAACCAACAGCCTGGAAAATATTTTGCGAGGATTTGCTTGTCTCACCAAAGGGGATATGGTGGCCATTAAATACAACGACAAGGTAATCATTACTTCTTGTGAGCTCAAATTGGCAAATCAGGTCTGCAATTGTGTCATTAGTTACTGAGAAAACTTGAGTGTGCTCTAGAAGGAATATATATGGTGTTAACCCATTGCCTACTGGAAGCAGATGGTACCTGTATCAAACCAATGGAGAATATGAGAATTCAGTAGCCAATGTGTCCAGATGTTAATACAGTCAAACCTGTCTATTAAGGCCACCCAATGGAAACAGAAAAAGTGGCCACTGTAGACAGGTGGCCTTTCTAGACAGGTTCTACAACAACTCTCGAGGGAGACAAAATGTATGGCCACTATAAACAGGTGGTCTTTATAGAGAGGTGGCCACTAAGACAGGTTTGACTGTTATCTAGCAATATACTGTGAAATTGAAGACAATATGAGAGTTTGCATTTTGAAATGTAGAGTACAACCTTGTTAGAAATGTGTCCTTTCCAGAATCACAATTTAAGCAGGATATGGTGACATTCTATACATTTTGCAATATTTCAACATACTGAACTTACTGTTTGAAATTGTCATTCATTTGTGATTTTATCAATAATCAGCCATCATGCATTGCAAAGATTTATTTAGTACTGATTCTGACTCACTATTATTTCTGTGATAATAATAATATACTGGGTTTATATACATTGTAGCCCTTCATATATCAACAACATCTCTATTACACTTTACAGCTCTACATATCGTGTAATAGATTACATTTTGTGGTTGTTTTTAAAAGATTTTTTTACAAATAAATAGATAAATATGAAGAAGGAACTGGTAATTTTCTGTCTGTTTTTGTTACTTTCTTTAGATCTATGAGCTGGAGGTTCTGGAAACGAAGCCCAGCGATGCTGTATCAATTATTGAATGTGATATGAGTGTAAGTATATATTGAAATTGAATTAGATACAATAAAATTGAATGTAAGCACATTGAAATTAAATGTAGATACATTGGAATCAAGTGCGATATGAAATTGAATGTAAATACTGTAATATGAGTGTAAATAAATTGAAATGCTTTTGAAAGACAGAATTTGACCAACTGGGTATCGGTGTTTAATAAAATTACCTGTATGCATGTGCAGTGCAATCATTGTCTGCGTATGTTAAAAGGAACAATTTCTGATTATACTTGTCAAAACTTGATTGGTTTGCTCCTGTTCATGAGGTACGGTAGTTTTATGCATTATCGTATTTGCCTCATACAGGCATGGGCATCGATCTGTAATTGATACCTATTGTTCATGGGGGATGATCTATTCATTCATCCCGAACAATAGGTATCATAAGTAAGGATCGACGCCCATGCATACAGGTAATTTTATTAAACAGGAATGCTGTAAAATATGCATATCTGATCTCTTTTTAATGTTTTTTCCCGTCATTACAGGTTGAGTTTGCACCACCGGTTGATTATGTAGAGCCTCAAATGCCAAGGGCAAAGGAACATCAACATGAGGTAAAATAATCCTTCATTACTTCACTTCACTTGTTTATTAAAAAAGTAACAACTCTGGTTGATTGTAATTTGTACTGGTGATGTTTTTGCAGTTTTGTATAACCATGCTTCATTACCTCTTTAGATTTACCTTTTTGGTAGAATGTCTTTGTCTTTAAAGTGCTTAGAAGTGCAAGAAGTTACTTATTCTTCAATTATTTTTTCTACACCTCCCACATGCTTTTGGTATTTTGTTTTGTGCTTTTTATTCTTTCATTTCATAGAGTACTATAATGGCATTATTTTTGTCGATGTCTGCAATACTAGAAATTCTACCCTTTGTAATGTACCGGTACTTACATCTTTCATTTTTGTGTATGTGTGAGAAAGAATTATTATGCACAAGTGTTATACTGTTACTCTGTGCTCTCAATGTTTCTTTCAAACAGGAAATGCAAGTAGACAACACAGATTATTCACAGTACATTGATGTAAACAAATTCAGGGTAAGTCCCTTTCTCTCTCTCTCTCTCTCTCTCTTTCTCCTCCGTCTTCCCTCCCCCTATTTTTTTCTTTCTTTTTTCCTTTATCATCTCTCTCTCTCTCTCTAGGTCTCTCCAACTCAATTCCTTTCTTGTGCTTTAATTATTTGTATTGATTTGATTTGTTTTAAATCTACATCTTATAGATCTATCTTTTGGCTGATGAACCTTTGTTTTTTTCTTCTTTTCTTCTGCTTTTTAATCCATTTATTTCAAAATATGTCATTTCAAATGATAAATATATGTGTCTCTGAAAAACAAAAAATATCACTACTATGAGAATACAGAATAGCATACATTTCAAATCTACATGTAATATAACTTCTCTCTTTCTCTCTCTCTCTCATTCAGGCATTCCAAGGAGAAGGTCATAGGTTAGATGGCAAGAAGAAGAACGTAGATTACAAACCTGTCATTCCTCCTGAAGACATCCCACAAAGGTAGGCATCTCTTCCACTTGCTCTCAAGAAACCCAACTCAAACCCTAACCTGGTCTTGTTTGGACTAAAAAGTATAGATATCACCTTGGTCTCAGAAACCCCAATAATATTGTTGTCTTGACCACAAACTAGATTCTTCCTTATAAAGTATATCCATGGGAATTGCTTTATGCTCAAGTTATCAATGAAATGGAGCATTTTAAGTAGAATTTTAGTCTTAAAATTCATTTATGACAACTGGCCCATAAAATGGTGGCTCAGAATGGATTTAATTTGCTTTAAACATATTAAAATCTTTTTTCTTTTAATCACTATTCAGAGGCATCCCAAATTACGATTACAAGAAAGGCACATTGACTTTCATCAGGAGAATACGACCTTCAGCAGCCAGCAATGGAGTAGGCACAGTAAGTAAACAAGAGAGATGGTGGGAGGTTACCCAACATTGTCTCCAGACTTTATCTTGTCAAAGATGTTAGGGTTATAAGTTCAGGGTCACGGTTGGATTCTATGTTAAGTTTAGAGTCATGGTCGAATGTTAAGTTAGGTTTATGTTAAGGCCCTTTAGGGTTAATAGAATATGACCTTCAGCAGCTAGCAGAGGAGTAGGCATGGTATTAAGGAAGCTGGGAGATGTAGAGGGAGGTGACCTGACATCTTCTCCAGACTTTACCATTCAAAGATAAAGGGTTTATAAGTTTAGGGTTAAGGTTGAGTTTTATGACAGGATTAGGGTTAGTGTTAAGAGAAACTTCTACATTCATCAGCTAGCTATGGAGTAGGCACGGTAAGTAAGCAGGAGAGGTATGGAGGAGGATAGTCGGTAAATTAAAGTGCCTAATTTCATAGGTATGGTGCAGATCCATGCTTGAGAAAGGTCAATAGATGAAAGAGTGTAGGTTGATATCATACTGTAGGTTTAGTATGTAGATGTTAGGGGTAGACATAGAATGGGGAGGATGGTCAGGAGATGAAAGATCATAGGAAGATGTAAATGGAGGCTTACGTAGAGAAAATGGGGATAGCAGTATGTGGATGATAGAAAATTAAATAGTGCCATCGGAATAGTGATGGGAAAAGAGGGGAGGAAAATGGATGTATAGATTTGTGTGGGATGATAGATATAGGCTTTCTTAAAGAGCATAAAGAGAGCAAAAATTTGAAAAAGAGACAAACAGACAGAGAGATGGATAGAGACAAAACATGTATGGAAAAGATGAAACAGGTATCAAGTTGGATATGCCATGGGGAGAATTAGCATGCATTTGTTTCTCTCTTGGAAGGAGGGTTTTATATATATCTAACGATTGAAATATTTTACATACTGCTAGTAATTCTAAAAAATGAGGAAAAAAAAACTTTTGTGCACTCCTTTCCGACTTTCTCCTTTTCTTTTGTTTTCTCTGTCCCAGGATGAAGTAGACTCTTTTGAGGCTTTCAAGGGAGACGGAAAGAAGCTACGCACAAAACGAGAACTAAATAGGGCTGAAACGTCACCTTGTTTTCTTGTACATTTAGTATCGGGCCACACAGTCACTTCAGGAACAGAAGGGCGGTGGGGGTCGGTAACATATCAACAATGTTATTTTTATAATAATAATGATTAAAATCGGTCTATATTTATGGTGATCACCAATTTATTCTTATGAGCCCTTAGTACCGATTTTTAAAGATCCAATAGACATAGACACACTTTTCGTCATGATTATTATCAAATTGTTGGTATGTGAACGGCCCTCAAGAACTTACCGCCCTTCTTGCTCCAGAAGAACATTTGTTATGCCGTTGTATTTATGCCATTGCTTGATGTTTTGACTCATTTCCAAACATTGTTTTCCAAAATCTTCATGGATTAGTAGTTTACCGTCAAAGATAAAGTGTGCTATTAAATCACTTTGCAGGTCGTATTCCATCCCTGTAAGAGAAGCTTTCCATTGAATTATATTGGAAAGAAAGAAAAATGGATAAGTAAATGGATATTATCAATATATTACTTTACTTCTGGTTATTTGTAAAAACAAATTGACGTTACTTGTAATTTATAGTCATATTATTTGTTGAAGAGGATTTGCCTTGGACTTCGTAATTGTAGGTTTTAACCTTTTTCCCTTTTTCCAGTAATTCTTTTCGGAATTGTGAGGTAAAAACAAACAAAGAAACATACATAGAATGGGGTTATTTTGCATGAGCTTCTCTCATATAAAAGATGATCTTTGTTGTTTATTCTTGCCTTCCTCAACTACTGTGAAGTCGTGCATTGGCATGGCATAAATACAAAATCATATTATTTTATTAGCTATCATTTAAATTGACTAGTGTACAGATTAGAATATTTTATTGTAATACAAAGTATTAAAAGAGTATGTTCTGAATTTGGGCGGATGGAATGGAAAGGCCCACCTTGTTATGTAGGGGTATGAAATGATGAAAGTTAATTCATTATCTCATTGGCTACTTAATTCTCTTAATCCCATAGGTTTTGTACTGGAGCCACCCGGTTCCCGTAGACAACAGAGTAACACTATTTGCTCGGCTTTGAACCTTTCCGTTCTCAAAGGTTTGAGAAGAGTAAACCTATGAAATAAAAAAAGACGTTGAGCCCTGTTTGAGTTGCCACCGAACAAAAACAAATTATTGACCACTGTTAGTGGTTCCTTTGTATGGTCTTCACCAGATTTGAGTGTACATCCAGTCTCCCAACATACATCGGGGACACTGCCTTCAGCTTATTGGAATAAGTAGGCACCCTTGGTTCTTGCATTACTACATACCATACAATGTCACCTTGCAGCTTCTTTTCTAGACACTGTTTGGTCATGCCTGATATCATAACGCATTTTATTTATTGAAAATTGTGAGATTGTTTTGTGATTTACATCATCAACCATTTCTGATGCTCCAATTACAAGGAGCTACTTCTAACCTCAATAATAATAACAATGATAAAGATTAATATTTAAAGGACATAATGAACTAGAATCTCTCTTTGTGCTTAACCAGGTAAATACGACAAGAATGAATAAAACTTAGAGAGCGATCATGCTAAACATCATGCAGCCATTTGGGCGACATACTATATCCTTACTCAAAGAACCTGTACAGTGCACTTCATGGTTCATATCTTGATGATACATACTTGTATTATACATGTGAATGTTTATGATATATGCATTAAAAGAATTTGCTAACATAGGAGAATCTTTTCGCCTTTGTTCTGTTCATTTGATTAGAACACAATTTCATATAAAGTATTCAGTCCCTGGTTCTGTGTTCAATTTTAACTAATATTTCCAATTTCTTTCCCAGCTTATTTTTCACAAGGCACTTGATATTCTATGTCCATAAAGGAGTTGAAGAGTAATGTATATTTCTGTCACAATCATTGATACTACATGCATGTTATCTGTTCTTGTAATTCATCTTTCATGGGGCATTGAGTTCAAGTATGACTCTTTTCTGTATTCTTCATTTAAATATTAGGAGATATATTATATACCACAACCACACACCAACATGGTATGGATAGTTGAAAAAGAGAGGAGAGACGGAGAGACAAAAATATGAAGACTGAAAGTGGTAGAAAGATGGAGAGAGAGAAAGAGAGAGAAAGAGAGAGTTTAAGATTTGATAATCGGGTATATAAGCCCACCTTTACCCTCTCTCTAGTATAGTTGTAAACGCATACAGTTTCCTGCTTTCTGATTGGGTAAAACTATACGTCCATTCGATGGCTGTATAGTCGTATAGTTGTACAGAATTAAGTATATAGAAACTATACATGCTTTCGCGAGTGCTTCGATGGATGCATAGCCGTATAGTTGTATAGTTTCCTTACTTACCCTACCCTAAATAGGATTACAGATATTCTAATGCAATGTGAAACTATGGGCCTACCAAATAATATATGATATCTCTTTGAATCTCCTCCCCCTCCCTCCCCTCCCTCCCACTATCTTTCTTTCTCTCTCTCTCTCTCTCTCTTTCTCTCAGATCAACTATAATGAAAATGAATAATTTTTTGAAATCGAACCCGGACATAATAGGATTATCATTAATCAAACGAAAATCTATCATGGACAGACAGCGTAAAATTTGCACAGAAGAAATACAGTAGTGGATTGCATCATGTTAAAAGCGGTACATAACATTCTTAATAAAGATAATTCCCTGTTCCCTGGTTTCATCCCACGTTTCATCCCACCTTCCTTATTGTAACATAATATAGGGATATTGTGGAAATTGTCTTCAAATCAATCTCTCAATATACAAAATCGGGCAGCACACATAATCGATAATGCCCCTTGGGAATTCATCGGGAAGTTACAACCTTAAAAACCTTGGATGGGATACACTTGAAAAGAAAAGGAAACAAAATACCGTTGTAACACGCGCGTACGCAGGGGGTGTTTGGGGAGGGTTAACCCCCTCAATGTTTCTGTCACTGGCGGATCCAGGGGGACCCTGGTGGCCGCCCCCCCCTTGCCAACAAAAATGGTAACATTAATTTTTAACCTTAACAAAAAAATAGAACACCGCCCCCCCCCCTGTGTGTTGAGTAAATTGTTTTTTTAATGCTTCTTACCCCCCACTGAGCGAAATCGGCGCGATTTTCAATTTCCGGGGGCAAAAAAAGAAAGAAAAAATGTAGTGCTCATTTAAAAAAACCTCAAGAAAACAAAGGCACAACTTTTTTTTCAAGAATACAGAACATATCGCATTACACTCGACTACAATTAGTACAGTTATATCATTAAAACACGATATTGGTCGGCGACAGTAATTGTATATATTGAAACTTGAAAATTGCCTATAAAAACCAGATAAAAGCCGTAAAGTAATCGTTTCTTGAAATGATGAGACACCTATATTAAATATATTTTATTAAATCCATGTGGGTGTTTTTTTCTCCTTGAGAGCTTTTATAGCGTCCTTTGTCTTGAAACCTAATTATCACAGTTTCTGTGTGCTCAATTTCTTTATATTAAGTATACACCAATAAAATTGATACAGCTGTTGTGAGAACTTATGTTACGCATCGTCATTTCCTTATCTTTCACCGACCGCCCGGTTGAAGTTGTTTTTATTGTTATTCTTTTCAAAGATCACGTAATATGACTATCAAACTGATCACGTGACTTAATTAACCGACGCTTCATTTCATTTTGCATCTCGCGGTGTTTCACAATCTTGGCTCTTGTCTCATTCGAACTTCATCTTTGACACGATCAGCACACGTTGCTTTGACAGGATTAATTCCTAATTAATACACACCAAGATGAGGGAAGAGGAACAATGTTGATTAGGGTCATCAAGAAAAGCGGAATAAAAAGATAATTGACTTGCTCATAAAGCTTGAGAAAGGTTGTTTTTATGGGAACAATCTTGAAACCAGTCTGCTGATGAAGGATCTAATTTTTAGACAAGCCTTAACTTTTTGCCGAGAACCGAGTCTTTGGAGCGCAATCTTACTATAGTTGCATCATGTACATAGACACTGCACATTTGGCTAAAGGAAGTTAGAAGCTTTTTTCAAAAGTCAACGAAAAATGACACGGCTGGAAATGAGTCAATGTAATGGTGTTACAGAGATCTGAGACTGAAAAGCGCATGCCCTATAGGACAAATAAACGAAAAGAACCAGAGGGACAGTCATCAAGAGCACAGTAAGTTGTAGGAACTACTGAATTTTCATTCCTGCTGATATCTCTCTGATGTTGTCCAGGACTTTATCGACCTTCTTGGGAAGCAAAATAAGACCATCCAGTCAACTCTAATTGGATCAGCTTGGTAGGCCAAAGTTAGAAATGGTGCTTAAATCATTCACTCCAACTATTACATCAAGTGGTGATATTCTGGCTATGTGATACAAAAATACTTTGAGCAGCCAACTAAAACAAACAAACACATTTTGAGAAAGCATGAAACAGCCGCAAAGACTTCATTGTTCTACCGCGGATATTTATTTTTAAGATGAGCCTAGGTTTCATTTTAAGAAAAAAAAAGGCTGATTCATCGTAATCATCTTTAGGGACCGATTACTACTTCGATTTTCCTTCAGTTTTCTCGCATCAATTCAGTATCAGCGACCTGTTGTTTGGAACTCATGAGTCATGATGGCTGTGTACGCTCACGCAATAAGTTTTGTAGTACTGTGTGGAATCACTTTGATATATGGTGTGGTGATGGATAGCACCAGCATAACTCTTAATCATACGTGCTTGGAAAACTCGAGGTACCATAGCGCCAATTGCTCTCATCGTGGTCTTACATCGGTTCCCCGGAATCTTCCACACGACTTGCGTTCCCTCAACGTTTCTGATAATAACATCTCTATGCTCCTGGACAAATCGTTCGTGAACTACACACAGCTAGAAACTTTAGACGCCAGTTATAACTCCATCTACCTCATTGAGAATGAAACATTTCATGCTCTCCTGCTACTTAAGGTATTAATGCTCCATCACAGCAGTATCAGTGTCTTACCCACTTCCCTCCTGGAGAAGAATGTTCATCTATCCTTGCTAATCCTAAATCATAATAGACTCGAGGGAATTCCTCGCATCTTTGGAAACAATCTGCAAACTACTCAGTTTGCAGAAGATGGGGAGGAAGCATGCGGATGTAAGAATTTGTCACGTTTTGATTTGTCTTTTAATAAAATCAGATCACTAGAGCAAGGAGATTTTGTAGCTATACGGAATTGCTCCTTCGATAGATTTAACTTGAATCGTAACGAAATAAAAAGTCTCCCTCGTGCCGTTTTCACGGATCTACCAGCAGTAAATCTACTCATTAATAATATATCATTGGCTAAATTCCACGCCGAGTCCTTTCTGGGTAACAAGGCAATAGTAAAAGCGACCATAACCAGGTCGGGCATAAGATCTATTGTACTCATGAATACATCGGAAATACCAAGAGATCTTTTTCCAGGTATAATGAAACTTTATCTACAATACAACGAATTGATAACTATTCCAAAGTATGCCCTGGATGGTTTCGAAAAACTCCAGGTACTAGACATTGGATCCAATCATATATCTAGTCTTCATAACGAGTCATTTTGTGGATTGAAGTCGCTGGTTAATTTGGGACTAGCTAAAAACAAAATTATGTCACTTCTACGAGGATCTTTTACTTGCGCCGAAAAGCTTGAGAGCATAGATTTATCACATAACAACATTGCTGTATTAGATCCTCAATGGTTCGACGGAAGCCACCGTCTCAGCACTTTGACATTCTATAAAAGCAATATTCAACAAATCAAAACCATACCATGGAACGCAACAAATCTTCAAACTCTTAGCTTAGCCTATAACAAACTTAACTCCGTTAACAGAAAGACCTTCGTTGGTTTAAAAAATCTAAAATTTCTTGATTTCTCCGTGAATAATCCTCTAAAAATATCCGGTGATGCCTTTGAAGAAACCAGTTCTTTAGAAAAGATCATAATGAAAGATTTAGCCAAATTCACAATGACTGGTTCTTTCAGAAACATGCATCAACTAGTATTGCTCGACATGTCCTATCTTTATTCTCGCTTAGAAATTACTTCTCTTGGCCAATTTAGTCATACGTCGGCGCTGAGGACTCTTAACTTATCCAGAACTAAAATCAAAGCCGAAGATCTATTCCAATTTAAAAGCAATAGATCACTGTTTTCAGGACTGGTCTCGTTGCACACCCTAGGACTGCAACATAACTTATTTTATGATTTCCACCACGTTCCTAACGCATTTACCACACTTTGGAATCTTCATGATCTAGATCTGTTTGATTGTCGCATACGACAAATTGACTCGGGGATATTTAGGAATCTCACGTCACTAGCATATCTCTCGTTGGCCGTAAACTTTATTAGAATCATTCCCGAGAAAGCATTTCAGGATTTACTGAATTTACGTACCCTTAAACTAAATTCAAACTCTATTAAAGTTATCGAGAAGCAATTATTTTCTAGAACTCCCAGTCTCCAGTATCTATACCTCCAGAATAATCAAATCTCCACGATAGAACCTTATACACTAATACCAACAAGTCTAAAGGTGTTAATCATCGCGAGCAATCCCTTCACAATTGTACCTGCCACCTTGCGTGGTTCAGGGAACGGCCGGACAAGGTAAATACAACAATCTATCAAAGAAATAAGACTCGTTGCTCTAGTACTTCCTTCAAATCGCTAAAAGACCAGACCATCTGGTCTTTCCATCCTAAAGATTACTGCGGAGTCAATATCTATCTTATTGTAGGTGTCTCTTTGGCAGTCCTGACCGTTCTGTCGCTAAGTATCCTCGTGTACCAAAAGCGATGGTGGCTGAACCAAAAACTATTTCTCTTAAAGTTGGCCATCCTTGGGTATCAAGAAATTATTGAAAATCAAGTTCCTGAGGACTACGAGTATCAGCTTAACCTCATGTTCCGCGAAGATGATGGGTGGTGGATCAACGATTGCATGAAGCCATTCCTGCAGGGGAGGATGCCACATCTGGAGCACATCGTGTTTGGGGATGATGACCTTCATCCAGGGTCTTTCTATTTAAACGCCATATACGACGTCATCGAGAACAGCTACAAGACGGTCTTGTTGCTTAGTAACCAGTCAGTGCAGGATACCTGGTTCATGACCAAGCTCCGTATGGCCGTGGAGCATATGAATGACAGCAAGTTGGAGAAGATCATCCTCATATTCTTAGAGGACATCGATGATGACCACCTACCGTATCTTGTAAGGCTGTTGCTGAGTCGGAACAAACCTTACTTGCTGTGGGTGGATGACGATGAAGATGGACAAGAACTCTTCTGGGCAAAGTTTGAGAAGAGCATGAGGGCTAACAGGGAAATGAATAATGTAATTCCATTTTAGTAACATATTACAAAAACGTGGCTTCTTACACTTTTTAAAAGATAGCGTGTCGTGACGCGTGGTTGTAACTAGACGTGCGTTAAAAAAATCCTTGCGTCGAGATTAGTGTATACTATGTTGGCGAATCCAACGTGACATGCGTCTTTATAGTTATGTTTGTCAAAACTTTGAACATACATGTAAGTTGTCAAATTTTCAACTAGGAAGTATTGCAAAGAGCTCACACTTCCAACTCCTCCCCACAACTCCCCACAACTCCCCACAACCCCCGCCCCAAGATGATGTTTTATTTGTGGAAGTGAAGTAGTTCGTTCTTTGTCAAGAATATAAAGGGAACGCCGTTAGGGTTAAAGTGGGAATTTGACCCCCCACAAACACGCATGCACCTCCCAAAACGCGCACATACAGAGCATTACTTTGAAATAATATGTCGCGGCTTTTACTTTTTGGCAAATAAAGTTTAAAGTGTTAATATTCAATGAGCAATGACAAATTGTTATTAGTGAAGATAATGTTTGAGAAGGAGTCGTACTACTCTTAATACCATGCAGGCCTAGAGCATAAAGCATTTCCCTGTGTTGATATACAGTCATGATAACTGCTGTTGAAGTATTAAAGCATAACGATGTACAATGAACGCATGTGTGCGGGGGAGTGGAATTTCGAAACACATATTCCAGTTTCTGGTTCGTGCCCTTTCAACAGTTGCAATTTTGAATTGTACACGGTTTGTATGTGACCTCAAATTCGCGGTGGGGCAGGTGCACAGAATTGAAAATACGTATTTTCAGTTCTGTGGTCGGGTATAATCACTTCATGTTTTTAAAAAGATAATGTATATTGATTCGTAATCGGAGGAATAAAGAATTCTCTCTTAAAAACGAATTGAAAAGAGAAAGTGTAGGATATTATTTTGGGTCTTTTTCTAATAAGGAAAAGGTATTATTTATGATCTACTCTTGAAAAGAATTAATGAAAAATTTAGTCTAGACTAATTCGATATAAGAGCCAATTGACATTTATTTACCAACAGTTCTTTGGCTCAGTGGTAGAGCAGTGGTCTCGTAATCAGAAGGGGGCCCCGGGTTCGAAACCAAATCGACGCAAAGGTTTTACTCGTTGTCGATGGATGAAGTAAGAGAGATAACGGCCATCAAATGACGGAGTTTTTCAATTTTTCTATCTCTCTCTCTCTCTCTCAAACACATATACACACACCCCCTTCTCTCTCTCTCTCTCTCTTTCCCTATTGGTTCCCTCTCTCTCTCGATTACCCTCTCTCTATCTCTTTCTCTCTCTTACTCCTCTATGCTATGTGATGGGAGGGGTGAAATCGATTGCCTTCACATGAGAAAAAAAGAATGTCAAATGAAATTTCTTGCAATGTACACACCCAATAAAATTTCAGGATAGTCAATTTCGATGACAATACTTGGTTGCATAACAATTAGCTTTCAATCTCCATTTTGTACAATAAGAAATTAAATCATGAACTTAACATTTCAACATGAAATATCATCTATACTTGTATTGCACTAATACTCGTCTTGTTGTATAAACTTCTATTTCTTGTCGGTTTAACAGTACAATTTCTCCTGTAAGGAACTCTATTTTTGAGAAAAGTTTTATAATCACGGACTTATGAAATTATGAAATATTATGAAATATTGTTTTCTCATTAAGTTTATCCCCTTTTTTCTTCTTTTTTCTTCACTTTTTAACCTGTAAATAGTTTGTTAGTGTACAAATTTCGCAATGACTCAATTATTTTCTATTGGTTCAGTCAAAGTAATTTCAGTTGTTCTTCATATATATGTCATAAAAACTCATGAATGCACTCACACAAAACACATTTATAAATATGCATGTATATGCGTACGCACATGCATAAGTACTTTGATTCGATATTTTTTGTTAATGAATACTCCCTTAACAGATGTTGGTCCCGATATATGAAATTTAGATTCGCATGATGATTGCTCTTTTCTCACTTCCACTGCATTTAATTTAAATATACAAAACGATTATATCAACGTTAGTGTTATACATTTTAATGCCCGTAGTCTCTCTAGAAACTTTGAAAATATTCACATATTTTGGGATACACTTTCACCAAAATTCTCTGTTATTGCTACAAAACTTGGATTTGTGGTACCCCTATTGTTCCTTTTAATTTCTATAGATGGTTACATTTTTATAAATTCAGATAGAGGAGGTGGTGTTGCATGATTTGTACTGTTCGTAACTTCGTACTGATTTATTTGATTCGTAAGATGTTTCTGTGAATATTTATGTGTAGATCTTATGTTTGGACTGACTTTCAATTATACAATACGTGTTATTTACAGAAAACCTAACTCTGTTATTGGGAATTTTTCACAGTTTTATAATGATGCACTTGGTACTTTATCGCATGGAAATGTTGTTATAGCCGTTGATCTTGATAAAGATCTTCTTAAATTGAATAATGCTCAAGTGATTATTTCTGATGCTTGTAAATTTGTAAATATAAACGCCTCGTTTGGGCTTCAAATTTGATTACAATCCCAACCCGAATTACAGGTAATAGTGATATTATATTTAGTAATATGACCAATTGGAAATGGACGAGTGGAACTATATGTACTGACATTACTGATCTATTAACTATATTATCCTTATTTGAGATAGTTAAATACTCTAACAATAATAACCTAATAATCTCATGTTCGTAAAATCACCAAGAAATCTGTCATTGCATTGAGAAGGGGGTTAAATAATATAGATTGGTCATGGTTGTATATGTATTACAATGCAGAACAAATGTATAATGTGTTTATTCTCTTGTTATTTTAAGTAGATTATATGATAAATATTTTTCTCTTGTACCTAATAAATCTAAAAGAACTAATAAACCTAAGCGATGGGTAACTGGATATTTATTAAGGAGTATTAAGAAGAAAAATAAATTTTATAAAACATTTATTCGCAATAGATCTCATGGAAATGATTATAAGTTTAAATCATACCGAAATAAAGTAAATAATTTATTAAAGCAAACAAATTATATTATCGTGCTCAATTTGGAGGAAATGAAAAGTAATGTAAAAGGTACATGGTAAATCATGAATAATGTATTGAACAGAAGAATGCCCTCATTGCCTTTGTATTTTGTAAATAATGAAGAAGTAATACAGAATGAACAAACTATCGCAAATGAATTTATTTCTTATTCTATTTCTTGTTGTTCTACTTTCCATGATGATATTGCTCGAATCGTTACGTTGTCCCATACTGATTATTTGTGTGATCCTGTATCTGAAACATTATATTTTAATGCTATAACTGAAAGGAATTGTTGGAAGTTTGTGAACTATTAAAAATCACCTATTCGTGTTGATATGACAATATAAGTTTTAAAGTATTTAAACAGATAATTTATTCGATAACTAAACCTTTGTAATATTTTTAATACTTTTTTATCAAGTGGTATTTTTCCTAGTAAATTAAAGATTGCAAAAATTATACCTTTCCATAAAAAAGATGATTGTCATTTATTCAAAAATTCTCGACTGATATCTTTATTGCCTTGTACATCCAAACTATTGGACAAATGTGTTTATAATCGTTCAAATAATTTTCTTTCTAAAAATGATGTACTTTCTGATTGTCAATTTGGTTTGAGAAAAAACCATTCTACAACCCATGCTTTAATTGATTTACAAGATGAAATAACTTTAGCCATTGAAAATAATAATTTTTGTGTTGGAATATGTTCATGGATTTATCGAAAGCTTTCAATATTGTTGATCATTCAATTCTTTTGTAAAAAAAAATTGTATTCTCATGGAATACGTGGGATCCCATTAAAAAAAAAAGAAAACGATTATTTACACAATCATCTCCAATATACTATGTTTAAATATTCTATATCCGATTTTCCGTTATGACATGTGGGGTCCCTTAAGAGTCTATCCTAGGTCCCTTGTAAGTTCTTAATACATATTAATGATCTGGTTAAATCCTCTGAAAACTTAGAATATTTTATGTACGCCGATGACACACCTCTTATTTTTACTCAATCGGATACTAGTAATGTTGAAAGTAATGTTAATGAAGAAGTGAATAACATGACTAAGTGGCTTAAAGCTAATAGATTAATTCTTATTCTGAGCAAAACCAACTATTGTATATTTCATAATAAAAACCATACTGTTTCAAATTTGTTTAATGATTAGCCTATCTATCTATCTATCTATCAGGCTGTAGTTCATCCAGACGTTGGACAAAGCCCTCCTCATAACATTTCCATTCTCTTCTGTCTCTAGCTGTCCTAGTCCAAGTGGCCGTTCCCATGTATGATGTTAGGTCATCTCTCCATCTTCTCTTCTGCCTTCCTCTTCTTCTCTTTCCCGTCCTTGGTTGCCATTCTGTTAAACGATTTGTCCATCTATTGTCCTGAAGTCTTGCTACATGCCCAGCCCATCTCCACTTTGATTCTCTGACTTTCTCCATGATGTCTTTAACCTTTGTTTTCTGGCGTATGACTTTGTGATTGATTTTGTCTCGCAGAGATAAATGCGACATCTTTCTCTCCATGGCTCGTTGAGTAGTCACAAGCTTCTGTTCTAGATCCTTTGTCAATGACCATGTTTCTGATCCATATGTCATAGTTGTTAGAATGCATTGGTTGAACATTCTTCTTTTTAGTGACATGGGTATGTTTTTATCGGTCAACATGTCTTTGTATCTTCCAAAGTTCATCCAGCCTGCTTTTACTCTCATCATAACTTCTTCTTTTGTGGTGTCTTCCATTTTCAAAGTTTGTCCCAGATATTTGTAATCGCTCACCCTCTCTAACGTTCGATCTTCTATCTCGATGTTTTCATCTGTGTCATAGTTTGTCATATATTTAGTTTTATCTTTGTGCATAGTTAAGCCAATAAGTTTGCTCTCCCTGTTGAGACCTGTCAGCTGGTCTTCCAAGTCTTTGATTGATGTTGAGATCAAGGCCACATCATCAGCAAATCTGAGATCAGTAAGTGTTTCTCCATCAATGTTAACTCCTCCCTTTAAATGCGACTTTTTAAATACTTCCTCTATAGTGGCTGTAAATATCTTTGGAGATAATGTGTCTCCCTGTCGTACTCCCCTCTGAATCTTGACCTCCCTTGATACATCATTATCAATGTGAATTCTGGCTACTGCGTTGGTGTAAATATCTTCCAGGATGCTCACATACCCTTCTTCAATGTTAATCTTTCGTAGGGCATCAAACATGGCTGTGTGTTCGATGGAATCGAACGCCTTCTGGTAGTCCACAAATCCGAGGCATAGGTGAAGTTGGTACTCATTTGCCTTCTCAATGAGTTGATTTATAGCTTGTAGGTGGTCTGTTGTTGAGAATCCAGCTCTAAACCCTGCTTGTTCTCTGGGTTGATTTGTGTCCAATATATCTTTGATTCTATTTTGGATTACTTTGGTGAAGATCTTGTACAGATGAGATAGAAGGCTGATTGGGCGATAGTTTTTACATCAGCTTTGTCACCTTTCTTGTATAAAAGAATTATTTTTGCCTCTTTCCAAGTGGTTGGAATCTGTTGCTTTTCCAATATCTGGTTGAATAATTTCAGTAACTGTGTAATTGTCTCCTCCCTCCTTGTTTAATAATATCACTTGTTATTTCGTCATTTCCCGGTGCTTTGTTGTCCTTCATACTGTTTACAGCTTCCTCAACTTCTCTTTGCAGTATTGGCGGTATGTTTGAGTTTCTGGATGAGATATCTTTATGATCCTTCTGTTGTTTTTTCGTTGAACCATAAAGTTCCTGGTAGAAATCAGCGCATATTTCTAGTAGCTCCGATCTCTTAGAAGTTATATTTCCATCCTTTTGCTTCAATTTGCTCATTCTTGACTTTTTGCATTCCATCTTTTGAATTGTTTTTGGTCCCCTTCCGCTTTCTAGAGTCTCTAAAATGAGTTTATAAGTTTTCTTCTTTTCCTTTGGCGTCGTTTCTTTTCACCAATTTCACTATTTCTGCATACTCCACTTTTTCTGTTGTTGTCTTTGATTCTTTCAATCGTATTTCCTTTCTTCTTTGATCTAGTTCTTCTATTTCTTTGTCCTCTTCCGATCTTACTATCTTTCTTTTCTCAGTTGGGGCTACAGATTTGGCTTCTTCTAGTATTGCTGATGTCACCATATCGCATCGCTCCTCAATGTCCATATCCTCCAACTTTAATCCATTAAAGCGGTTGTGAAGCTTTAGTTGGAATTCTTCTTTCTTTTCCTTCAGCTTCATGATGTTAATCCGTGTCTTCCTTTTATTTTGAATGAATCTAAGCCTGGCTAGTTTCTTGTTGATGCTTATATTGACTCTGACCATTCTGTGATCACTTGCAATGTCTACATTGGTGATGACTTCACAGTTCTTGACTATCCTCGCTGGTTACTAAGTATGAAATCTATCTGGTTTTTAGTAACTCCATTTGGACTCTCCCAGGTCCAGTAACGACTCTTGTGTTTCTTAAAGTATGTATTGGTCACTTTAAGTTTATGTTCCATTGCAAATTCTATCATCCTTTCACCTCTCCTGTTTCTTTCTCCGTAACTAAATGATCCCATGATATTTTCTTCCCTTTTTCACATTGTCCAATTTTTGCATTGAAGTCACCCATAAGAACTGTGTAGGCACCCGAATTGTCTATAATGGCCTTATTGATATCTTCATAGAAGTCCTCCACTATTATATCATCATAATCACTTGTGGGTGCATAAACTTGTATGATGCACATTTCATCCTTTCCCGTCAATTGTATTTTCATGGCAGCTACCCTGTTTGAATAGCTTTTAACTTCTTTCACATAGTCCTTAAATTTGGTATGGATTAGAAATCCAATTCCTTTTGCATTTTGTCATCCTCTGTTTTCCCCTATTGTAGAGCCATGTGCCTCCTTTAAGTTCTGTCAATCCTTCTCCTTGTCTCTTCGTTTCAGCAAGCCCAATGACGTCCCATTTGAATCCCTCTAGTTCATCCAACAAACTTTCTACACTTTCCTCGGTTCTCAAGGTTCTAACATTGTATGTACAAATATTTAGTTCAGATTTTTCTATTTGGCCAGTTTTATTGCATCCATCCATCTTACAGCTTCCATTTGGCTTTGACTGCAACATATCATCAAAAGAATCCTCTTTCATGCGTTTGCTGGTCAATTTGCAACTCTGAGTGTTGCGCCCGTTATGGCCATGGGCTTTACGGCCTCCTTTAAGTTTTCTCTCCATAATTGTCATGAGGGTTTTTGCCATATACTGACGCGCTGGCAAAGCGTGTTGTCAGTAGGGGAAGCAACTGATGAATGTAGAAGTAGTGAAAATATCAACAGTCCTCCCGCCCGTGCACGTCGCTGGCTGTACTCGTCTACGGCACTACGGTAGCAGTTTGTTAGATCTTCAACGAACTGGCCAGACAGTTCAGCTCACTAATATACATATAAATAAAAGTTTTGATCAGGTGCAATTTCCGGTGCATAGACTGTATTCATGGATATTAACATCTATACTCCACATAACAAGTGATAGTTCATGCCACTATATCACCTAACCCATATTTTCACTGATATTTGTGCATTTAGTTTCTATTCAGAAATTAATTAAATTTAATCCTATGTTTTTGCTCAGTTACAACAATACATTGACAATAAGTATTCAAGACTCTGACAGTATGTATTCAAGAATTTGACATTATGTATTTAAGTACTGGCATTGTAAAACAAAAAATTGTATTTCATTGAAATTTGTTGCTTCGAAAATCATTCATAAAATATTTTCTTGTAGAATTTAGTCTCAATACGCTATGAGTAGCATTACAATGTGTAGGCAAAGTGGAGTTACTCTATTATACCTACATTGTGCAAACAGTCATAGTTTTCCCCACTGGCAAGAACAATTTAGAGGGTAGAAGAATTAGATGATCACACCCTTTTGGATTGGAATTCAATTTTTTCCAGATTGTTTGCAAACTTCTACAGGCTAAAATGTTGAATATTTTCTAGATAATATATCAAAGGTACGTAATCGTTAATTCACATGATATATTCCTCATAATTCTACCTTCTTTTTCCTGTTCTTGAGTTGTTTGGAAATATCCTCATTTTTTTTCTCTATTAATCTCTTTCTGCGATTTTTTTTTCTTTTCCCCGGCCTTCTGTCTCGCCATCTCTTTCCCCATCTGCCTCTTCTTCTCCGCCACATCCTCAACGTCCTCCAGCTCATCCTCCTCACCTTTCGTCAATCCTTTGGCTTTCTTGGCCGCCTGATAAGCCTATATCACTTTAAATTAATTATGTATGTATATCTAAGAAAGAAGATGTTAATTTTCTTGGTAAATATGTAGATATTTTGTTGGGATGCACATATTAATAATGTTATAAGTAAAGTGTCAAAATGTATAGGTATACTGCATAAATAAAAGACTTATGTAACTCTCTCGATATTAATTACACTATATAATTCACTCACATTGTCTTATTTCACATATTGTATTATTATTTGTGGAAATTCAAGTCAAATGAAAATGAACACTCTTTATAAGTTACAGAAAAATGCCCTTCGCATTGTTACAGAAGGTAGTTATACATCTCATTCTAGTCCATTATTCTTCAGATTAAAGTGCTTGAATATTTGTTTATACATGTATATCACAAAGCATTAGTTGGCTTCATTTTTGTCTTTAATTGCTTCCATGTATTAGGTAGTTGCATTGTTTCAATTCATAATGAAATTCATGCTTATAATACTAGATTTTGTAATCTATTTCATTTATGGATAGTAAAATCAACTTTTGCCCCAAAATCCGTTAGAAATGTTAAATATATAGTAATGTGAATGCAGACAAACTGGGAGAGTCGGAGCGAAAGAAAAAAAAGGTAGAAAGCGACGCAAAGTAGAAGTGTTGCGTGGACATTAAAGAGAGAGAGAGAGAGAGTGAGAGAGAGAGGGGAGGAAACTGTTTTATAAATGGTTTTCTGTGCTTATTCTACCCTCTTATCAAGGAAGGACATTTAAAGACGACTGAACTGTCCATATTAAGTTGATAACAGCGCTGTGTTTTGGCTGTTTTTCCTAATAACATGTGTTATAATTAGAGAATAAAGGTGTTTCTGAGGTTACAATCATAATATAAACTACTATTCACATTGCCCGCACACAATGCATTCACAATGTTCCCTTTCATACCGAAACATTGACTGACACACACAAATCAAAACACTTTTCCTGTAAAAAAGTAACCTCAAAATTGTTCGTAAAATATTTATGTGCATTTTCTTTTTAAAAGTATCATACGAAAAAAAACGTATGCTTATAATTGTTTGTCTAGATGATGTAGGTATACCCCTTTATGCCTAGGTCACATATGCCCCGTACGATTTTCCCTACCCGGCGGCTAAAGGAGATGAAGAGTATTGTATATTTCTGTCACAAGCATTGATACTACATGCATGTTATCTGTTTTTGTAATTCATCTTTCATGGGGCATTGAGTTCAAGTATGTCTCCTTTCTGTATTCTTCATTTAAATATTAAGAGATATATTATATGCCACAACCACACACCAACATGGAATGAGTATTTGAGAAAGAGAGGAGAGAGAGACAGAAAGTGGTAGAATGACGGAGAAAGAAAAAGCATATGAGAGAGAGAGAGAGAGAGCAATATGAGAGAGAGGCAGAGAGGGAGGTAGAGATAATAAAAACCGAGTCAATAATTATTCGATAATTTCACAAAAAAGGCCAACTTTGCACGACAAAAACTCTGTATTCATACAGAAGCCCACTTTGTAATCGCAATGGGGGTCAAAGTTCAGATAGGGAAGTGCACTATTTTGCGTATATCAGAAGTCACTTATTTGCACTTAATCAATCGAATCAGAGCAGTTTTAGTTTGCAAATCATGATCCTGCTTTCCAAAATGTTATACATAATCCTATACAGCGTATGAACAGAAGTGCTAGAAAACAAAACAGACAGAGTCAGAGGAAGTTTATAAAAGAAAAGATAAGCAAGTGGTTAGGAAAAATATCATAATGATACATTACGTAGTAATCGTCACAATATTCCGTTTAATGATAAGGAGAAACAGGAATTAAGCGATAGACAGTGAATGAAATACTAAATCAAACTTCATATTTGTTAAATATAAGAAAGGAACATTGGCAAGATATCAATTATCACAGAACAAAGAAACATTCTTCCCTTTGATATAAAAAGTTTTTGGCTGATATAAAATTTGATCTTTCTTCTTTTCTTTCTTTCTTCTTTATAAGGAACTATTAACTCATATTTCAGCCACTGCCTTACCACTGCGTATAGGCATGCTGCAAAACCAAAACTACTTAAAATAGAAAGAGGGATGATTAATTGAAAGTGATAGGTGCGTTTAAAGAGAAGGTTCATTGATTTTAAAAGCTAACTTTATTGTCATTATTGCAAAGGTAAAACTTTGATTGGACAAGGTTATCAAAATTCAATGCTTGGAAACATTCGAAGTAATGATTATCATCAATTACAAAACGCTTAAATACAGCCCAGGCATAGCACCTGAAAAGCTCTCCGATCGCTGCTGAGATGTGTGATGTCACATGTTGAACATGATTTGTACAAGCAGACGATGTCCCATGACATCTCACACATTTTCAGTGTCTGCTTTATGATCTTTTCTTCAGTTATTTCTCTTACTTCACTACCGTCAGGCTAAATGTTCAATCTATTGCCTCACTCTAAACCCCGCACATGGTATTATTTTGATGAAAAATGCAGCGATAAAAAATAAAGGAATCCGTCGCTTGTAAACAAAATAAGACGCCATTGTATTTTCAGCTGCATACACCGCGGTATGTTCGGCGTTTCAAGAGGGAACAAATGCGGTGCATGCTCTCGTCCCGGGGGTTTTAAATATGAAAGTGTGGTTTCTTTGATTGTTCATTAAACCCTATCCTGTGTATTTACAAACAAAAGAATTTAGTTATCAGAATCGGTTTCATATCCCTTTTTGAATGGTGTAAAATTCCATCACATTTATATACACTAAACTCATTATAATTTGAGAAATAATAGCATTGCAATTATGTTCATTCTTTATGGGATGTCGTCTGCTTGGGCAGGATTGGTTCATATTGTGACGGCATTAAAACATCGTTATTTTTCTGGCGAATCTCTCGCATATCCCAGATGCTATGGAGGTGGTTTTATTTGTATTTTTATAAATCACCCGATATGTAGTTGACCTAAAACTTGTACGATGGCCATCTGTTAGCTTACCAGTTTCTAGTTATACGTTATTTGCCATATTTGTGATTTTCTTTGAACAGGCACTTTAATCATTGATGAAATCGGTTGAAAATCATCATTTGCATTCAAGATCCCGACGTATTCAAGGTTCATGTGCTACAGCATTTTTAGGAGTAGGCCTATTGTTTTATTATTTCATGCCCACACTTTTCACAATTGTGCAACGCGTCAACATTTGCTTCCACCTAACTGTATAAAGTAGGTCATAGTCCTCGAATTTAGGGCATATTACCGAGGGGGGGAAACCCCGATTTAGGGGTTTCGAGACATGGGATTTGTAAAAGGTTGTTCGGTTTGAACGTGTTCAGGGCTACTCCCTGCACAATTTCTAGGTTATGCTGCTGACAAAAAATTGTGCCCTGAACATGTTCATAATCCAACGACCTTAACAGCATTCCATGTTTCAAAAACTTACTTTTCCCCCTAGGTATATGTCTTTGGTGAGCAAGCGCTTCGTTAAGTATTATTTAATTCACCTGTTGCGAATAATTGAATTACAAGAGTCAGAATGCTAACAGCATACATTACGTGTTGATATGGCTAGGACAAGCCATAATGTCTGTCCGACCTTGCAACAATTAATTTTTGGAATTTACATGTTGACTTTTGAGATACAGGAATATATAATATGTGAATGTAATAGCTCGTCACTGTAGGTAAACGTTTTGAAAATCATTTAGTAGTGGTTCGAGCTAGAAACTATTTTAGGAACTTTTCTTGCGGGTTGGAATTAGTCTTCTGAGGTTGGTTGAGGGTGTGCACATAACAAAAGACCTGTCGATCGTAAAAGTGAAGTCCTTTCTAGCTGATGGATAACGTATGTTATAGGCTAAATACCCTAACTGTGTCAAATTCCCATGAATGCAAAAGAATGCGCTGCTTTCACATTTTGGAAACAAAAGACCGGTTGACTGACATATTTAAATGTATGGATTGTTTTTTCCTGGTGACCTATCGTCAGGTTGTTTCATTAACCTGTTATTAATGAACAAAGTACCATAATTCGAATCCAGTCTGCGTACACTACTTTTTGTTATGTCGGGAAATCCTCGGGCAAGTTCTTACGTTGTCAAGAACAACTGTAATGAATGTTGATTGAATATGTAATTTTTCTCCCTTGAAATTAATGATGTTATATATTGGTGATTCATCACATGTTATTCTGTCATTTCCATCATAAAATTATAAAAATGTTTACTCTAGATATCACACAAAGTTTGTGCATCTATGTATGTTGCTCAACATTTTACATGCAATATCACTCAAGGTCCTCAATGTCTATATTGAAATAGCGCCACCTAACCCTAACTTCTATTTTTTAAACATTTTCCCTCTTTTTATTTGTGTAACTTACCCCGAACGCACTTCAAGAGTAAGACATCGTCATGTTATGGCTTAAAAGCGTCTGAAACATTTTCCTTGAACTAAGTGAAAAGAAATATGACAGGGAAATTTATCGACGGCAATGTTCGTGACGACCTCAACCATTTAACCCATTTCACCAATACAACACGAAATTTGATTCTGTGGTTCGACTGTGTGTCTTAACAAGCTGAAATTCTCATTACAGGATATTGTGTTCTTATTGGTTAATGTCAGTTATATAATATTCTGTACCTTCCTTAATTTGTCCTTCTGATTATATGAAAGGTTACCCGGAAGCTTATACGACTAGGTTCTCTTCCTTCAAATCCTCTCCTCATGTATACACTCTGTATTTGTATTTGGACGCTGGGATCACAGACAGCTTACCATTTCAAATGCATTGATCATCGATGACTCTACCAACAACTTTTCACAAAACTCTCTACTAGAGGATCGAAAAACATGGAAGCAAAGAAAGGCAAGACCAGGTCCTTTTGGAGGGGTGTTGCGATGCACTTCTTATCATAACGGATCATTACAATCTGACAATCTGGTGCTATTGTACTCTCGGGTATTTTATCCTCCTGGAAGTTTTTTTAAATAGAAAAGCGTTATTCGTATCTGTGCTTTTTATGTTGATTATGCAATCTCTTATTATATTTTGTTGGTATAACCGTTTTACAGGATTAGTGAATTTTTCCTCCCTTTACATCTGCTTTTATATTTATACATTATTAGTATACTTCTTTTGAACTTTAAAACTTTTGAACTATTTAACCTTTAACTTTTTCGATCTGTTGAGTATTAATGTTTTGTGTTTTATTGTGTGTTCTAAGATTGTATAATTTTATTAATTTTTATACCATCACTTTTCATTTTCTTTTATTTTAACTACATGTATTAATATATCAGTAGGCCTATTCATTTGTCAATGTTTTCAATTTATCATTTTTTAAATATTTGACACGGCCCCAACGGAATCCAGTCTTGTCACTGTTTGGACTTTGAACCGTGTATAAATAGATAAATTCCATGCAAATCATTTCAATCTAACAAACATACAAACAGACAAAACGAAGCAATACAAATTTGGGGTATGCAAAATAGAATTTTAAAAAACCTCCAGAAAACAAAGGCAAAACATATTTTAAAAGAAAACACAACATATCGCATTACACTCGACAAAAATTAGTACAGTAATATCACTCAAGACACGATATTGGTCGGCGAAAGTAATTGTATACACTGTAACAAAAGTCCGGCCAGTTTGTAGTTACTACTTGTTTTTTATAAGTAGAATTTAAACAAATTTTTGTTTTGTTTTGCCTGATTACGCACTTGATTTAAGCCTTCCTAACTTAATGTTTCAAAACTCAAACAAGATAGGTAAAAAGTAACTTTAAATAGAAATGTAATCATGGAAGATTCAAGTAATTACAACAGAGCGAAACACTTATTTACCTAGATGACCATACTGTAGAAAAACAGAATACCTTTCTTACGTTTAACTCAAGAAAATGAAGTAACTCTTGCTTATTTCGTAGCCTTGACATTACATAGTTAGAGAATTTGAGTTCTTTCAACGGATTGTGACTTTGTGGTAAAATTGACAACTTTCAAGTGATAAAGACCTATGTAATTTAGGTAATAACAATCCAATCAAATTCAAGGATTTCAGTCTTTGGTACTGCTTTGCGCGCGTTGATTTGGCGGCAAAAATCGCCGCAATACGAATAATCATGCAAACCCATCTGTCACAACCATCGTTGGCTCAATCGGTAAGGTCAGCGTACTACGATCTTACCCCGTGTTCACACACACAAAATTCATCGTATAGCTATTCCGAAACGGTATAGCTAAACCGTTCGGGATAGCCATACGATGAAATTTAGTGTGTGTATATGGAAAGCCGTTCGTGCCATTATTCGTTAGGGGCATACGTATGGAACGCGGCATACGTATGCATCTGCCTTAGCAAACGTATGCTAATTGACTAATCAGCGCCTGTTAATTAGCAAACGTTTGCACTGTGCGATAGCAAACGTATGCAAGTTTATTAGCAAACGTATGCCTGTTTCCATACGTATGCTGTTTACTGCGCATACGTATGTAATTGATCGACCAATCAGATACCTTGTATGTGTGGACGATGCCGATGGGTGCATGCAGCGCAGACAAGCAAAAAAGTGCCGAGCACGAGCACGTGGTGATCGACGCACGTGGTACTCTTATCGTCGCGGCAGGCGACAGGATATAATGATAAATATATAAATTATTGCCACTGCAGGCTTACGATTTTTAAAAATACGGAATATAAACATCAATATGCATGCAGGTTAAAAAAAAAGTTAAACATTAATTAATTCGAGGCATGATAAATTCAAAGCAAACACAAAGAAGAATAGTTATTCAAGTCCATGTATACATGCATACAGGTTCACACACGAAATATAAAGAATCAATTACTTTAAATAGCCAAACCAAAATATTACAAAATACAATAAAAGGATCAAACAAACGAGGAGTAAGCACATCATAATATACATACCACCTGTCAATTCATCATACACACGAAGAACAGGAATAGATTTTTTTAAATTTGTAAACCATATTATTTATCTCGATGGAATTTAGTATTGTAAAAAGCATTATATATTGTCATCCCATGCTCACTGTCTCCCACGAGTTTGGAAAAGGGTCGTATTGTCGGGATCATCTCGTAGGAGGGGTTGGTTATCAAAAAAGCATATAGGCCTATATTGTCTTACTGTCATGTTGTAAATTTTTTTTCCATTATTTGAAAAGAAAAAAAAAGAGAAAGAAAGAAAATCAAAATTGTAAAAAGTATGCCAGTGAAATAATTTATTCTCATCCCTGTATTATATTCCAGAAGAGACATGCAGTAGTAGGTTAATATTTGTCATTCCTGGTTATTGTCATCTTTACTCTTACACTCAATTAGCCTATATATGTTACACTATAATTTTGAAATTTGTTATCCAATGTTATACAAAAAAATTGAGAATTCAAATCAATACAATTTGAATTTGAATTTGAATTTGAGTTATGAAATATCACCAACCCCCTCCGCCTCCTACGCCTATATAATGACGACTCGGATATTCAGATATCGGACATTTATATATATATATATATATATATATATATATTTTTTTTTTTTGGGGGCTGAGGTGGTTTCCTTGTAAAATATATCGTCTTGTCACCAAAGTAAATTTTCATAAGTTTGACACTCAGTTGGGGGAGGGGCTTGAAAATGTTTATAAGTGGGAAAATAACAAGCAATATAGTTGTCGAATCGACTTTAGTGATTGCAATCATTTTAGTAATAGTCTGAATTTCAGACCCTTGTAATAATACATAAAATAATAATAAATACAGCATTTGTACTGCGCAATCGATCTAGTAAACTATTCTGTTATAGAACTTGTACCGAATGGTCGTACGTATTATGCTGCGCAGCGATTCAATCAGTTTAATTCTGGCCATTACAAGAATAAAATGGTTTATTGATGTAGACAAATGCTCATGTACCCTTTACAGCACATTTTATGTATGTTATTACCCCCCAAAAAAAAAAAAAAAAGAAGTCAGTCAGTGACTCAATATTGTCTGACAGTGAAGTCTAGAAAGTAAACGGGTTTCCTTGCATAATTTGAATATTAGGACACTACTAACGTTTAAATTTCACAGATAGGACATACGTGGCATATTCATAATTCCTGCAAAGTTCTACAGAATTTGATGTTGGCTACAAATGGGACATCAGGCGCGGATCTACGGGGGGTTAGGGGGTTTTGGGCGCCCCCCCCCCAAAAAAAAAAGGGGAAAAAAAAGAAAAAGAAAGAAAAAAGAACGCACAATGGAGAGAAACCCTTTCAAGTGCAAATATTGTGAGAAGATATTCAACTAATCTGATAACTTAACCACACACATGATAACTCTGGATATAACTGTGTATTAAACTGTTACTTGATTAAAAAAAAACGTTATCATGCACAGTCTATCAAGACAGTCTATCAAATGAAAATAATAATGAATACTCTACAAAATTAAAAACATATAGAATCCTAAAAACAAAATACAAATTGGAAAACTATTTATTACTCGATATGGACAAATCACATATAGCTAAATACACGAAAATCAGAATAAGCAATAGTAACCTCATGATTGAGGAAGGTCGGTACAAGAAAATAACATTAACAGATAGGATATGCCCCCTTTGTAAAACCGACATAGAGAATGAAATACACTTCCTAACAAAATGTACATACAAAAAAAAAAAAAAAAACAATTTCGGTTTTATTAAAAATATACCAAATAAAAAGTCCGAAGACTAACAATACCTGGTTCACATTGTATCATATAAAAATGCATTAAAAACCAGTGGATTTAAAAATTCAGTAATAAGTTACAGTAGGAAAAACATGACACACACAAAAAAACGATTGTAAATTATAAAATGGTATATTAATATAAATACTACACTATAATGATATCGATTAAAATTGATATTTGATATATTCAATGTGAAGGATACGCTTACTATATATTTGAGGAAAATCATGGTGAATATCACTTTGCCAGTAAATTGAGAAAAAAAAGAAATATAGAGTGAAATAGTGTAACAGAGGAGAAGGAAAGGATAAAGAGAGATAAAATTTGAAAGAGAGAGAGAAGGGGAACAAAAGTCAAAAGAAAGTTGAGGGACGAGAGAAAGAGAGAAAAAAGGAAAGAGAGTTCAATTTATGACAGAAAAATGTAAGCAAATGAACGAAAGTTAAAAATGCACATACAGTAATACGAAAATGTAAAATGATACATTAACACGAATGCCATTGTGGTGTTGTTCAAGTATTATATTACTAAACATTGGTGAGTAACCTATACATATTGGTAAAAATTATTAATGAGTAATTATCACATTGCCAGAAAAATGAGAAAAGGAAAAAAGAAGACAGGAAGAGAGAAATAGTGGGAGAGGGGAGGAGGGAAAGAAGAAAGAGAGAGAAAAGGCTAGAGAAAGGGAGGAAGAGACAAACAGAGAGAGAGAGAGGAACGGAGAGATAGAGAGAGAGAGTTCAATTTATGACAATACATTATAAACATGAATACGAGATTTCAGTTGATTGAATTTAGCAAACGAACAAGAGAGGAAAATGTCGACTGTTTATAACGCTGAGTTCTGCATCGTGGTAAGGACAAATGATTGGAGTTTCTCAAGCTATGGCAAGTAAGTACATGGCGCGGTTGAGGCAAGAGATGGCGGTGCCTTGGGGAACCCAGAAGTAATTTCGCAAATCGCGTGAGGATCTCAACACGTCGGCTGGCAAGAGATGAAATTTCAAACTGGTGAAGAAGGTCATCATAGTGAGCGTCAGTCGGGTACCAAATCATGCGAAGAACTCTCTTCTGAACTCGTTCAATTTCCGCAGACTGGCACAGGGTTACACTCGATCCCCAAACAGGTACTGCATACTCCAGTATAGGTCGTATGTATGTACACAGAGTATATGAACAAGAGATCCTCCGGTTTGAGACCAAAAAAAACTTTTTGAGTTTACATAGAATGAAGAGGCGACGTGATGCATTCCCAGGTCGAAAAACCAGTTGAAACCAGTAGCCAACTGGTCAACTGGTACCAGTTCAAACCAGTAGTCAACTGGTACCAGTTCAAACCAGTATATTCAACTGGTTTTTAATATGGAAATTGAGACAACGCTATCTGATACCAGTTGACAAACCAGTTGAAAACCAGTAGATTGACCAGTTGATATACCAGTTGATATTTCCAGTTGATTTACCAGTTGAAAACCAGTAGATTTACCAGTTGATATACCAGTTGATATTTCCAGTTGATTTACCAGTTGAGACCAGTCATCAACAGATATTGTGATAATCAATAATCAATATTGGCATCTGGCCACCAACAGGACCATAATATATAAACTCTTGCAATTACCCCATCACAAAGATCATTTGAGGTCGATTACAGATAAGTCTCATTCCATTTTAGAAATTTGGAGCTCGTACATAGATATATACAAAATTATAAATTTTGTTTCCTGGTTAGTAATTACATGTATCAATATATCTATTTTTACGTCTTAAATTAGATGAAAAACATGATCAAACATATATAATATATTTGTCAATGATTGACTAAGAAAATAACAATCACAAAATTGATGTGCATTGTCACATTTGCTTGATAGATCATGATAATTATATTTTCTGTGAAAATATGCAAATTAATCATGAATATGCACAAGATATAATGAACTGGTTTTTGAACTGGTAAAGCAACTGGTATTCTACTGGTCGACTGGTAAATCAACTGGTAATCATCTACTGGTTTTCAACTGGTAAATCAACTGGTATATCATCTAACAGTTTCAACTGGTAAATCAACTGGTAATCATCTAATGGTTTTCAATTGGTAAATCAACTGGTTTTCAACTGGTAATCATCTACTGGTTTTCAACTGGTAAATCAACTGGTAAATCAACTGGTAAATCAACTGGTCTCAGATGTCAACTGGTATTTCTACTGGTTTTCAACTGGTAAATCAACTGGTAATCATCTACTGGTTTTCAGCTGGTAAATCAACTGGTAAATCAACTGGTAATATCAACTGGTCTCAGATGTCAACTAGTATTTCTATTGAAAATAATATCGCTAGTGATATTCGTTTGTCTCGCAATGTGGTCAAAAAGGAATCTAAAAGATCTCGACGTTTCGTGCGCCGCTGCAACACTTCGTCAGGTGATAAAAACTAATGTAAGCAAGGGTGCTTTATACTCTACGGGAGGACCGGCGCGACGGTCTATAATTCGATCGATAATCGGAAACAATAATGCACAAGGCCTATTGGCCTATCGGCTGAATATGCAAATAGCCTAATGGTCGACGCACACGGTGCTCAACCAATCAGTAGGCCGCTGGTTCGGCTAATTATGCAAATAGCCTAATGGTCGACACACACGGTGCTCGACCAATCAGCAGGCCGCTGGTTCGGCTCGCCTGCTGGGCGGAAGCAATAGCGAGCTCAACCAATCAACGGGCCGCTGGCTCGGCCCCTCTGCTGAAAGGAATCGACCGGTGCTGGCCGGCCGGCTGGACGGGGAGTGTCATGGCGGCGTATCGTACGCAACAACTAGGCGTTGTGGCGTGCGCCTGTAATCCAGCTTACAGTGGAAGTTACAAACTGATTCAGCCGAGGACGCAGGTTCGAAACTGAATCGCGTCTTTCGGATGGTGACGTTAAAGGTCGGTCCCCAGACGTAAATAATCATATCTGATTGATACACGTCTGTAAAAACCCAATACACACACACGCATCCAAAATTCGGGGATATCGATCCCGTTGTCTCTGTTGAAATTATTGGGATTGAGACGGATATTGATAGCTTCTTTTACCCTCCGTGTGTACCAATGCCGTTCCTGGGAAAAGCACTGAACCCCGTCCCAGTCTGGTTGATGCTGGTTATCCCAAGCATGTTCGGCTACGGCTGAGTTGTCAGTTCGGCGGAGCCTGACGTCCCTCTTGTGCTCAGTGATTCTTTCTTTTATCGGACGGGCAGTTTCACCGATATAGGATCTATCACATCCTTTGCAAGGGATGTTGTACACAATGCCGTCTCGTCTATGTGGAGGAATTGGATCCTTGGGGCGTGTAAGTTGTTGACGTAGGGTGGTATCTGATCTGAAAACCGTTCGAATGCCATGGCTCTCTAGGCGGCGCTTGAGTTGTTGGGAGACACCATCAATGTACGGCAAGACTGTAAATGTCTTGTATACCTTCTGATCCCTGGGTTCCGACGATCTCTTCTTGGTATTGTGTACAAAACGGCGTGGGTAACCGTTGAGACTCAGGGCACTGCGAACACGGGTTCGTTCTTTGCATGGCTGTTGAGGACTTGTCACTATGCGTGAAGCTCTGTCAAATAGACATTTCACTAGACCTCTCTTCACCGATATGGGATGGTGAGAGTCAAACGCTATATACTGGTCTGTGTGGGTAGGCTTCCTATAGACTGAGGTGGAGAGCCTATGGTTGTCGTGTCTATGAACTAAAGTGTCTAAGAATGCTATCTTCCCTTCACATTCTATCTCTGATGTGAACTGGATGGTTGGTTCGAGGCTGTTCATGTGTTTAAGCAGATTATCTGTTTCAGAGATGGGAACTATGATGAAGGTGTCATCTACGTATCTCTTCCAAACACGAGGCATGCAAGAGAGGGGACATGTGTCCAACGCTTCTTCTTCGAAACTCTCCATGTATAGGTTGGCCACGACAGCCGAGACCGGACTGCCCATGGCTGCCCCTTCTGTCTGTTCATAATATGAACCTTTATACAGAAAATATGTGGATCGAAGGACAAACTCGAGGAGTTGAGTGAGTTGTTCCGGTGAGAGTGCGGTACGGGTGGACGGTGGACGGGCCGGTCAAGGCCTTTGTGAATATGGTCAAGCATTCCAACAAGGTAGTGCTCGACCGAAGAACCCTTTATGTTTCCAAATTGGTGAGAATCCACGAAGGGCTTAATGTCCTCTATTACCCAGTCAGCAAGAAATCCCTCGAAGAGGCGAGCCAGAATGGGTGTGATTGCTATTGGTCGTAATTGGTCATATCCGGTAACACGACTGCCCTTTGGGATAGGACAGACAGACGAATCTTTCCAGGCATCAGGGAAGCAACCAGATCTCAGACATAAGTTGAAAAGAACTGAAAGGGGTTCTGAAATCTCATAAGCGAACTCCTTAATCAACCGAGGCGGTAGATCCCTAGGATGACATGCCTTCGACACATTCAACCGACGAAGCCGCTCAAATACCTGACGACGGTCGATGATTGGCGGGCAAGAAGCGACTGGAAGATAAGCAGGAAGTTGACGTGTGTTCAAAGGAGGGAGTGTAGTACAGATCTGGGCAAAATGTTGATTCAGTTCGTTGGCAATTTCTACAGTAGACTTCTCGTCTTCAGGGAGACGCAGTGATTGCTTACGAAGTCCAGCCATGTGTCTAATTTGTTGATGCCATTTGCCTGGTTCAACGTTTCTTAGATTGGCAGTTTTCCGTTCGTAGAAAGACTTCTTGGCAACTTTGATCTCCCTTTGGACGGCGTTACGTAATCTTTTATAGGAGACGCAGTTCTTCTTGAACGCCTTGTCACGTTGCAAAATTAATCTGCGGAGTTTGTTCGTAATCCAAGTCTTATCGCTTGACGGCGCTTAGTCGTGACAAGTTCAAAGAAAAGTTCATGTTGACGTGTCAGTAGTCGTTGCTATTGCTCAGCCATCGAATTAGCATCAGCACAATCGGTGACGCAAGACCAATCAGTCCGAGTTACCCAGTGGCCAAAGGCGCGTATAGCGGAGTCTCGAAACGGTCGAAAGGAAACATGTGATGTAGACCGAGGAGAAATGGCACATCTGGATCTGAAAGCGACCATCGCATGATCACTTGTAGAAATCGGAGCTGATATAACTGGTTCCTCATAATGATCCGTGAGATCAGTTAATGATCTTGTCAAGAATTGAGGAACCACGAGTAGGTTTGGTAACCACTTGAGACATCAAAGTGTGCTGCGTGAATCTTGAGGTATCAACGTCATTGAAGTCACCCATGATGATAAATGATGATCGATCAAACAGCGATTTAACTGTATCCACCATGGCAATGATGTGATCCAACAATTGCTCCTGGTATTGAGATCGAGGAGGCGAGTACGTACACCACACACACAAAGATGTCATTAGGGAGGCGAACAGTACTAGACGATCGAAGTTTCACCCACAGAACTTCAAGACACTCGGGGAAAAGATCAGAAAACACTTCCGTAGCATTAATATCATCTCTCACAAACAGAGCAACTCCACCGCCCAATTAAGTGATGTTGTCGATCGCGATGGAAATGACAAAAGTTCGGTAGCTGGCAAGAAGAAGCGGGATTATCGTCTGAAAACCAGGTTTCAGTAACAGCAAACAAATGATAGTTGCAATGTGATGATTTGATGACTGCCTGCAGATCACTGAATTTGTTGTTGAGCGATCTTGCATTAAACAGAAGTACCGACGGTAAAGTTGGTTTTAGATGCAGTTGTTTTGTATTGATGAGATTCAAAGTGTTAATGCCACGAGGTCCAGGAGTTCTTGTCTTTCTAGAGAGTGGCTGAACTACATCAATGCGTCTACGAATGTGAGACCCTGCTCGACGACCGCGGGGTCGGGGTTTCGACCGCGAGATCACAAGCGAATCAATGTTTACACATACATCAGAGGGCAAACGTACTTTGCTAGTATCTGAGCGATTGCGTAACTCATAGAGTTCGAGTCTGGAGTATCTCATAATGTGACGATCCTCAGCCATGACAATTAATGACACACAAAGCAAAACCACTTTGCATAAGAAAGCTAGGGTTCGAGTTCCCGCGTCAAGCCGTGTAGATATAAATCTACGTGTAAAGTTACTATGCCAATAGCTCAACGTACCTTCAGGTTCAGACTCCATATCATTCCTCTCGACAAACGGATAGCAAAATCAAAGTTTTCACACTAAACTAATCTTGTAATGACGACATTGATAACAAGTTTCAATCACAAATAGAGCAAATCTTGAAGAAATTATGAAATTAACAGAAGAGAAACAGGACACGAATGTTGGTCGCAGCTATGACAGCGCCCTCAGATCTCAGATTCAAAATATACTCTAAACTTAAGAATATAGTACCTGACTTTCAAAATCTAAACGACGATAAGAAATTTAAACTAATGATGTCCAATGACGAAACCGACATAAATGCAATAATAATATTTGGAATAAGCGAAATGTACGACATACGAATAGAACTACTGAAAAATAATAAATCAACATAAAATCACACATAAACATCCCCCCTTCCTTTTTTTTAATGCATTTATGTATGTGCGTGTTTGTATGTATAAATATATACAAAGTATTGTTTTTTGACCACGTAATTTCTTACCTCTTTTATCTCCATTGCTGTTTATCTTTATACATGTACTATTTATCTTTATACATGTACTATTAATATATTTTGATTGTTTATCATGTGATAGAGATACTATCATGTTGTATATATATATTTATATTTTGTTTTCTTCTTTTGATTTGAAAAAAAGGGGAAAATAATTGTATAAAGTATTACGAGTAATATAATTTATTCTCATCCATGTATTACATTTCAGGTGAGACATGAAGTAGTATGTTAATTTGTGTCGCTCCTGGTTATTGTTATCTTTACACTCAATTATTTATGTTACACTATAACTTTGAAATTTGTTTTCCAATGAACCAAAAATTGAGAATGATCCTATCTGTTTGGATTGAAATCAATAAAGTTTGAATTTGAATTTGCACTGCTTTTTATGGTGTCCATTGTGTTATTATATAGATGCCAGGAAAACATCACTTACGGGGTTCAAATTAGCACCCCCACCCCCCCCCCAAAAAAAAAAAATTGCCTCGCCGCTTCGCGGCTCGTGGACGAGGGGAGAAAGGCAAAGAAAGAAGAGGAAGAAGAAAAGAAAAGGGGGTAAAAGAAGGAGATCGGGGGCCAAAAGGGCCTTGTCTCCTACCATTCAACAAAATAAGAGAAAAGGAAGGAAAGGGAAAGAAAAAAGGAAAAGAGGAGATAAAGGGAAAGAAAAAAAGAGGAAGAAAGGAAAAGAAGGGGGGGGGTATAAGTTGCAATTTTCTCGCCAACAAGTTGTGAATCAGGGGGGGGGGTCAAACGGCCTTGCCTCTCCCCGCCCCCAAAAAAAAAGAGAGAAGGAAGGGAAAGGGAAAGAGGAGAGCTAAAAGGGAACACAAAAGAGGAAGAAGAAAAGAAAAGAAAAAAAAGGGGAGATCAGTTGCGATTAATCCCGCCAACAACGTGTGGATCGGCCGAAAGGCCCTTGCCTCCCCCCCAGCAAACCTAAAAGAGAGAGAAGGAAGGAAAGGTGTAGATCGGGCGGGCATTTACCCCCCCCCAAAAAAAAAAATAAAATAAAATAAAATAAAAAATAAATAAATAAATAAATAAATAAAAAAAAATAAAAAAAAAAAAATAATAATAATAATAATAATAATTCAAACGTGGTTTATTTCTAATTCGATACCGGTGATTTACAAATGTTGCTGAAATGACATAATTTTCCGAGATTTTTCCTCACTTTTTTAGTAAATTATACTTTTTTATGCGTTTGTTTGAAAATGACAAATTCCTAAATTTACAGTCAGACAAGAAATATGCTTATTTAGAAGCCTACATGTCAGGGCCCGCGGAACGGCGGGGCTAGGGGGCCTCGAGCCCCCCCACACTTTTTGTGAAAAAGTATATTAAAGAGAAATAGAAAGAAAGAAAGAATAGTGACCTGCCAGTGTCACAAAATAATAATATGCTCATCTGACCGTGATTAAATGCCTAAAACCCCTGAACCTCCGGTGGCTCTGCCCCCTGGACCCTATCTAGGGCCCTAAGGCGGACCCATGGATGCTTATCTAACGGTAATTTAATGCCTAAAACCCCTGAGTTTACGGGAGCTCCGCCCCCTGGACCCCACGCCAATTAGTGACCTGCCAGTGTCATGAATAAGGTATCGAAATATGCTCTTCTGACCGTAATAAATGCCCATACCCCCTGAGCTTCCGGGGGCTCCGCCCCTTGACCCCGCCGGGGCCTTGCCCCTAGACCCCACGCCAATTTACGCTACGCTCTACCTGATCGTAAATACTTTAGCCTCCCCCACCCATTTTGAAAAACGTTCAGCGGGGCCTGCATGTAAGAGTGGGGGGTGATGCGGATTTTGTTGTCTGCCCCAAAACGTTTTTGCTCATTACTCCACTGCTGGTCACCGTTACATACCAATATTTGGCTTGCATAATTTCAATTTTAGTCCCCCCTAAGTAATCCTGGTTCCGCGCCTTGTATGGGGCCCTCGAGGTGTTATAGCTGCACGAAAATTGTCGGTATTAAATATGTACTTGTACCAAGGGAATATAATGCGGGGAGGGTGGACCGAATGGCGCAGCGTGGTCGGACTGCTTTGGGGGGGGGTGGGTCGCGTACATTATTGGGGCACGCCTTTTTTTCTTTATTTGTTCAGAAATGTTTTCAATAAATGTTTTCTACAAATTTTCGGGGCCATGTGACGTCCCCCTCTCCCTGCGCGTACGCCACAGCCATTGGGGTTTCCCCTATCCATTATTTCGCTTTCTTATTATCATCTTGTTTATTGCTAATTTAATTGTCATTTGTTTACGAATAGCGACCCAAATCTCATATTATGAATAGCGACCCTCAAACGCGAGCCATCATCCCGGGCCCAGTGCACGGACCTGCGGAAGAACAGCCTCTGGCTGAAATTGGTGCCGTGCAAAAATAAACTAAACTGAACTGAACTGATATGAACCAAACATTTATTGTCTTTTTTGTTGGGGTGGGGGTGGTGGTGGATGTAATGGGTAAGGAGGTCTGATAAGGTCAAAAGTGCAACAAAATAAAAAATGCCGTGAGAAATTTGGGTATGTTTTTACTTTGGGGTGCAATATTTAGCCTTCGTAGCAACAAGGGGACAGGATATAATGATAATTACAGAACAAACACAAGAAAAATATGGAATGTAAACAGAAATATGCATGCAGGTTTAGAAAAAAGAGATACATTAATTAATCCGAGGCAAACACAGAAAACACATGATTTTTTTTTGGGGGGGGGACATTAATTTAGACCTCATATCAATTTATAATATAGAATTATTATAATTATTTCGTTATTTTATTTATTCCAATCACAGAGATCCATATTAGATTCTTATAAATATGTATTTGAGATTTAAGTCATACAGCAATATCATTGCTCGATTCTTCTGACTGATGGGTGATATTATAAAGGACCTAAATGGAAGTGAAAATCGTTCGCGCAAAGTATCCGAATTCGGATATGACTACAATCGTCCCGTTTCCGCACGCTTTCTAATTAATAAGGGAGATATTGAACAATCGAAACCTATAGCTATGGCATTCTTCTGATTTTCTGATTCCTTAAGCCGATCAACAAGGCTACAAGAGAATTATAGGGCATGAATTTTTAATCAGAATCTTAATCAGAGGCTGAATGACGAAGCTACAAAAGAACGAAATAATTAATTTTATGATGTTGGTGATTTCACCAGTATTACGCAATTACTAGTTTCTAAAATAGCAAACCCAGTCCTTAAATAACTATAATAAAAGGCCTGCTTGGTCTACCTGATGTCTCAGTGGCGTAGCCTGGATAAGTCGGGGGCAGGATGATGGGGAGGGACTTCCCACAAGGAGTACAAATTACGATATGATTATATGTGTGTTATATTTTAGTTCTTTTTTTCGTCACTAACAGGAGCGGGGGATGTCTCTATATAATTATCAAAGATAAAAGGTAAAATATACTTTAAAAATTTCCGCTTCCGTTTCATGACCGCAGTAGCAAACTGCGCACCTATACGACGTCTCGCTGTAAAGTTTCGGATTACTTGTTCTAGTGTGTGTGGACGCCCTGTTCGCTATACGATAATTCTTTTATACGACGTTTTTTGTGTGTGGACGCCCTGTTCGCTCAACGATGACTCTTTATACGACGTTTCTTTATAGAGTTTAGGGATATTTTTGTTTGTGTGTGTGGACACGCTGTAAGAGTTGCGGGTTCGTATCCCAGTAATTCTTCCGATCTATTTTTTGCCTTTATAATACTTGATTATTAACTATAATTATCTACATGAAAATTTAAGCAAAGATTATTCTTTTATCCATTCTTTCTCGTAATATTTAACTTAAATTGAATTTGTATACATTACTTGATTAAATAGTGTAAAGAAACAAACTTAATGTTTTCAAGTAATCAGAACTCCATGATATTTTCAGTAGAAGGTACTTAAAACACCTTTAGTTTTTATTACTTCAAAATTAAGGCAGTTTTTTAAAACATAATTGAATTAAGTAAAAGCCACTTTAAATTTGTTACAGTGTAATAATAATAATAGTTCGTTCTTATAAAGCGCTTTTCAGGACCGCAGGCCCTCTCAAAGCGTTTTACAGATATATATTATTACACCGGTCATCTGATTCAGGCTTTCCCGCACACAATGCACATTCTCCACTCCCTGGGAGCCTTCCAGCCAGGCGTCATTTTTACAAGCGCACACTTGCTCATCTAACCACATTAACTTTCGCATCCTACCGGGTACCCATTTAACACCTGGGTGTATATATATCGAAACTTGAAAATTGCCTATAAAAACCAGATAAAAGCCAAGAATATCAGCCACAGGCCGTAAAGTAATCGTTTCTTGAAATAATGAGATACTTTAGCATTAAATCTATATTATTAAATCCATGGGATGTTTTTTCTCCTCGAGAGCTTTTATAGCGTCCTTCCTCTTGAAAACTAAGTATCACAGTTCATGTTTGCTCCATTTTCTGTATAAGTATACACCGATCAAATTGACACAGCTGTTGTGTGAACTAACGATATTGCGTCTGCAACTAATGTTATGCATTATCACCGACCGTCCGATTGAAGTTGTTTTTATTGTAAAGGTGTTACAGAGATCTGAGACGTGAAAACGCATACCCTATAGGACAAATGAACGAAAGATAACAGAGGGACATTCAATAGCACAGTTGTAGGAACTACTGCTGATATCTCTCTGATGTAGTCCAGGACTTGGCCTATCGACCTTCTTCGGAAGCACAAAAAGACCATCCAGTCAACTCTTGGAGCAGCTTGGTGAGGCTAAATTTAGAAATGGTGCTTAAATCACTCCAATATTACATCAAGTGGTGATATTCTGGGTATGTGATACAAAAATATTTTAGTAGCAGTTAACTAAAACAAACAAACAAACACATTTGAGAAGGCATGAAACACGATTTCTACAGCAGCCGCAAAGACTCATCGTTCTATCGTGGATATTTCGTTTTAAGAAAGGCCTAGGTTTCATTTTTAAAACAAAAATTAGGCTGACTCATCGTAATCATCTTTAGGTACCGAGTACTACTTCAATTTTCCTTCAGTTTCTCGCATCAATTCAGTATCAGTGACCCGTTGTTTGGTACTCATGATGGATGTGTACGCTCACGCAATAAGCTTCGTAGTACTGTGTGGATTCACTTTGCGATATGGTGTGGTGATGGATCACACCAGCATAACTCTTAATCATACGTGCTTGGAAAACTCGACTGACAATAGCGCCAATTGCTCATATCGCGGTCTTACATCGGTTCCCCGGAATCTTCCACATGACTTGCGTTCCCTCCGCGTTTCTAATAATAACTTTTCTATGCTCCTGGACAAATCGTTCGTGAACTATAAACAGCTAGAAATTTTAGATGCTAGTTATAACTACATCTACCTCATTGAGAATGAAACATTTCATGCTCTCCTGCTACTTAAGGTATTAAGGCTCCATCGCAACAGTATCAGTGTCCTACCCATTTCCCTCCTGGAGAAGAATGTTCATCTATCCTCGTTAATCCTACATCATAATAGACTCAAGGGAATTCCTCGCATCTTTGGAAACAATCTACAAACTACTCAGTTTGCAGAAGCTGGGGAGGACGCATGCGGATTTAAGCATTTGTCACTTTTGATTTGTCTTTTAATAAAGTCAGATCACTAGAGCAAGGAGATTTTGTAGCTTTACGGAATTGCTCTTTCGATAGATTCAACTTGAATTATAACGAGATAAAGAGTCTCCCTCGTGCCGTTTTCACGGATCTATCAGCAGTAAATTTACTCATCAATAATATATCACTGGCTAAATTCCACGCCGAGTCCTTTCTGGGTAACAAGGCAATAGTAAAGGCGACCATAACCTTCTCGGGCATAAGATCTATTGTACCCATGAATACATCGGAAATACCAAGATATCTTTTTCCAGGTATAATAAAACTTTATATACAATGCAACGAATTGATAGCTATTCCAAAGTATGCCCTGGATGGTTTTGAAACACTCCAGGTACTAGACATTGGAAACAATCATTTATCTAGTTTTCATAATGAGTCATTTTGTGGATTGAAGTCGCTGGTATATTTGAGACTGGCTGAAAACGAAATCAAGTCGCTTCCACGAGGATCTTTTGCTTGCGCCGAAAAGCTTGAGAGCATTGATTTATCACGTAACAACATTGCTGTATTAGATCCTCAATGGTTCGACGGAAGCCACCGTCTCAGCACTTTGACATTCTATCAAAGCAAAATTGATGAAATCAAAACTATACCATGGAACGCAACGAATCTTCATACTATTAACTTAACCAAAAACAACCTTAACTCCGTGAACAGAAAAACGTTCGTTGGTTTAAAAATCTAAAATGTCTTGATTTCACCAGGAATAATCCTCTCAAAATATCCGTTGACGCCTTTGAAGAAACCAGTTCCTTAGAAAAGATCATAATGACAAATTTGGACGAATTCACCATGACTGGTTCTTTCAGAAACATGTATCAACTAGTATTCCTCGATATTTCCTATCTTCATAGTCGCTTAGAAATTACTTCCCGTGGCCAATTTATTCATACGTCGGCGCTGAGGACTCTAAACTTATCCAGAACTTACATCAGAGCCGAAGATCTAGTTCAATTTAAAAGCAATAGATCACTGCTTTCAGGACTGGTCTCGTTGCACACCCTAAAACTGCAACATAACTTTTTCTATGATTTCCACCAGGTTTCTAACCTATTTACCAAACTTTGGAATCTTCATGAGTTAGATCTGTTTGAGTGTCACATACAACAAATTGACTCGGGGATATTTAGGAATCTCACGTCACTAACATTTCTCTCGTTGGCCGCAAACTCGATTAGAATCATTCCCAAGAAAGCTTTTCAGGATTTACAGAATTTACGTACCCTGAAACTAGATTTTAACTTGATTACAGTTATTGAAAAGCAATTATTTTCTAGTACTCCCAGTCTCCAGTATCTATACCTCCAGAATAATCAAATCTCCACGATAGAACCTTTTACACTAATACCACCAAGTCTAAAGGTGATAATCATTGCGAACAATCCCTTCACATGTACCTGTCAACTTGCGTGGTTCAGGGAATGGCTGGACAAGGTAAATACAACACTCGTTCACAGAAGTGAGACTCGTTGCTCTAGTACTTCCTTCAAATCGCTAAGATATCAGACTATCTGTTCTTTCCATCCTAAAGATTACTGCGGAGTCAATATCTATATTATTGTAGGTGTATCTTTGGCAATCGTGACTGTTCTGTCGCTAAGTGTCCTCGTGTACCAAAAGCGATGGTGGCTGAACCACAAACTATTTCTCTTAAAGTTGGCCATCCTTGGGTATCAAGAAATCCTTGAAAATCAAGGTCCTGAGGACTACGAGTATCAGCTTAACCTCATGTTCCGTGAAGATGATGGGTGGTGGATCAACGATTGCATGAAGCCATTCCTGCAGGGGAGGATGCCACATCTCGAGCAAATAGTTTTTGGGGATAGTGGCCTTCATCCAGGGTCTTTCTACTTAAACGCCATCTACGACGTCATCGAGAACAGCTACAAGACGGTCTTGTTGCTTAGCAACCAGTCAGTGGAGGATACCTGGTTCATGACCAAACTCCGTATGGCCGTGGAGCATATGAATGACACCAAGTTGGAGAAGGTCATCCTCATATTCTTAGAGGACATCGATGATGACCACCTACCGTATCTTGTAAGGCTGTTGCTGAGTCGGAACAAACCTTACTTGCTGTGGGTGGATGATGATGAAGATGGACAAGAACTCTTCTGGGCAAAGTTTGAGAAGAGCATGAGGGCTAATAGGGAAATGAATAATGTGATTCCAGTTTAGTAACAGATCAAGCAAACGTTACTTCTTCCACTTTCATGGAAGAGCGCGTGTCATGACGTGTTTCTTGCATCGAGATTTGTGTATATACATGCAGGCGAATCCGACGTGATATGCGTCTTTTATAATTTATAATTATTTTTGTCTCATTCGAATTCAGTCTATTTCAAAACTTTGAACATACATGTAACTTGTCAAATTTTCTACGAGGAAGTATTGCCAAAAGCTCACACTTCCAACTCCCCCTCCCCCCGCCCCAAGATGATGTTTTATTTGTGGAAGTGAAGTAGTTCGTTCTTTGTCAAGAATATAAAGGGAGCGTCGCTAGGGATGACATGAGAATTTGCCCCCCCCCCAAAAAAAAACAACACATACACACATTACATACACACATGCACCCCCTACACACACCCCCACACACACACACACACGCACGCACACACACACACACACACTAACACACACAGCATTACTTTGAAATATGTCGCGGCTTTTAGTTTAATGTGTTAATAGTTAATCAGTAATGAGAAATTGTAATAAGTGAAAATAATGTTTGAGAAAGAGTCGCACTACAGTAATGTTTTATAAACACTGCTGAATTGGGCTTTCCTCCGATTGTTATCTATGTACATGTATTAATATTTCATTTTGTATATACTTTTTGGTATAATAATTTTATCTGGGCAGCGCCAGTAGCGTCACGACGTGACGGACGTGTGCGCTATATAAGAAGCCACCATTATTATTATTATTATTATTATTATTATTATTATTAATATGTGTTTTAGGAAATAAAAACAACAACTCTCGATATCATGCAGGCCTCAAGCATAAAGCATTTCCCTGTGTTGATACAGTTATGATAACTGCTGTTGAAGTATCAAAGGATAACGATGTACAATGAACGCATGTATGTGGGGGAGTGGAAGTTCGAAACACATATTCCAGTTTCTGGTTCGTGCCCTTTCAGCAGTTGGAATATCGAATTGTACATGGTTTGTGTGTAACCTCAAATTCGCGGTGGGTTAGGTGCATAGAACTGAAAATACGTATTTTCAGTTCTGTAGTTAGGTATAATCAATGCATGTTTCTAAGAAGATAATGTATATTGATTCGTAATCGGGGTATTAAAGAATTCTCTATTATTAACGAATTGAAAGAGAAAGAAGGATATTATTTTGGGTCTAATTCTGATAAGGAAAGGGTATTATTTATGATCTACTATTGAACAGAATTAATGAAACATGCTGTCCAGATACAATTTGACTTAAAAGATAATGTATAATGATTCGTTATCGGGGTATTTATTCCCCAAACGTTCTTTGGCTCAATGGAAGAGCAGTGGTCTCGTAACCGGGAGGCCCCGGGTTCGAAACCAAGTCGGTACGCTTGTGATCTTTGGTAAGGCATGAATCCTAATTACCAAGTCCCTCGGAGAGGACACTAGCTGTCTGTCCCCTGGTTGCTTACTAACAAGCATACACATGTCTTCTTAGCAGTCAGGTATTAAAGACAAACCATCAAACCAACCGCCTTTCTGAGTTATTCATACACTTTTGTGTTGAAAGATGATACTAAAGGCGTATTCAACATTATGAACTATGATAACACTGCAGTTCTTGATTTATGTGATTAAATTATCCGTTATGTTGATGTTAACAAACAAAATTTTATGACCTACCGAAAGCTTTCAATACCTTTCAACTTAAGTAAACATCTGATAAAAAGGTTGTCTTTGGAATGATTACAATTTTTGATTTATGATAAGTAGTCGTTTAATACTGTAATCAAAAGTCAGGCAATATGCATTCTCATGGAACTTTCTCAATCTTTCGATACCATACTCTATTGTTACTGACAATGTTGGTGGATGTTCATCTCATAAATTGTTTCGGAGCTATCTCATCGACTTGTAGATGATTATCATAATTTCTCGTATGAACCCATACTCCGTGGCATAGCGTGCAGCCAGTGAGAGTTCATCACGGATTATAACTCCTTGGCGTCTGTAGGGTGTGTGGGCGGGGAGGGGGAGCAAAGGCTTTACTCGTAGTCGATGGATGAAGTGCGAGAGATCAAGGCCATCAAATTACGTTTGTCAATTTCTCTCCCTCTTTCTTTCTCTCTCTCTCACTCGACCCCACCCCCTCTCTCTCACTCTCACTCTCTCTCATTCTTTCTTTATCTCTCTCTCTCGCTCACCTCTCTCTCTTTACCCTTTTATGCCATGGGGTGGGCGAGGGCGTCCCATCGCAGCTACTCCACTGAAATCAATTTATTAAAAGTATTACTAAAGTTTATTTCAGTGTACTTAATCTGTGTATATAAAGAAAGTGTATCTTGCATATACAATTTATTTGTATCATTATGATATAAATGAACAGATAAAATCGATTGTCTTCAAATGAGAAAGAAGCATGTCAAATGCGATGTCAGATTATTTCTATGACAATATTTGGTTGTCTAAAAATTATGCAGTTTTCAATCTCCATTTTGTACAATAAGAAATTAAACCATGAACTTAACAAATCAACATAAAGTATAATCTGTACTTGTATTGCACAAATATTCGTCTTGTTGTATAAACTCCTATTCCGTGTTGGTTTAACAGTACACTATGTTGAATATCTATCTGTTAATTGTAATTATATGTTTCCGGTAAGAGGAACACAATAAATTTTCATTATAAATGTTAACAAAGAATTTTCTTTTTTGGTAATGTATAATTTTATGCATTACACTTTATACGAAGAGAAAGAGATATATACAGTAATGTGAATGCAGACAAACTGGGAGAGTCGGAGGGAAAGAAGAAAGATAGAAAGCGACGCAAAGAGAAAGTGTTGTGTGGAGATTAGAGAGAGAGAGGGTAGGGGGATGTCACTGAGATCCCTGAATATATTGTACTCGGACCGAGATTACAATAAAGGTGCGTTAAATACTCGACTATGATCACTTAGCGAATGAGTGTCTTGTTTGAACATCAGTATAAAAAAGGTACATGTATGAGAGAAAAGGGTCTTAATTTTTTATAATTATAAATCAGAATAATTTTCTTGTGAAATTGTGTTGTAACTGGTTTACTGTGCTTATTCTACCCTCTTATCAAAGGATATTAGACGACGACTGAACTGTCTATAGTAAGTTGATAACAGCGATGAGATTTGGCTGTTTTTCTAATAACCTGTGTTATAATTAGAGAATAAGGGTGTTTTTGAGCTTACAATTAAAATATAAACTACTATTTACATAGCATACACACAATGCATTCGCAATGACCCCATTTTTACCGAAACATTGGCTGCCACTTACAAATCAAAACACTTTTCCGTAAAATAGTAACATCAAAACTTTTCGTAGGATATTATTTTATGTGCATTTTCTTTTAAATGTATCATACGAATAGACGTATGTTTATATTTTTTGTCAAGATGATGTAGGTATACCCCCTAACGTGTAAAACCTGATCATCACCTATTGCTAATATTTGATTGGGCATGAATACCGATCCAACTGAAAGACAATAACGATGTTGTATTGATCTAATCGTTAAGATCGATTTTGGAAAACCCATCTCCTGAATGTCAGGATCTACGTCACTGGGTTCTAGTAACTCCAGCCAATAGGAGAGCTTCTTAGGTTTGGTCAGCTTTCATTGTCGAACTTTGCTACATCTGAAAACAACATTGAAACAAAGAGTAGCATATTAGCATGTTAAAACATTGGTAGGAGAGATACGCTCTAAAACACATTAGTTTGGTTTCGGTTTTCGTTTTGTTTTAATATCATATTTCACATTTATCGTTACACAATGTCAGTTTTGTTCGCGTGAAATCTGAGGAGAAGATAGGAGAAGATAGGAGAAGATATGAGAAGATATTGCATTGAAATTATATTGAAAAGAAACAAAAAATTTGTAAGTAAATGCATATTATCAATGTATTACTTAATTTCAGGTTATTTGTAAAAACACATTAATGATGCTTATCATTTATAGTCATATTATTTGTTGAAGAGGATTTGCTTTTATCATCGTAGAGGGGTTGAATATCTTTTCAGTAATCATTGTTGTAGGAATTGTGAGGTAAATACAAACAAAACAGAAACAAACATAGAATGTGCTAATTTTGTATGAGCTTTTCACATAATAAGATGGCAGTCTTTGTTATTTATTCTTGCCTAACTCAATTATTGTGAAGTCATGCATTGGTATGGCATAAATACAAAATCATATTACTCAATGAGCTATATAATTCAAATTGACTAGTGTACACATTCGAATAGTTTATTGTAATACAAAGTATTTAAAGAGTGTGTCCTAAATTTGGGCGGATGGAATGGATGGATGGAACCTTGTTATGTAGGGGTATGCAATGATGAAAGTTAAGTCATTATCCCATTGAATACTTAATTCTCTCAATCCCATAGGTTTTATACAGAAGCCACCCGGTTCCCGTAGACAATGGGATAACAATATTTGCTCGGCTTTGAACCTTTCCGTTCTCAAAGGTTTAACAAGAGTAAACCTATATATTTATGAAATTAATAAAACATCCAGTGTCCCAACATACATCGGGGACACCACTGTCAGCTATTTGGAATACCCATTGTCATCTCACAACTTCCTTTCTAGACACTGTTTGGTCATACCTAATATCATATCAAATTTAACAATTTTATGTATTATTTATTTATTGAAATTTTTGTGCGATAGTATTGGTTCCAAAACATGTAACGGTATGCCAGACACGCACTTCTTTGATCATCATCATCGTCACCAGCAATTTCTGATGCTTCAATTACAAGGAGCTACTACTCACCTCATACAAGTATTCAATCCCTGGTTATATGTTCAATTTTAACTAATATTTCCAATTTCTTTCCCAGCTTATTTTCACAAGGCACTTAACATCCTATTTCCATAAAGACATGAAGAGTGTCACAAGCCTTGATATTCTTGTAATTCATCGTCACGGGCCGTTGAGTGCAAGTATGGCTCCTTTCTGTATTTTGCATACAAATATTAGGAGATAGGGATATATATATGCGCTAACCACATACCAACGTGGAATGAGTATTTTGAGAAGAGAGGAGAGAGAGACAGAGAGGTAAAAATAAGAAGACTGAAAGTTGTATAATGATGGAGAAAGAAAGAGCATATGGGAGAGAGAGAGAGAGAAGGAGAAAAGGAAAAAGGGCAATTTGAGAGAGAGAGAGAAAGAGATTAAGAAATACGAGTAAAAATTATCAAATTGGGTTTATGAGCACACCTTGTAATCGCAAAGGGGGTCAAAGTTCAAATAGGGAAGTCCACTATTTTGTGTATCCGAGATATACATGTCACTTATTTGCGCTTAATCAATCGAATCAGAGCAGTTTGGGTTTCCAAATTATGACCCTTGCTTTCCAAATGGCAAACGTAATCATATACAGGCCCAGCGGAGCACCCCAATTAGCATATCATTAACGGCCCGTTCTATTTGAATAACCAAACGGACATCTACGTGAATCCGAACATGTGTTTGCTAGAATGTAAAATCTTAAAATTCGCGTTGCGCCTTTATTACTGCCAATATCGCTATGAAACTTTCCATACTAACTACAATTATTATGAACTTGATATCAGTGAAATAAATATGAAATTCCATGGAATAAAACTCGAGATATGAGCTTCACCCTCGATAAACACGCCGTCTATTTTTTTCTGACTCTCCCCTATCCAGCAATGCAGGAAGTAGAGACTTAGTATGAATGTTCATGAGGGTTGAATCCATATATGGGCGAAATTTTCGCTTGGCCGATGGAGTATTTTTATAGTTATAAGTTCTGTTTCATGGGGCTTCAGGGACTTTTAGATTTGCACGACGAGAACGTGGACTGCTGCGTGGACATCCTTTTAAGGCAATGTGACGTCCTTTTAAGGCACTGTCGAGCACTGGCAGTCTGCCCGGCAGTGCCTTAAAAGGACGTAACATTGCCTTAAAAGGATGTCCACGCAGCAGGTGCACGTTCTCGTCGTGCAAATCTAAAAGTCCCTATTCTCTGCGCATGCGTCTTCGGGCTCAGTGCATTCGGCCGGCAACACATGTATAACCCAGGCACACGCGAGGTTTCCCTGACATAACATACATTTGAATGAATAGGACTGGTCATGACATATTGCGCACACGAAGGCTTGTTTTTGTTCGATGAGATTCGGACGTTGGGGTATGTTTTCTCTGACTCTACCCTATCCAGCAACTATAAAGAGATATTTCAGAAGGATTGAGATTATTAAATTTCTTTTCTGTTCATATGAGGCAATTCTTGGCCGGTCTCGAAAAAATGGTGAATTTTACGGTGATTTCGTATCTCATTTTTTCGTTTTTTCGTCAAAATTATCCCTTAAATTTCACATTTTCGGTGCATCAATAACTTTTGTTATACACATGAGTGTCTTGCACATTTTTAAATAATCGATTTAGTAGCTTTGATTGCTGATATTCATCAAATTAATGAAGAATTTGCCTTCGAAATTTGTTTACTCTTTTTCGCATCAATCGGTACACAATTGTTTATTTTATGCAAATGATGTTTACTGGACGAGAGTCGATCGCTCGGTAATTAGGGTGCTCCGCTGCGCCTGTATACAGTGTATGAACAGAAGGACCAGAAAACAAAACAGTTGAGGACAGATTCAGAAAGGAAGTTTATAAAAGAAAAGATTAGAAAATGTAGAGGAAGAATACCATAATCATATATTGCGTAGTAACCGTCACAATATTTCGGTTTAACAATAAGGAGACAATAATTAAGTGATAGACAGTGAATCAAAACTCAAATTAAACCACATATTTGTAATATATAAGAAATGAACATTGGCAAGACATCGATTACATGCATAACAAAATAAACACCAATCTGAATTTGAAGTATATTTACAGTACTCGTGTTCAGCCACTCATGATTATTGTTAATCATATACATATAATTTTCCGGTAGTACGATTCTATTGTTATTTTTTTAATATTTATCTTCATCCTGTTATTTCTTGTTTGTTTTAAATATGTCATTTGATGTTCCATTGTCATTTTTATGTTTATTTGATGTATTTACATTGTTTCACACGGCCCCAAAGGAAATCAATCTTGTAACTGTTTGGGCTTTTTTAACCGTGTATGAATAAAGATATCAATTCAATTCAATTCAACATTCTTCCATTTGCTACAAGAAAAAATAATACAAATGCAACTCAAAAGTTTGTAGGTAAAGTTTTTAGCTAATATTGAATTCGATCCTTCATCGTTTCTTTCTTTCTTCTTTCTAAGGAACTATTAACTCACATTTCAGCCATTGTATGCGCACACCGAGTCCTACTCAATTTACTCCACTAGGAGTGTTGAGCCGTATGTCTTAAGATGCAGATTTACCCTCTAGGTCTATCAATCCCTATTCTTGCTCTATGTCTATGACGTCACTGGACTCCAGCAGATCCAGCCAATAGAAGAGCTTCTTTGATTGAATCCAGCTGTGACTGTTGTCAAATGTGACCACACCTGGTTGCAAAGGTTAAAAAAGGGAGAGTTAAATTTTGTTAAATAGCCTCTCATCTTTGCTAAGTATGCAAAAGATTCTCCGGTACCATGTGACTGTTATATTTCTCCATTTTCAAAATGGCCGTCTTCTTACCCTTCGCGTCCACGCGATCAAAACAAAATTTGATGGCATTGCAGTCCATCTGGAACTCGTACCTAAAATACCCAAATAAAAGCAAGAAAAGAACATTTAAAAACGATATAATTATTCACAGTCATGTGCAATGCGTCAACACTTTCTTCCACCTGACTGTATGAAATAGGTAATTGTCGTAATGTAATCTAATTTAGGGCATATTACCGAGGGGGCCAAACCCCGATTTGGGGTGGACTAGGTGGACTACCTCGATATTATGCTGCTGAAGAAAAAAAATGGTGCCTGAACACGTTGATACCCAACGACCTTTTACAACATTTCATGTCTCAAAAACCTACTTTGCCCTCTAGGCATATGTCTTTGGTAAGCTAGCGCTTCGTTACGTATTATTTCGTCCACCTGCTCCGAATAATTGAATGCAATAGTCAGAATGCAAACAGCATGAATTAAGTGTTGATATGGCTGGGGCAAGCTGTAATGTCTGTCCGACCCTGCAACAATTAATTTTTGAGATTCAGGAATATATAATTTTTTAATGTAATAGCTTGTCATTATAGGTAAACGAATGGGTAAACTAAATGTAAACAAATGGTGTCAAATTCCCACGAATGCCAAAGAAAGAGCTGCTCTAACATTTTGGAAACAATAGGCCTGTTTACTAACATATTCGAATTTATGGATTTTCTTTCCTGGGGACCTAGTGATGATTTGTTCCTTTAACGACGTATTATTAATGAATGAAGTACAATACCTAACATCCAGTCTGCATAAACTACTTATTGCTATGTCGGGCAAACCTCGGGCAAGCTCTTAGGTTGTCAAGAACGACTGGAGTGAAAGCGGATTGACAATTGTACGTTTTACTCCTTTAAAATTAATGATGTTATTCATTGGTGATTCATCCCATATTATCCTGTCATTTCCATCATAAAGTTGTAAAGATGTTTTCTCTAAATATCACACAAATCTGTGCGGTTTTGACAAATTGATTCTATGTATATATGTTCCTCAACATTGTACATACAATATCATTCAAGGTCCAAAAAGTCTATATTGACATAGAGCCAACTTGGGCCCAACTCATCCTACAGTCAAACAGTGAAAACATGGGACTGATTTGAGGACAGAATTGCCCATATTCCAGGACATCCTGGAAACCTGGTATTTCAATTTAGTACATACATAAGGCAAAGAGTTTTCATGAGGTGAAATGAACGGAACAACTGATGCAAGAATTAATGTTCAACAATGCTCCCGTAGGGACCTTTGTGTATTGTTTATTTTCTTCGGCCTCAAATGCAGTCACAGTGAAAATTGCTGTCAATTCTAAGTCAGGAAAGATCTATTTTCGTTTTCCTAGTGAAAACTCTGTCCACTCTGAAGAGTGAAACTCTCTTCACAACGCAGCGTGAAACAGTGGCACCACGAACTATTGGCTGACTACAAAGAGGACCAGTCTACTCAATCTGAAGGGTAACACGTCCTTGAGCCGTAGAGTAAACTCTCCATCAGAATCCAGAGTGAACTCCTTTATTGAATTAAAAATGTAAAGGTCGAGAAGAGACGTCAAATAAAGATTTCTAAAGGAAGTAAGAAAGCTGTTGTGAACGATACTATGTCCCTTTTGCAGCCAACATCAAATTCTGTAGAACTTTGCAGGAATTATGAATATGTCATGTATGTCCTATCTGTGAAATGTATACATTATAGCAGTGTCCTAGTATTCAAATTATGCAAGGAAACCCGTTTACCTTCTATACTTCACTGTCAGACACTACTGAGTGACTGACTGACATCTTTTTTTCTTTGGTAATAACATACATAAAATGAGCTGTAACAGGTACATGCATCATTTGTCTACATCAATAACCCACTTCTTGTAATGGCCAAAATTAAACTGATTGAGTCTTTGCGAAGCACAAAACATACGAACATTCGGTACAAGGGTCTGAAAATCAGACTATTTACTTAAGTGATTGCAATCACTTAATCGATTTGACAACTAATCGTCGTTATTTTCACAAAAGACATTTTTAAGCCTTCGTTTTGACAGAAGTTCTAAATTATTATTATTATTCAAATGCCATTGGAATTTAACCTTTTCATTTTTTTGGCCTGCAAATGGGACATAGTACCTTTAAAATATTAAAATCGGTACGTAACATTATTGATAAAGATAATGCCCTGATTTCATCCCACCTTACTTATTACAACATAATATGGGGATATTGTGGAATGTGTCTTCAAAATCAATCTAAAAAAATACAAAGTTGGGCAGCATGCATAGTCAATAATACCCTTTGGGATTCATCGGGAAGTCACAACATTGAAAACCTTGGATGGGATACACTTGAAAAGAAAAGGAAAAACAAAATACCGCTATAATGATGTTCAATATGTTTAATTAATACGCCCCTTCTTATCTAATCGAGAGAAAAAAGTATTCCGAGAAAGACCATACAATATGCGAAGTGGCAATCTTTGTGTTGAGACGATTCAACCAGAAACTGACTCGCCGGCTCAACGTACCATTTTTATACCTGTATAGAGGCGCTGTTTGTGGAATTCTTAACCGTATAACACGCACGCTGCACAGAACAAACACAGCTTTATTACATTTTTTGAAAAATGTTTAACTCCTGTTGTATATCATTGAGTACTCGAATACATATTATTTATTATTGGGGTATGTCATTCTGTGATGTTTGAGTTTTACATTGTTGTGTTATTGTTTGAAAGGAATATTTTTCTTTAACAATGTTTGATGTTTCTGTTTGGGTATTTTGAATGATTTTATCCTTCTGGTCAGTACTTTAGATTGAAAAGCTTTATTCGTATCAGTGTTTTTATGTTGATTATGCAATCTCTTATTATATTTCGTAGCTAAAAACGTTTTATTGGTTAGTATATTTTCCCTCTCTTTACATTTGTTTTTTATATTTATACATTATTTTTATACCTATTTTGAATTTTTGAACTTTTGGACCTTTCACTTTTTCGATCTCTTGAGTATTAATGTTTTGTGTTTTATTGTTTGTTCTAAGATTGTATAATCTATATTAATTTTTATTTCATTTTCTTTTATTTTTTACTACATGTATTAAAATATCATTTTTTATTTTTCAATGTTTTCAATTGATCTTTTTTTGTATGTTTGACACGGCCCCAACAGAGTCCAGTCTTGTCAGTGTTTGGGCTTTTACCGTGTATAAATAGATAAATTCAATTCAATTCAAGTTAACAAACATACAAACAGACAAAACAAAGCGATACTAATTTAGAGGGATGCAAAAAAGAAATTTAAAAACCCTCAAGAAAACAAAGGCAAATCGATTTTTTAAAGAAAACAGAACATATCGCATTACACTCGACAAAAATTAGTACAGTAACATCACTCAAGACAGGATATTGGTCGTCGAAAGGCATTGTTTATATTAAAACTTGAAATAAAACCTGGATAAAAGCCAAGAGTTTCAGCCACAAGCCGTAAAGTAATCGTTGAACATCGTTTCTTTAGATAATGAGATACTTATGCATTACATCTATTTGATTAAATGTTTAGGGTGTTTTTTCTCATCGAGAGCTTTTTCTTTATACCGCCCTTCTCTTGAAAACCAAGTATCACAGTTCCTTGTTTGCTCAATATTAAGCATCTTCATTTCCTTATCTATCACCGACCGCCCGATTGAAAAAATTCACTGATCAAGTAATATAATTAACAAACTGATCACGTGGCTTAACCGACGCTTCATTTCATTTTGCATCTCATGGTGTTTCACAATCTGGACTCTTGTCTCATTCGAAGTAATACCTGAACTTAAAGCATCTTCGACTCAGCACACGTTGCTTTGAGAGGATTAATACCTAAAATATTACACACCAAGATGAGGGAAGAGGAACAATGTTGATCAGGGTCATCAAGAAAAGCGGAATAAAGAGATAATTGACGTGCTTAAAAAGCTTGAGAAAAGTCGGTTTGATGAGAACAATCTTGAAACAAGTATGCTGATAAAGGAACTAATTTTAGACGATCTTACTAGTTGTACCATGTTTATAGACACTGCACATTTGGCGAAAGGAAGTTAGATGCTTGTTTCGAAAGTCAAAGAAATATGACGAAGCTGGAAATGAGTCAATGTAATGGTGTTACAGAGATCTGAGACTGAAAAGCGCATACCATATAGGACAAAGAACGAAAAGAACACAGAGGGAAGTCAAGAGCACATTTTGTAGGAACTACTCAATTTTCATACCTGCTGATATCTCTCTGATGTAGTCAAAGCTTGGCCTATGGACCTTCTTGGGAAGCAAAAAAGACAATCCAGTCAACTCTTAAAGCAGCTTGGTAGGCCAAAGGTAGAAATGGTGCTTAAATCACTCCATCTATTACATTAAGTGGTGATATTCTGGGTTTGTGATGAAAAAATACTTTCTTATCAGTCAACTAAAAACAAACAAACACATTTTGAGAAGGCATGACGCACGATTCTACAGCAGCCGCAAATACTTCAACGTTCTACCGTGGATATTTCCGTTTTAAGATTGGCCTAGGTTTCATATAAAGAACAAAAAGGCTGACTCATCGTAATCATCTTTAGGGACCGAGTACTACTTCAATTCGTATCAGCGACCTGTTGTTTGGAACGCATGATGGCTGTGTACGCTCACGCAATAAGCTTCGTAGTACTGTGTGGATTCACTTTGCGATATGGTGTGGTGATGGATCACACCAGCATAACTCTTAATCATACGTGCTCGGAAAACTCGAGGAACCATAGCGCCAATTGCTCATATCGCGGTCTTACATCGGTTCCCCGGAATCTTCCACACGACTTGCGTTCCCTCAGCATTTCTAATAATAACATCTCTACGCTCCTGGACAAATCGTTCGTGAACTATCAACAGCTAGAAACTTTAGACGCTAGTTATAACTACATCTACCTCATTGAGAATGAAACATTTCATAATCTCCTGCTTCTTAAGGAATTAAGGCTCCATCGCAACAGTATCAGTGTCCTACCCATTACCCTCCTTGAGAAGAATGTTCATCTATCTTTGCTAATTCTACATCATAATAGACTCAAGGGAATTCCTTGCATCTTTAGAAACACTCTGCAAACTACTCAATTCGAAGATGGGGAAGACGCATGCGGATGTAAGAATTTGTCACTTTTTGATTTGTCTTTTAATAAAATCAGATCATTAGAGCAAGGAGATTTTGTAGCTATACGGAATTGCTCCTTCGATAAATTCAACTTGAATTATAACCATATGAAGAGTCTCCCTCGTGCCGTTTTCAGGGATCTACCAGCAGTAAATTTACTCATCAATAATATATCATTGGCTAAACTCCACGCCGAGTCCTTTCTGGGTAACAAGGCAATAGTAAAAGCGAGCATAACCAGGTCGGGCATAAGATCTATTGTACCCATGAATACATCGGAAATACCAAGAGATCTTTTTCCAGGTATAACAAAACTTTATCTACAATGCAACGAATTGATAACTATTCCAAAGTATGCCCTGGATGGTTTCGAGAAACTCCAGGTACTAGACATTGGAAACAATCATTTATCTAGTTTTCATAATGACTCATTTTGTGGATTGAAGTCGCTGGTTACTTTGAGACTAGCTGTAAACGAAATTAAGTCGCTTCCACGAGGATCTTTTGCTTGCGCCGAAAAGCTTGAGAGCATCGATTTATCACTTAACGACATTGCTGTATTAGATCCTCAATGGTTCGACGGAAGCCACCGTCTAAGCAATTTGAGATTCTATCAAAGCAACATTCATGAAATCAAAACTATACCATGGAACGCAACAAATCTTCAAACTCTTATCTTGATCAATAACAAACTTAACTCCGTGAACAGAAATACGTTCGTTGGTTTAAAAAATCTAAAATTTCTTGATTTCTCCATGAATAATCCTCTCAAAATATCCGTTGATGCTTTTGAAGAAACCAGTTCTTTAGAAAAGATCACAATGAAAGATTTAGTAAAATTCACAATGACTGGTTCTTTCAGAAACATGCATCAACTAGTATTCCTCGATATGTCCTATATTCATAGTCGCTTAGAAATTACTCCCCATGACCAATTTAGTCATACGTCGGCGCTGAGGACTCTAAACTTATCCAAAACTAAAATCAAAGCCAAAGATCTAGTCCAATTTGAAAGCAATAGATCATTGTTTTCAGGACTGGTCTCGTTGCAAACCCTAAAACTGAAAAAGAACTTATTCAATGATTTTCACAAGGTTCGTAACGCATTTACCACACTTTGGAATCTTCATGAGCTAGATCTGACTGACTGTCGCATATGGCAAATTGACTCGGGGATATTTAGGAATCTCACGTCACTAACAGATCTCTCGTTGGCCAAAAACTTGATTAAAATCATTCCCGCAAAAGCTTTTCAGGATTTACAGAATTTACGTGAACTGAATCTAACATCTAACTATATTACAGTTATTGAGAAGCAATTATTTTCGAGAACAACAAGTCTCCAGTATCTATACCTCCAGAATAATCAAATCTCCACGATAGATCCTTTCACACTAATACCAACAAGTCTAAATGTGTTAATCATTGCGAACAATCCCTTCACATGTACCTGCCAACTTGCATGGTTCAGGGAATGGCTGGACACGGTGAATACAACAATCGATCAAAGAAGTGAGATTCGTTGCTCTAGTACTTCCTTCAAATCGCTAAGGAATCAGACTATCTGGTCGTTCCATCCTAAAGATTACTGCGAAGTCAATATCTATCTTATTGTAGGTGTATCTTTGGCAATCGTGACTGTTCTGTCACTAAGTGTCCTCGTGTACCAAAAGCGATGGTGGCTGAACCACAAAATATTTCTCTTAAAGTTGGCCATCCTTGGGTATCAAGAAATCACTGAAAATCAAGGTCCTGAGGACTACGAGTATCAGCTTAACCTCATGTTCCGTGAAGATGATGGGTGGTGGATCAACGATTGCATGAAGCCATTCCTGCAGGGGAGGATGCCACATCTGGAGCACATCGTTTTTGGGGATAGTGGCCTTCATCCAGGGTCTTTCTACTTAAACGCCATCTACGACGTCATCGAGAACAGCTACAAGACGGTCTTGTTGCTTAGCAACCAGTCAGTGGAGGATACCTGGTTCATGACCAAACTCCGTATGGCCGTGGAGCATATGAATGACACCAAGTTGGAGAAGGTCATCCTCATATTCTTAGAGGACATCGATGATGACCACCTACCGTATCTTGTAAGGCTGTTGCTGAGTCGGAACAAACCTTACTTGCTGTGGGTGGATGATGATGCAGATGGACAAGAACTCTTCTGGGCAAAGTTTGAAAAGAGCATGAGGGCTAACAGGGAAATGAATAATGTAATTCCAGTTTAGTAACAGATCAAACAAACGGGGCTTCTTACAGTTTTATGTAAGATCGCGTGTCATGACGCGTGGTTGTAACTGGACGTGCATTGTGTATATACATGTAAGCGAATCCGACGTGACATGCGTCTCCATAATTATGTTTGTCTCATTCAAAGTCAGTCTATTTCAAAACTGTGAACATAGATGTAATTTGTCAAATTTTCTACGAGGAAGTATTGCAAAGAGCTCACACTTCAATTCAACCGCCCCCAAAGATGAGGTTTTATTCTTGGTATTGAAGTAGTTCTTTCTTTGTCAAGAATAGAAAGGGAACATCGCTAGGCGTGACGTGAGAATCTGCCCCCCAACAAACACACACACACACAAACACGCACCCCCACCGCTACTCCACTAAAATCATATCAAAAGTATTAATATAGTTTATTTCAGTGAACTTAATCTGAGTAAAGCAAGTGTCTAATATGGTGTACAATTTATTTGTAGCATATCATGATATTAAGGAACAGATCAAATCGATTGCCTTCACATGAAATAGAAGAATGTCAAATTAAATTTCTTGCAATGTACACACCCTACGAAATTTCCGGATAGTTTATATCGATGACAATACTTGGTTGCATAAAATTATGTAGCTTTCAATCTCCATTTTGTACAATAAAAAAATAAATCATGAACTTAACATTTCAACATGAAATAGAATTTGTACTTGTATTGCACTTATATAGACCTTGTTGTATAAACTTCTTTACCGAGTTGGTTCAATAGCACATTTTTTTTCCTGTAAGGAACTCTATTTTTGAGAAAGGTTTCTCTTTTTGCTTCACATTTTAACCTGTAAATAGTTTGTTAATGTACAATTTTCGCAAAGAATCAATTATTTTCTATTGGTTCAGTTAAAGTAATTTCAGTTGTTCTTCATATATATGTCATAAAAACTCATGAATGCACTTACACAAAAGACAATTGTAAATATGCATGTATACCGTACGCACATGCATAAGTACTTTGATTCGATATTTTTTTAATGAATAATCCCTTAACAGATGTTGATCGCGAAATGGCTTTTAAATTCGCATGATGATTGCTCTTGTCACACTCCCACTGAATTTAATTTAAATATACAAAATGATAATATCAACCTAAGTGTTATACATTTAAATGCCCGTAGTCTCTCTAGAAACTTTAAAATTATTCACATATTTGGGGATACACTTTCACTAAAATTATCTGTTACTGATATATCAGAAATTGGATTTAAGGTATCCCTAATGTTCCTTTTCATTTAGATGGTTATACTTCTATACATTCAGATAGAGTAATCTGTAGAGGAGGCGGTGTTGCATTATTGTTACTGCTCGCACTGATTTATTTGATTCGTATGATGATTCTTAGAATATTTATTTGTAGATCTTATGTTTGGACTGACCTTTAAATATACAATAGGTGTTATTTACAGAAGACCTAACTCTGTTAAAAAACAATAATAACGCGTCCGATCTCATGTTCGTAAAATCACCAAGGAATCTGTCAATGCATTGAGAAGGGGGTTAAATAATATAGGTTGGTCATTTTTGTATATGTATCACAATGCAGAACAAATGTATAATGTATTTATTCTCTTGTTAAGTAGATTATATGATAAATATTTACCTCTTGTACCTAATAAATCTAAAAGAACTAATATACCTAAGCCATAGGTAACTGGATATGTACTAAGGAGTATTAAGAAGAAAAATAAATTGCATAAAACATTTATTCGTAATAGATCTCATGGAAATGAATATAAGTTTAAATCATACCGAAATAAAATAAATAATTTATTAAAGAGAGCAAAGAAACGTTATTATTTTTCTCCATATGGGAAATGAAAGGTAATGTTAGGAGTACATGGAGAATTATTAATACTTTACAAAAGAATGCCCTCATTGCCTTTGTATTTTGTAAATAATGATGAATTTATACAGAATGAACAAATTATCGCCAATGAACTTATTTCTTATTTTATTTATCGTTTGCTACTTTGCATGATAATTTTGCTCGAATTGATTCGTTGTCCCATACTGATTATTTATGTGATCCTGTATCTGAAACATTATATTTTAATCCTATAACTGAAAATGAATCGTTGGAAGTTTGTAAATTATTTAAAAAAAAACACTAATTCGTGTGGATATGATAATATAAGTTGTCAAGTATTCAAACAGATAATTTAATCGATAACTTAACCTTTGGTATATATTTTTAATAATTGTTTATCAAGTGGTATTTTTTCTAGTAAATTAAAGATTGCAAAAATTATCACTGCCTCAAAAAGATGATTGTCATTTGTTCAAAAATTATCGACCGATATCTTTGTTGCCTTGTATATCCAAACCATAAGGAAAATGTGTTTATAAGCGTTTATATAATTTTCTTTTTAAATATGATGTACTTCCTGATTGTCAATTTGGTTTTTAGAAAAGAAATATTCTACAACCATTGCTTTAATTGATTTACAAGATAAAATAACTTTAGCAATTGAAAATAATATTTTTGGTATTGTAATATATAAGGATTTATCGAAAGCTATTGTTGATCATTCAATTCCTTTGTCATAATTGTATTTTTATGGAATGCGTGGGATCCCATTTCAATTTTTCAAAGATTATGTACACAATCGTCTCCAATATACTATGTTTAAATATTCTACATCCGATTTTTCTGTGGAGTCCCCCAAGGATCTTTCCTAGGTCCCTTGTTGTTCTTAATATATATTAATGATCTAGTTAAATCCTCAGACAACTTAGAATAGCCTATGTTATGTACGCCGATGCTACAACTCTTATTTTTTACTCACTCGGATACTAGTAATGTTGAAAGTAATGTTAATGAAGAAATGAATAACGTGGCTAAGTGGCTTAAAGCTAATAGATTGATTCTTAATCTGAGCAAGACCAACTACTATATATTTCATAATAATAACCATAGTGTTTCAAATTTGTTTAATAATAGGCCTATATCCCTTAAAAATGTATTCTTTTTTGTATATCTAAGAAAGAAATTATTTTCTTCGTAGAAATGTAGATAATTATGCTTTGTTGGGATGCACATATTAATAATGTTATAAGTAAAGTGTCAAAATGTAGAGGTTTACTGTATAAATTAAAGATTTATGTACCTCTCTAAATATTATTTACACTATATTATTCACTGATATTGTCTTATCTCACATATTGTATAGTTATTTGGGGAAATTCAAGTCAAATAAAAATGAACACTCTTTATAAGGCCTAAAATAAAAACTTGTTGTATTGCCCTTTGCGACTGACCCCAAAATCTGAAAATCTACGGTCGGCATTTTAAAAAAGTTTTTTTAAACCGGTTTCTAGAATTTTGTTACTAATGAATAAAAAATATGTATTTTGTTTGTTTAAATGGGATATAAATGCATAAAATAAAATTATTCCCTAATTCTCACTCGTCTTCTGCCCTAGTTTCAAAATCCTACTAGCGTAAACACGCAAGTAGACACCGGCCTCGTGTACGTGTTTATACCATGCACTGCACCAGCTAGAAACCAGGAAGATTTGGGCGACGGTCGCTGTTTAGAGTTCTCTACGAAAAAGACTCACAACACTTTTATATTCATGACACATTTTGAAGGCACTAAAAAACATTGACAATTTACGTAAAGACGAGATGAAAGGACATATACATCGAGACAAATTTTGAATTTTTCATCAATTTAGAATCCGTTGATATATTGCCTGACAGTCTCAAATCGAGCTCTCAATTGGTGGTCATTCAGTGCTGTCCGCCCGTGAATTAAATGCCGCGCAAGCGCAGTGTTGAAAACCAACCTCGTCAGCTGGGAAGCAGAGTGTTGTCTCAACACAACATTGCAAACCATGGATTATTATGAGGTGAAAAGATATGAATGGAATGATGACACTGAAACACATGTATTTAAAGCATTACAAACTAAGAAATTTCAGCCAAAAGAGGGCGGGGAAAAAAAAACGAAAAACAAAACATTAAAAACTGAAAAATATCGGCCCACAGAGGGCGACAAAAAAAAGTTTAAAAAAAATAAAAACTTTTCCGACCGACCGACCCATGTTTTGGCACCTAAAGGGCAATAAAAGTTTTTTTTTTTAGGCCTAAGTTACAGCAAAAGGCCATACGCATTGTTACAGGAAGTAGTTATACAGCTCATTCTGGTCCATTATTCTTAAGATTAAAGTGCTTGAATATGTTTGATTTGTTTAAATATCACATTGCATTAGTTGGCTTTAATTTTTTTCTAAAATTGCTTCCATGTAAGATAGCTGCATTATTTACAATGAATAATAAAATTCATGCCTGTAATACTAGTTATTGTAATTAATTTTATTTATGGAAAGTAAAAAACAACTTTTGCAAAAAAATCAGTTAGAACTGCATACCCTTCGTTTGGAATAACTTACCACAATGCATTCGTCTGTATAAAAACCTTTTATTGTTTAAAAAACAGCTGAAATCGAATTTTTATTCTAAATATGATTAATATATAATACTCACCTGTGATACATTTGTTATTCTTGTTCCCAGTAGTGTTTTGTTTCTTTCATTTTCTTTTTCATCATCCTTTGTTATGTGTAGTTTGAGCACTCATAAAATGTATTATTTCAAATTAAGATAGTACAAAGCCTTATACAGGCTTTCCTATATTTATCTTAGTTAATTTCTCATATTTAACGGTTTGTTTATCTTTATACATGAAATATTTTTAATGATTTGTATTTGTTTTGTATATTGTATGTATGTTATATTTTGATTGTATTTTGAAATAAATAAACGAGCGAACGAACGAACAATAACAAAATGTTGAATATCTATCTGTTAATTGTAATTACTATTTTTCGGTAAAAGGAACACCATAACATTTCATTATAAATATTTGATGCATTACACTTTATACAAAGAGAAAGAGAGATATATAGTAATGTCAATACAGACAAACTGGGAGAGTAGGAGGGAAAGAAGAAAGATAGAAAGCGACGCAAAGAGAAAGTGTTGTGTTGACATTAAAGAGAGAGAGAAAGAGAGAGAGAGAGAGAGAGAGGGGGAGGGTCACTGAGAGCCCCTGAATATACTGTACTTGGACCGAGACTACAATAAAGGTGCGCTAAATATTCTGTGATCACTTGGCGGGACTTTTCGATTTGCACGTTCATAAGCGAACTGCGACGTATGCGGTCATTTTTAAGCAGGGTTGACGAGGCACGCTGACTGTTGTTCGTTACCTTTTCGATTTTACACAACTACGACGCTCGCTTAGTGAGCGCGAAATTCGATCGAATAGCGAAAGATCCAACACCAAATTCGGTGCATGGACTGTTCTCAAAAATTATGCTGCAACAGATTAGCGATGCATAAATAAAATGTGTTCATTTTATGAATTATTCTGCTTAGTGAGCGCGAAATTCGATCGAAAAGCTAAAGAACCAACACACCAAATTCGGTGCATGGGACTGATCTCGAAAATTATGCTGCAACAGATTGGCGATGCACAAATAAAATGTGTTCATTTTATGAATTATTCTGCAACAATTTTGATTTAAGGAAATTACAGACACGAAAATGTGTTAATTTAAGAGAATTCATGCTTCCACCACTCTCAGGTTCTAGAATTAGGTCAATTGGGTCCATTTTGTGACTTCAATGTTATGTTTCATGCCTACAAAAGATTGCTTACGAACATGTACCGTCACAGTTTGCGAACGACGGCAAAACAAGGGCGAACGCGTTCGAGAATTCTGCTACGAACGATGAGCTCGTCGATGCGCATGCGCACTGCTTCAATAGTTACCGCATACGTCGCAGTCCACTAGTGAACGTGCAAATCGAAAAGTCCTAAATGTCTTGTTTGGGCACCAGTATAAATAAGGTACATGTATGAGAGAAAAGGGTCTTAATTTTTCATAATTTTAAATAAGAATAATCTCTTGTGAAATTTTTGTTATACCTGGGCCCCGTCTTACAAAGAGTTACGATTGATCCAAATCAATCGTAAATCCTCTAATCAATTGCAAGTTTGCAGTCTCCTATCTCTTATGTACATAGTTGCGATTGATATCAACTCTTTGTACTACGGGGCCCTGGTTTGCTGTGCTCATTCTACCCTCTTATCAAAGAAAGATATTAGACGACGACTGAACTGTCTATATTAAGTTGATAACAGCGCTGTGTTTTGGCTGTTTTTCTTAATAACATGTGTTGTAATTAGAGAATAAAGGTGTTTCTGAGCTCTACAATCATAATATAAACTACGTACTATTCACATTGCCTACACACAATGCATGCACAATGTTCCCATTTATAACGAAACATTGGCTGCCACACACAAATCAAAACACTTTCCTGTAAAAAAGTAACCTCAAAACTTTTCGTAAGATATTGATTTTCTTTTTAAATGTATGTACGAAAAAACGTAGGTTAATAATTGTTTGTCTAGATGATGTAGGTATACCCCTTATGTCTAGGTCACATATGCCCCGTACGATATTCCCTACCCGGCAGCTAAAGGAGATGAAGAGTATTGTATATTTCTGTCACACAGTGTCACAAGCATTGATACTACATGTATGTTATATGTTCTTGTAATTCATCTGTCATGGGGCATTGAGTGTAATTATGACTCCTTTCTGTATTCTTCATTTAAATATTAGGAGATAATTATATACCACAAACACACACCAACATGGAATGAGTATTTGAGAAAGAGAGGAGAGAGAGAAGAAAGTGGTAAATGATGGAGAAAGAAAGAGCATATGAGAGAGAGAGAGAGAGAGAAAGAGAGAGAGAGAGAGAGAGAGAGCAATATGAGCGAGAGGCAGAGAGGGAGATAAAGATAATAAAAACCGAGTCAATAATTATTCGATAATTTGAGCTTAAACATGCATTGAAAAGTTCACACAAAAAGGCCAACTTTGCATGACAAAAACTCTGTATTCATACAGAAGGCCAACTTTGCATGGAGGTATATAACTAAGCCCACCTTGTAATCGCAAGGGGGTCAAAGTTCAGATAGGGAAGTGCACTATTTTGCGTATCAGAAGTCACTTATTTGCACTTAATCAATCGAATCAGAGCAGTTTAAGTTTGCAAATCATGATCCTGCTTTCCAAAATGTTATACATAATCCTATGCAGCGTATGAACAGAAGTGCTAGAAAACAAAACAGACAGAGTCAGAGGAAGTTTATAAAAGAAAAGATAAGCACAAGTGGTTAGGAAAAATACCATAATAATATATTACGTAGTAATCGTCACAATATTCCGGTTAATAATAAGGAGAAACAAGAATTAAGCGATAGACAGTGAATGAAATACTAAATCAAACTTCATATTTGTTAAATATAAGAAAGGAACATTGGCAAGATATCAATTATCACAAAACAAATAAACATTCTTCCCTTTGATACAAAAAGTTTTTGGCTAATATTAAATTTGATCTTTCATCTTTTCTTTCTTTCTTCTTTATAAGGAACTATTAACTCATATTTCAGCCACTGCCTTACCACTGCGTATAGGCATGCTGCAAAACCAAAACTACTTAAAATAGAAAGAGGGATGATTAATTGAAAGTGATAGGTGCGTTTAATCATTCATGAAATCGGTTGAAAATCATCGTTTGCATTCAAGATCCCGACGTATTCAAGGATCATGTGCTACAGCATTTTTAGGAGTAGGCCTATTGTTTTATTATTTCATGCCCACACTTTTCACATGTGCAACGCGTCAACATTTGCTTCCACCTAACTGTATGAAGTAGGTCATAGTCCTCGAATTTAGGGCATATTACTGAGGGGGGGGGAACCCCGATTTAGGGGTTTCGAGACATGGGATTTGTAAAAGGTTGTTCGGTTTGAACGTGTTCAGGGCTACTCCCTGCACAATTTCTAGGTTATGCTGCTGACAAAAAATGGTGCCCTGAACATGTTCATAATCCAACGACCTTAACAGCATTCCATGTTTCAAAAACTTACTTTTCCCCCTAGGTATATGTCTTTTGTGAGCAAGCGCTTCGTTAAGTATTATTTAATTCACCCGTTGCGAATAATTGAATTACAAGAGTCAGAATGCTAACAGCATACATTACGTGTTGATATGGCTAGGACAAGCCATAATGTCTGTCCGACCTTGCAACAATTAATTTTTGGAATTTACATGTTGACTTTTGAGATACAGGAATATATAATATGTGAATGTAATAGCTCGTCACTGTAGGTAAACGTTTTGAAAATCATTTAGTAGTGGTTCGAGTTAGAAACTATTTTAGGAACTTTTCTTGCGGGTTGGAATTAGTCTTCTGAGGTTGGTTGAGGGTGCGCACATAACAAAAGACCTGTCGATCGTAAAAGTGAAGTCCTTTCTTGCTAACGGATAACGTATGTTATAGGCTAAATACCCTAATTGTTTCAAATTCTCATGAATGCCCTAAAAAGAGTTGCTTCAATATTTTGAATACAATAGACCGGTTTACTAACATATTCAAATTTATGGATTTTCTTTCCAGGGGATCTAGGGACAAATTTTTCCATTAACCTGTTATTAACTAATGAAGCACAATACTTGGAATCCAGTCTGCATACACTACGTGTTGTTATGTCGGGCAATACTCGGGCAAGCTCTCAGGTTGTAAAGAACAACTGTAGTGAAAGTTGATTGAAAAACGTACTTTTCTCTCCTTTGAAATTAATGTTGTTATATATTGGTCATTCATCACATATTTTTCTGTCATTTCCATCATAACGTTATAAACATGTTTACTCTAGATATCACACAAATTTTGTGCATCTTGGACATATTGATTCTATGTATGTATGTTGCTCAACATTGTACATGCAATATCACTCAAGGTCCTCAAAGTCTATATTGGAATAGCGCTACCTTGGGCCCAACTGATCCTGCAGTCAAATAGTGAAAAAATGGGACTGATTTGAGGACAGAATTAATTGCCCAAATTCCAGGACATCCTGGTGCATAAATGAGGCAAAGAGTTTTTAACGGAGTGAAATGAACGGAACGACTGATGCAAGAATAAATGTTCAACAATGCTCCCGTAAAGACTTATGTCTATTGTTTATTTTCTTAGGCCTCAAACGCAATCACAGTGAAAATTGCTGCAAATTCCAAGTCAGGAAACATCGCTTTTCTAGTGAAAAATCTGTCCACTATAATGAAGAGTGATATGTCTCGTTGACACTTGCCCGCATCTGGTTTGCGCATAGTTTGCGCATAGACACATACTCTTGCGTGCCAATGCGGGAAGTATTCGTGGTAACGTGCGGGATGATGCGGGCCGTGCGTGAAATGCGTGACAGAATTTTCAAAATGTTCAAAATTTTGGCACGACAATTTTGTTTGGCAACGTTCGTGAACGATGCGCACCCTATGCGCTACCTAGTCGTGCCAGTGCGCGCCGATGCGTGTCCGTTGGCTTAGTGGCACGCATGTTCACGACTAGTTAACGACCAATTTGCTCACAATTTGGCGCATACTTCCGCGCAGTTTTCGCATGCCATGCGCATAGTCTACGAATGCGTGTCCTGGTGGTTACGCATTGTGTGAACTATTCGTAAATTAGACGTGACCCTATACGGACTGCGTGCCACTAATTGGCACGCATTGGCACGCCATAGAGCGGGGCAGTGCGGGACCAAAATGCGTGCAAGTGTCAGCGAGGCAATATACTCTCTTCACAACGCAGCGTAAAACAGTGGCAGTGTGGCACCACGAACAGTGAACTATTCGCTCACTCAACCTACTCAAGTCTACTCAATCTGAAGGGTAAAACTTCCTCGAGCCGTAGAGTGAACTCTCCAACAGAACCCAGAGTGAACTACTTTATTGAATACAAATATAAAGGCCGAGAAGAGTCGTCAAATAAAGATTTCTAAAAGGAAGGAAGAGACTTGTTTTTAAAATGTTAAAATCGGTACGTAACATTATTGATAATAATATTGATAATATAGGGATATTGTGGAAAGTGTCTTCAAATCAATCTCCAAAAATACACAATCGGGTAGCACGCATATTCAATAATACCCCTTGGGATTCATCGGGAAGTCGCATCCTTGAAAACCTTGGATGGGATACACTTGAAAAAAAAAAGGAAACAAAATACCGTTGTAATGCTGTTAAATGGGTTTAATCAAGCAGCCCCTTCTTATCTAATCGTCACATTTTCATTCCGAGAAAGACCATATGATATGCGACGTGGCAATCTTTGTGTTGAGACGATTCAAGCAAAAACTGACTCGGCTAAACGTACCATTTTTATGTTTATGTTTTGTGCAATTCTTAACTGTATGACACACAGGCTGCATGCCAGAACAAACACAGCTTTATTACATTTTTTAAAAACGATTGAAAACTTGTAATTGCTGTTTATTAATGAGTACTCGAATACTTATAATTTATTAAGGGGGTATGTAATTCTGTCATGTTTAAGTTTAACATTGTTGTGTTATTGTTTTAAATAAATCTTTTGCATTAACAATGTTTTATGTTTCTGTTTGGGTATTTTGAATGATTTTTATCTTTCTGGTAGTTATTTTAGATGGTAAAGCGTTACTCATATCTGTGCTTTTTATATTGATTATGCGATTTCTTATTATATTTCGTTGCTATAAGCGTTTTACAGGGAAGTGTATTTTCCCTCTCTATACAGCTGTTTTTATATGTATACATTATTTTTATACTCCTTTTGAACTGTTAAACTTTTGAACTTTTGAACCCTTAACTTTGTCAATCTTTTGAGTAGTAATGTTATGTGTTTTATTGTTTGCTATAAGATTGTATATTTTTGGGTTAATTTTTATACTATCACTTTTCATTTTCTTTTATTTTAAATACATGTATTAATATATCAGTATTTATTTTTCAATGTTTTCAATTGTTCTATTGTTTTAATGTTTGACACGGCCCCAACGGAATCCAGTCTTGTCACTGTTTGGGCTTTACTGTGTATAAATAGATAAATTCAATTCCATTTAACAAACATACAAACAGACAAAACAAAGCGATAATAATTTGGGGTATGCGAAACAGAATTTTTTTAACCCTCAAGAAAACAAAGGCAAAACGTATTTTAAAAGATTCAAGAACATATCGCATTACACTCGACAAAAATTAGTACAGTAACATCACCCAAGACAGGATATTGGTCGTCGAAAGGCATTGTTTATATCGAAACTTAAAATAAAAACCGGATAAAAGCCAAGAGTATCAGCCACAAGCCATGAAGTAATCGTTAAACATCATGTCTTTATATAATGAGATATTAAAGAGAAGGTTGAGTTCTGGGAAGAGGTGAAAAATAATTTGTGAGCGTTATCATTGTTATTATGCAAGTGTGGAAGAACATCAGATAAAAAAATGTTTCTTGAAAAGAATGGCTCTTCAAATGCCTAAATATTGTTAATATGGCATGTAACAGCATACAAATCGCATGTTCGTGTAGTCCCATATACATATTTCTGTGTACAGTGCTTGTAACTTTACCAAGACTGGGCCAAATTTCTTATAATTTTGATGATTCCAGAACCTTGCAGTACACACCAATAGTTAAATGCTAGATGATCAACCTTTTCTGATCTATTCCACACCGTTTCTTTCACTATGCAATGGCATGACCAGAACACAACTTTATCTTTAAATCTATTTGATTAAATCCATGGGGTGTTTTTTTCTCATCGAGAGTTTTTCCTTTATAGCGTCTTTCCTCTTGAAATCTACGTATCACAGTTCCTTGTTTGCTCGATATGAAGCATCGTCATTTTTCATTTTTCATTGTTATTTTGTGTCTCTGATCATGTTATATATCTAAGAAATTGATCACGTAGCTTAACCGACGCTTCATTTCATTTTGCATCTCACGGTGTTTCACAATCTCGACTCTTGTCTCATTTCAAGTAATATTTGAACTTAAGCATCTTTGACTCAGCACATGTTACTTTGAGATGATTAATTCTTAAAATAATACGCACTAAGAAGAGGGAAGAGGAACAATGTTGATCAAGGTATAAATAAATGAAGTGCTTAAGATGATGAGAACAATCTTGAAACAAGTCTGCCGATAAAGGATCTAATTTTAGACAAGCGTTAACTCTCTGCCGAGAACCGAGTCTCTGGACTGCAATCTTACTAGGTGTATCATGTTCATAGACGCTGCATATTTGGCGAAAGGAAGGTAGATGCTTGTTTCAAAAGTCAAAGACAAATGGCACAACTGGAAATGAAATGGTGTCACAGAGATCTGAGGCTGAAAAGCGCGTACAATATAGGATAAATGAACGGAAAGGGCACAGGAGAACAGTTGTAGGAACTACTGAATTTTCATTTCTGCTGATATCTCTCTGATGTAGTCCAGGACTTGGTGTGTATTGACCTTCTTGGGAAGCAAAAAGGACCATCCAGTCAACTCTTGGAACAGCTTGGTAGGCCATAGGTAGGATTGGTGCTTAAATCAATCCAACTATTACATCAAGTGGTTATATTATGGGTATGTGATGCAAAAATACTTTCTTAGCAGTCAACTAAAACAAACAAAAACCACATTTTGAGAAGGCATGAAAAACGATTTCTTCAGCAGCCGCAAAGACTTCATCGTTCTACCGTGAATATTTCCTATTAGGATAGGCCTAGGTTTCGTTTTAAGAACAAAAAGGCTGACTCATCGTAATCATCTTTACGGACCGAGCACTACTTCGTTTTTTCATTCAGTTGTCTTGCATCAACTCAGTATCAGCGACCTGCTGTTTGGAACTCATGATGGCTGTGTACGCTCACGCAATAAGCTTCATAGTACTGTGTGGATTCACTTTGCTATATGGTGTGGTGATGGATCGCACCAGCATAACTCTTAATAATACGTGCTCGGAAAACTCGAGTGATCATAGCGCCAATTGCTCATATCGCAATCTTACATCGGTTCCCCGGAATCTTCCACACAACGTGCGTTCTCTCAACGTTTCTAATAATAACATATCAATGCTCCTGGATAAATCGTTCCTGAACTATACACAGCTAGAAACTTTAGACGCTAGTTATAACTCCATCTACCTCATTGAGAATGAAACATTTCATGCTCTCCTGCTACTTAGGGTATTAAGGCTCCATCGCAACAGTATCGGTGTCCTACCCATTTCCCTCCTGGAGAAGAATGTTCATCTATCCTTGCTAATCCTTCATAATAATAGACTCATTGGAATTCCTCGCATCTTTGGAAACAATCTGCAAACTACTCAGTTTGCAGAAGATGGGGAGGACGCATGCGGATGTAAGAATTTGTCACGTTTTGATTTGTCTTTTAATAAAGTCAGATCACTAGAGCAAGGAGATTTTGTAGCTTTACGGAATTGCTCCTTCAATAGATTCAACTTGAATTATAACGATATAAAGATTCTTCCTCGTGCCGTTTTCACGGATCTATCAGTAGTACATTTGCTCATCAATTATATATCACTGGCTAAATTCCACGCCGAGTCATTTCTGGGTAACAAGGCAATAGTAAAGGCGACAATAACCAGGTCAGGCATAAGATCTATTGTACCCATGAATACATCGGAAATGCCAAGAGATCTTTTTCCAGGTATAATAAAACTTTATCTACAAAAAAACGAATTGATAAGTATTCCAAAGTATGCCCTGGATGGTTTCGAAAAACTCCAGGTACTAGACATTGGATCCAATCATTTATCTAGTCTTCACAATGACTCGTTTTGTGGACTGAAGTCGCTGGTTAATTTGGAACTATCTGTAAACGAAATTAAGTCGCTTCCACGCGGATCTTTTGCTTGCGCCAAAAAGCTTGAGAGCATTAATTTATCACGTAACGACATTGCTGTATTAGATCCTCAATGGTTCGACGGAAGCCACAGTCTCAGCACTTTGACATTCTATCAAAGCAAGATTGATGAAATCAAAACTATACCATGGAACACAACAAATCTTCAAACTCTTATCTTGATCAATAACAACCTTAACTCCGTGAACAGAAATACGTTCGTTGGTTTAAAAAATCTAAAATGTATTGATTTCACCAGGAATTATCCTCTCAAAATATCCGTTGATGCCTTTGAAGAAACCAGTTCTTTAAAAAAGATCATAATGAAAAATTTGGTCGAATTTACCATGACAGGTTCTTTCAGAAACATGCATGAACTAACATTCCTCGATATGTCATATCTTCATAGTCGCTTAGAAATTACTTCCCGTGGCCAATTTAGTCATACGTCGGCGCTGAGGACTCTAAACATGTGCAGAACTTACATCAAAGCCGAAGATCTAGTCCATTCTAAAAGCAATACGTCACTGTTTTCAGGACTGGTCTCGTTGCACACCCTAAAACTGCAACATAACTTCTTCGATGATTTCCACCAGGTTCCTAACGCATTTACCACACTTTGGAATCTTCATGAGCTAGATCTGTTTGAGTGTCGCATACAACAAATTGACTCGGGGATATTTAAGAATCTCACGTCTCTAACCTATCTCTCGTTGGCCGCAAACTTTATTAGAATCATTCCCAAGAAAGCTTTTCAGGATTTACAGAATTTACGTACCCTGAAACTAAATTCTAACTCTATTACAGTTATCGAGAAGCAATTATTTTCTAGAACTCCCAGTCTCCAGTATCTATACCTCCAGAATAATCAAATCTCCACGATAGATCCTTTCACACTAATTCCAATAAGTCTAAAGGTGTTAATCATCGCTCATAATCCCTTCACATGTACCTGCCAACTTGCGTGGTTCAGGGAATGGCTGGACAAGGTGAATACAACAATCGATCAAAGAAATGAGACTCATTGCTCTAGCACTTCCTTCAAATCGCTTAGATATCAGACTATCTGGTCGTTTCATCCGAAAGATTACTGCGGAGTCAATATCTATCTTATTGTAGGTGTATCTTTGGCAATCGTGACCGTTCTGTCGCTAAGTATCCTCGTGTACCAAAAGCGATGGTGGCTGAACCACAAACTATTTCTCTTAAAGTTGGCTATCCTTGGTTATCAAGAAATCATTGACAATCAAGGTCCTGAGGACTACGAGTATCAGCTTAACCTCTTGTTCCGAGAAGATGATGGGTGGTGGATCAACGATTGCATGAAGCCATTCCTGCAGGGGAGGATGCCACATCTGGAGCATATCGTTTTTGGGGATAGTGGCCTTCATCCAGGGTCCTTCTACCTAAACGCCATCTACGACGTCATTGAGTACAGCTACAAGACGGTCTTGTTGCTTAGCAACCAGTCAGTGGAGGATACCTGGTTCATGACCAAACTCCGTATGGCCGTGGAGCATATGAATGACACCAAGTTGGAGAAGGTCATCCTCATATTTTTAGAGGAAATCGATGATGACCACCTACCGTATCTTGTAAGGTTGTTGCTGAGTCGAAACAAACCTTACTTGCTGTGGGTGGATGATGATGAAGATGGACAAGAACTCTTCTGGGCAAAGTTTGAGAAGAGCATGAGGGCTAACAGGGAAATGAATAATGTAATTCCAGTTTAGTAACAGATCAAACAAACGTGGCTTCTTACACTTTCATGGAAGAGCGCGTGTCATGACTCGTAGTTGTAACTGGATGTCAGTTACAAAAAACAATTAAAAAAACGTTCCTTGCGTCGAGATTAGTGTGCATACATGCAGGCAAATCCGACGTGACATGCGTCTTTAAATTATGTTTGTCTCATTCAAATTCGGTCTATTTCAAAACTTTTGAACATACATGTAATCAAATTTTATACGAGGAAGTATTGCAAAGGACTCACACTTTCAACTCCCCCCCCCCAAGAAAAAGATGAGGTTTTATCTGTGGAAGTGAAGTAGTTCGTTCTTTGTCAAGAATATAAAGGGAACGTCGCTAAGGGTGGAGTGAGAATATGACCCCAACATACACACACAAAGACACACACACACACACACACATCACATACACGCACGCACCCCATCCCTACAAACACATACAGAGCATTACTTTTAAATATGTCGTGGCTTTTAGTTATAGGCAAATAAGGTTTAAAGTGTTACTAGTTAATGAACAATTTGAAATTGTAATAAGTGAAGTCTTAAAATCATGCAGGCCTAGAGCAAAAGCATTTCCCTTTGCTGATACAGTTATGATAAATGCTGTTGGAGTAACATAGCATAACCTTGTACAATGAACGCATGTATGTGGGGTGGAATTTCGAAACTCATATTCCAGTTTCTGGTTCGTGCCCTTTCAACAGTTGAAATATTGAATTGTACATGGTTTGTGTGTGACCTCAAATTCGCGGTGGGCTAAATGCAAAGAACTGAAAATACGTATTTTCATTTCTGTGGTCAGGTATAATCAATGCATGTTTCTATTAAAGATAATGTACATTGATTCGTAATGGGTGTATTAAAGAATTATCTACTGTTAACGAATTGAAAAGAGAAAGAGAAGGATGTTATTTATGATCTCCTCTTGAAGATTCGACAAATTCGATATAGAGCCAATTAACATTTATTCACCAAACGTTCTTTGGCTCAGTGGTAGAGCAGTGATCTTGTAACCGGGAGGCCCCGGGTTCGAAACCAAGTCGATGCAAAGGTTTTACTCGTTGTTGATGGATGAAGTAAGAGAGATCAAGACCATCAAATGACGGAGTTTTTCAATATTTTTATCTCTCTCTCACACACACACACACACCCCTTCTCTCTCTCTTTCCTTTTTGTTTTTCTCTCTCTCTCTTACCCCTTTATGCTATGTGATGTGAGGGGGCAAATCGATTGCCTTCACATGAGAAAGAAGCATGTGAAATGTAATTTCTTGCAAGGTACACACCCTATGAAAATTCAGATTTATTTCGATGACAGTACTTGGTTGCATGAAAATGATGTAGCTTTCAATCTCCATTTTGTACAATAAGAAATTAAATCCTGAACTTAACATTTCAACATAAAATATAATCTGTACTTATAATCAGGCATTTTGAAATATTTCTTTCCCCCTGTTTTTTTCCTTCACTTTTTAACCTGTAAATAGTTTGTTAATATACAATTTCCGCAATGAATCTATTGGTTCAGTTGAAGTAGTTTAAGTTGTTCTTCATATATATGTCATAAAAATTCATGAATGCACTCACACAAAACACATTTGTAAATATGCATGTATAGGCCAATGCGAACGCACATGCATGAGTATTTTTATTCGATATTTTTTTAATGAATAATCCCCTGACAGATGTTGATCCCGAAATGGCTTTTAGATTGGCATGCCGATCGCTCTTGTCTCACTCCCACTGAATTTAAATTAAATATACACAATAATAATATCAACGTTAGTGTTATACATTTGTGTGTGTGCGTGTGGGTGTGGTTGTGTTTGTGTTTGTGTATGCTGTGTGGGTGTTCATTTGTGTGTATCTATAATATGTAGTATCTTATTACACTATATTGTTATTTTTTGGGTAACGTGTACAACCATGTAATCTTGATATTTATTATTTATGTCAGGGGACTATTACTTACAAGTTTTCCAAACTTCCTTTTTAGTCTCCAATTTCTTCATTCCAGAATTGCAAGATTATGATCGTTTTTAATGTTACTTTTGTATATATATTATCTTATGGTTTTATGATCGAAAAAATGAATTGAATTGAAAATTTTAATGCCCGTAGTCTCTCTAGAAACTTTGAAAATATTCACATATTTTGGGATACACTGTCACTAAAATTCTCTGTTATTGCTATATCAGAAACTTGAATTTATGGTACCCCTATTGTTCCTTTTCATTTAGATGTTTATACTTTTAAACATTCAGATAGAATAATCGGTACAGGAAGTGGTGTTGCATTATTTGTACTGGTCGCACTGATTTATTTGATTCGTATGATGATTCTATTTTTAAATATTTATTCGTAGATCTTATGTTTGGAATGACCTTTAAATATACAATAAGTGTTATTTACCAAAACCTTACTATGTTATTGAGAATTTTTTTACAGTTTTATAAAGATGCACTTGGTACTTTATCGCATGGATATGTTGTTATAGACGATGATTTTAATATAGATCTTCCTAAATGTAATAATGCTCAAGTGATTAATTCTGACGCTTGTAAATTTGTAAAAATAAACGCCTTGTTTGGGCTTTAAACATTTGATTACAATCCCAACTCGTATTACAGGTAATAGTGTTACATTAATTGATAATATGTTTACTAATATGACAAACTGCAAATGCACGAGTGGAACTATATGTACTGACATTACTGATCACTTACCTATATTTTTCGTTATTTGAGTTAGTTAAATACTCCCGATCTCATGTTCGTAAAATCACCAAGGAATCTGTCAATGCACTGAGAAGGGGGTTAAATAATATAGATTGGTCATTTTTGTATATGTATCGCAATGCAGAACAAATTTATAATGTATTTATGCTCTTGTTAAGTAGATTATATGATAAATATTTACCTCGTGTACCTAATAAATTTAAAAGAACTGATATACCTAAGCCATGAGTTACTGGATATTTATCAAGGAGTATTAAAAAGAAAAATAAATTGTATAACACATTTATTCGTAATAGATCTCATAGAAATGAACATAAGTTTAAATCATACCGAAATAAAGTAAATAATTTATTAAAGAAAGCAAAGAAACGTTATTATTTGTGCTCAATTTTGGGAAATGAAAAGTAATGTTAAGGGTACATGGACAATTTTAAATACTTTATCGAACAAAAGAATGCCCTCATTGCCTTTGTATTTGTAAATAACGATGAATTTATACAGAATGAACAAACTATCGCAAATGAATTTATTTCTTATCCTATTTCTTGTTGTTCTACTTTGCATGATAATTTTGCTCGAATTGATTCGTTGTCCCATGCTGATTATTTGTGTGATCCTGTATCTGAAACATTATATTTTAATCCTATAACTGAAAATGAATCGTTTTAAGTTTGTAAATTATTAAACTACACTAATTCGTATGGATATGATAATATATAAAATTGTCAAGTATTTAAACAGATAATTTATTCGATAACTAAACTTTTGGTATATATTTGTAATAATTGTTTATCAAGTGGTATTTTTCATAGTAAATTAAAGATTGCAAAAATTATTCCTGTCCATAAAAAAGACGATTGTCATTTATTCAAAAATATTGACCGATATCTTTGTTGCTTGTATATCCAAACTATTAGAAAAAGGTGTTTATAATCGTTTATATAATTTTCTTTTTAGAAACGATGTACTTTCTGATTGTCAATTTGGTTTTAGAAAAAAACATTCTACAACCCATGCTTTAATTGATTTAAAAGATAACATAACTTTAGCAATTGAAAATGATGATGTTTGTATTGGAATATTTATGGATTTATCGAAAAGTTTCGATATTGATGATCATTAAATTCTTTTGTCAAAATTGTATTTTTATGGAATACATGGGATCCCATAATTTTTAAGGGATTATTTACACAAACATATACTATGTTTAATATTCTACATCCGATATTTCTGTTATGACATGTGTAGTCCCCCAAGGGTCTATCCTAGGCCTCTTGTCGTTTTTAATATATATTAATGATCTAGTTAGATCCTCTGAAAATATGTTATTTACGCTGATGACACAACTCTTATTTTTACTCAATCGGATACTAAAAATTGTGAAAGTAATGTTAATGAGGAAGTGAATAACTCACTAAGTGGCTTAACGCCCCTCTAAAGTGTTGGGAGCCCCACATTCGCCAACATTTGATGAACTTAAGTTTCATTTAAATTGTATCATTATGTGAAAGATGATCTTATTTAAGACACACTTCTGTAAGGATCACCCAAAAAATTGTTTGAAGACAAATATTGATGAAAACAATACATAATTTTGCGTTTTTTGTTGTTCGCAGAAAACCTAAATTTTGTATTCTTTCATCAATATTTGACTTTTGTTTTGGAAATCCTTGCAGAAATGTGTCTTAAATGACATCCTCTTTCACATTATGATACAATTTAAGTGAAATTTTGCCATAATGAGTGGGGCTCCCAAAACTTTAGAGGGGCTTTAAAGGTTAATCTGAGCAGAACCAAATATATGTATATTTTATAATACAAACCATACTGTTTGAGATTTGTTTAATAATAGGCCTATATCACTTAAAACTAATTATGTTTGTATATCTAAGAAAGAAGTTGTTAATTTTCTTGGTAAATATGTAAATAATAACATTATTTGGATGCACATATTAATAATGTTGTAAGTAAAGTTTCAACATGTATATGTATACTGTATAAATTAAAGACTTATATACTTCTCTCGATGTCATTTACACTTTATAATTCACTCATATTGTCTTATCTAACATATTGTTCAGTTATTTGGGGAAATACAAGTCAAATGAAAATGAACACTCTTTATAAAGTTACAGAAAAAGGGCCCTACGCATTGTTACAGGAAGCAGTTATACACCTCATTCTGATCCATTATTCTTAAGATTAAAGTGGTTGAATATTTTTGATTTGTTTAAATATCACAATGCATTAATAGTTGGCTTCATTTTTTTTTCTAAAATTGCTTCCATGTAAGATAGCTGCATTGTTCATGCTAATAATACTAGATTTTGCAATTTATTACACTTATGGAAATTAAAAACAGCTTTAGCCCCCAAATCAGTTATTAATGCCTAATCTTTCATTTGGAATAATTTACCACAGTGCATTCGTCTCTTTAAAAACCTTTTATTGTTAAAAAACAGCTGAAATCTAATTTTTATTCTAAATATGATTAATATAATAATACTCACCTGTATTATATTTGTTTTTCTTGTTCCCAGTAGTTTTTTCTTTCTTTCTTGTTTCTTTTTCATCCTCCTTTGTTATGCTTAGTTTGAGCATTCTTAAAATGTATTATTTAAAACTAAGATTACTGTAAAGTACAAGGCCTTATACAGGCTTTCCCACAGTTGACATATTTTTAATGATTTGTATTTTTCTGGTATAATGTATATGTTATATTTTGATTGTATTTTGAAATGAATAAACGAACGAACAAACAAACGAACAATAATGATATTTTGAATATCTATCTGTTAATTGTAATTACTATTTTTTCCAGTAAAAAGGACATAATAACATTTCAGTATAAATATTAACAAAATGATTGTTTTGGTAATATACAATTAGATGCATTACACTTTATACAAAGAGAAAACGATATACATAGTAATGTGAATGCAGACAAACTGGGAGAGTCGGAGGGAAAGAAGAAAGATAGAAAGCGACGCAAAGAGGAAGTGTTGTGTGGATATCAAAGAGAGAGGGAGAGAGGGGGCACTGAGAGCCTCTGAATAGACTGTACTTGAACCGATACTACAATAAAGGTGCGTTAGATACTCGACTACGATCACTTAGCGAATGAGTGTCTTGTTTGGGCATCAGTATAAAAAGGTACATGTATGAGAGTAAAGGGTTTTAATTTTCATAATTATAAATCAGAATAATCTTCTTGTGAAACTGTTTTATACCTGATTTGCTCTGCTTATTCTACCCTCTTATCAAAGAAGGATATTATACGACGACTGAACTGTCTATAGTAAGTAACAGTGGTGTATTTGGTTGTTTTCCCTAATATCATGTCCTATAATTACAGAATAAATGAAGCATACAATTAGTATATAAACTACTATGCACATTGCATTCACAATGTTCCCATTCATAACGAAACAATCTTGCCTCACACAAATCACTTTTCATGTACAATACTAACCTTAAAACTGTTCATAGGATATTATTTTACGTGCATTTTCATTTTAAATGTATCATACGTATGGACGTATGTTTATTAAAAAAATATAGATGATGTACATGTAGGTTTACCCACGTGTAAAACCTGATTTTCACCCATTGCTAATATATGTTTGGGCATGAATACAGATCTATCTGAAAGACAATAATGATGTTGTATTGATCTAATCATTAAGATCGGTTTTTGAAAACTCCTCACCCATCTCCTGAAAGTCGGGTTTCAGTAGCTCCAGCCAGTAGGCGAGCTTCTTAGGTTTGGTCCAGCTTTCATTTTCGAACTTTGCTACATCTGAAAACAGGATTGAAAAAAGAGAAGCATATGAGCATGTTAGAACAATGGTAGGAGAGATACGCTCTAAAATAATTAGTTTGGTTTCGGTTTTAGGTTTGATTTTATATCATATTTCACATTTATCGTCACACAATTTTGTTCACGAGAAATCCGATAATAATCAATATCCGGTAGGCCAACTTTACTCAATACAAGTTTTGAACAACATTGACTCGAGGAGTTGTTGATGCATAGACCAACATACGTCAACAAGTTTTAGGCACTTGCATATTATTGGCACCTTTCAAATAGTCAACGTCTTTACCTCTCAATTACTTAACCTTGAGGACTTGAGGGCGAAAAAAGTTTACAGTTCTTACGGGGCGTTGCAAGAGAGTTGTAATCTTTTGCAAATCCCCAAATTCAAGCGTAAATCTTGCAATAAATCACATCTCAATTTTCTTGCAACGCCCCATTAGTAAGAGAGAGAGAGAGAGGGGGGGGGGGAAGAATAAAAGCTTGATCTTTTTTTATTAATTTAATTGTTAAAACTGTAATCCCAACCAATTTAGGAGACTAGTGGGGCGTTGCAAAAAAGTTGAGTTGCAATCGATTGCAAATATCAATGCCCCATTAGTGTGCACATACTGCTATATAAGACTTTTATATTCAAGGGTATTGACATTTTCTTTTTACCAAATTAGTTTTCCAAACTGATATGTTCCCGGTTCAGCAATCATGATGTATCAATTCTCTGGTACCATGTGACTGTTGTACTTCTCCAGTTTCAAAATGGCCGTCTTCTTACCCTTCGCTTACACGCGATCAAAGCCGAATTTGTTGCCATTGCAGTCCGTCTGGAACTTGTACCAAAAATACCCAAATAAAAGCAAGAAAAGAACATGTAAAAACGATATGACCATTCACTTGTGCAATGCGTCAACATTTGCTTTCACCTGACTGTATCAAGTAGGTCATTGTCGTAACATTATTGAATTTAGGGCATATTACCGAGGGGGCAAAACCCGGATGTGGGGGGTTTTGAGACATGGGATGTTGTAAAAGGTTGTTCGGTATCAACGTTTTCAGGGCAACTCCCTGCACAATTTATGGGTGGACTACCTCGAAATTATGCTGGTGAAAAAGGTGCCCTGAACACGTTCATAACCCAACGACCTTTAACAACATTCCACGTTTCAAAAACCTACTTTGCCCCTAGGAATATGTCTAAGCCATGTTCAGACGGGGCTTCCTAGTCGGTGTAAGATTTTCCCTGCAGCAATAAATATTCCATAAATGCCACGATTAAGTTAACACAACCTTCCACCGACCCAGTCTTAATCAGCATAACCTTCGGAAGTGGTGGCGCCCGCACTGGTCCGACCTCAACCCAGCTTCCTTGCGGGTTAGAATTTGTCTTCTGAAGTTGGTTGAGGGTGTGCACATAACAAAATACCTGTCGGTCGTAAAAGCGAAGTCCTTTCTAGCTAAAGCATAACGTATGTTATAGGCTAAATACCCTAATTTTGTCAAATTCCCATGAATGCCAAAGGAAGAGCTGCTTTAACATTTTGGAAATAATGGACCGGTTAACTAACATATTTACATTTATGGATTTGTTTCCCCCCTGGGGACCTATCGTCGGGTTGTTCCATCAACCTGTTATTAATGAACGAAGGACCATAATTCGAATCCAGTCTGCATACACTACTAGTTCTTATGTCGGGCAATCCTCCGGCAAGTTCTAAGGTTGTCAAGAACAACTGTAGTGAAAGTTGATTGAAAATGTACTTTTTTCTCCCTTGATATTAATGATGTTGTATATTCGTGATTCATCACATATTATTCTGTCATTTCCATCATAAAGTTATAAAAATGTTTACTCTAGATATCACACAACATGCAATATCACTCAAGGTCCTCAGTGTCTGTATTGAAATAGCGCCACCCTTGGCCCCAATTTCTATTTCGTCACATTTTTCCTTCTTTAAAAATTTTGTTTCCCCATATTCATAATTTCTTTATTGTTACATATTTTTTTAACTTATTGACTTAGGATAGGGGACGCAAAAGCATTGATCATTGTTTAACGCTCTATTAGGCAGATACAGAAACATAGTTTATTCGATATCATTTACGTTCACGGAGGGGGAGGCGCAATATTACTACATGTATATGCTTCCCTTTATGACTGTATACTAATATGTACTATTTTCATTGCCTCTTTTCCACCATAAATTTCACAACCTCTGTATAAAAGACGATTTCCTTGTACTATAATTGATTTTGTCTCCTTAATGTCGGGGTGGGGGAGGGGGCACATCCTGTACCCCGCCTTCAGGCTCGCACGCTTGAGGGGAGAGAAGGGGGAGGGGAAGGATGTTTAATTTACCTTTATGAAACTACAAGAGTAAGACATTGTCATGTTCTGGCTCAAAAACGTCTGAAACATTTTCCTTGAACTAAGTGAAAAGAAATATAACAGGTAAATTAATCGACGGAAATGTTCGTGACAACTTCAATCATGTAACCCTAAGTTTGCATCAATACAACACTACATTTGATTATGTGATTCGATTGGGAGTCTTAACAAGCTGAACTTCCCATTACAGGACAATGTGTTCTCGTTGGTTGAATGTCAGTTATATAATATTCTGTACTTTTCTTAATTTTTCCTTCTCATCATATGATAGTTACCCGGGAAGCCGCTCATCTTGATCTTAAAATTGGCAACACTCCGCACGGAAAGCTTGGACGACTAGGTTCACTTCCTCCAAATCCTCTTTCATGTATACACTCTGTATTTGTATTTGGACGCTGGAATCACAGACAGCTTACCATTTGAAATGCATTAATTGATCATCGATGACTCACCAACAACTTTTCACAAAACTCTCAACTGCAGGAGCGAAAAACATGGCAGCAGAGAGAGGCAAGACCCGGTCCTTTTTGGAGGTGTGTCGCGATCCACTTCTTAACATAACAGATCATTAAAATCTTACAATCTGGTGCTCTTGTACTTCCAGGCTTCTTTAATATTTTATCATACCGTGAGATAACACCAACTCGTATCGGTTAAGTAAGCTGTAATTATAACTGATGGAGGAGTTCACCACAGAGGACTGCAGTTCACACCTGACACACCGAAGGGAGGAAAATATGCAACAAAGTTCAATACAAGTGGAGTGAAAATTTCAATCTTTGGAGATATCAGAATTATTGGTGTCCTGCAAGGGCGAAGCCAGACTATTTTGGGAAGGGAGGGGGTCCAGACCAAATTTGCTACCCAAACATCTTCGAACAAGTACCCCCCAAAAAAAAATAAAAAATAAAAAAATAGTAGTTTTGCCAATTGCTGACAAGGCTCTAAGAATGTCCAGAAAAAGGGGTGCACGCCCTTGAATCACCCCTTCCCCCTTCACCCTTCTACAAAAGAGACACCTCTGGGGCGTTATTAACCAAATTTGTCTATTAACTAGTTTTGTTTTTATTCAATGTGATATTCATATTAATCAGTTAATACATGTACATATCGAAACTTGAAAATTGCCTATAAGAACGAGATAAAGGCCAAAAATATCAGCCGCAGGCCGTAAAGTAATCGTTTCTTGAGATAATGAGATACTTAAGCATTAAATCTATTTGATTTAATCCTTGGGGCGTTATTTCTCCTCGAAAGCTTAGTATCACAGTTCTTTGTTTGCTCGACATTAAGCATGGTCATTTTCTTATCTATCACCGACCGCCCGATTGAAGTTGTTTTCAATGTTATTTTTTTCACTGATCACATAATGTAATTAACAAACTGATCACGTGGCTTAACCGACGCTTCATTTTATTTTGCATCTCAAGGTGTTTCACAATCTTGACTCTTGTCTCATTCGAAATAATACCTGAACTTAAAGCATGTTTGACTCAGCACACGTTGCTTTGTGAGGATTAATTCCTAAAATAATACACACCAAGATGAGGGAAGAGGAACAATGTTGATCGTGATGATCAGAAAAAGCGGAATAAAAAGATAATTGACGTGCTTAAGAAGCTTGAGAAAGGTCGGTTTGATGAGAACAATCTTGTAGCAAGTCTGCTGATGAAGGATCTAATTTTATACAAGTCGTAAATCTTTGCCGAGAAACGAGTCTATGGACTGCAATCTTACGAGGTGTATCGACACTGCACATTTGGCGTAAGGAAGTTAGTTGCTTGTTTCAAAAGTCAAGGAAAATGACTTAGCTGGAAATGAGTTAATGTAATGGTGTTACAGAGATCTGAGACTGAAAAGCGCATACCTAATAGGACAAATGAACGAAAAGAACCAGAGGGACAGTCAAGAGCACAGTTGTAGGAACTACTGAATTTTCATACCTGCTGATTTGGCCTATCGACCTCCTTGGGAAGCAAAAGCTGACCATCCAGTCAACTCTTGTAGCAGCTTGGTAGGCTAAAGGTAGAAATGATGCTTAAATCACTCTAACTATTACATCAAGTTGTGATATTCTGGGTATGTGATGGAAAAATCCTTTTTTTAGCAGTCAAACTAACAAATATTGAGAAGGCATATGAAACACTATTTCTACAGCAGCCGCAAAGACACTATCGTTCTAACGTGGAAATTTCCTTTTAGGATAGGCCTAGGTTTCATTTTTAGAACAAAAGGGCTGACTCATCGTAATCATCTTTAGGGAACTAGTACTACTTCGATTGTCCTTCACTTAATTTCCATCAATTCAGTATCAGCGACCTGTTGTTTGGAACTAATGATGGCTGTGTACGCTCACGCGATAAGATTCGTAGTACTGTGTGGATTCACTTTGCTATATGGTGTTGTGATGGATCGCACCAGCATAACTCTTAATCATACGTGCTCGGAAAACTCGAGTGACCTTAGCGCCAATTGCTCATATCGTGGTCTTACATCGGTTCCCCGGAATCTTCCACACGACTTGCGTTCCCTCAACGTTTCTGATAATAACATCTCTATGCTCCTGGACAAATCGTTCGTGAACTATACACAGCTAGAAACTTTAGACGTTAGTTATAACTCCATCTACCTCATTGAGAATGAAACATTTCATGCTCTCCTGCTACTTAAGGTATTAATGCTCCATCGCAACAGTATCGGTGTCCTACCCATTTCCCTCCTGGAGAAGAATGTTCATCTATCCTCGCTAATCCTACATCATAATAGACTCAAGGGCATTCCTTGCATCTTTGGAAACAATCTGCGAGCTACTCAGTTTGCAAAGGATGGGGAGCACGCATACGGATGTAAGAGTTTGTCACGTTTTGATTTGTCTTTTAATAAAGTCAGATCACTAGAGCAAGGAGATTTTGTAGCTTTACGGAATTGCTCCTTCAATAGATTCAACTTGAATTATAACGAAATAAAGAGTCTTCCTCGTGCCGTTTTCACGGATCTACCAGCAGTAAATTTACTCATCAATAATATATCATTGGCTAAATTCCACGCCGAGTCATTTCTGGGAAACAAGGCAATAGTAAAAGCGACCATAACGTTATCGGGCATAACATCTATTGTACCCATGAATACATCGGAAATACCAAGAGATCTTTTTCCAGGTATGATAAAACTTTATCTACAATACAACAAATTGATAAGTATTCCAAAGTATGCCCTGGATGGTTTCGAAAAACTCCAGGTACTAGACATTGGATCCAATCATTTATCTAGTCTTCATAACGAGTCATTTTGTGGATTGAAGTCGCTGGTTCATTTGGGACTAGATGTAAACAAAATTAAGTCGCTTCCACGAGGATCTTTTGCTTGCGCCGAAAAGCTTGAGAGCATTGATTTGTCATGTAATGACATTGCTGTATTAGATCCTCAATGGTTCGACGGAAGCCACTGTCTCAGCACTTTGAGATTCTATCAAACCAACATGCATGAAATCAAAACTATACCATGGAACGCAACAAATCTTCAAAGTCTTATCTTGAAAAATAACAACCTTAACTCCGTGAACAGAAATACGTTCGTTGGTTTAAAAGATCTAAAATTTCTTGATTTCACCAGGAATAAGTTTCTCAAAATATCTGTTGATGCCTTTGAAGAAACCAGTTCTTTGGAAAAGATCATAATGAAAAATTTGGTCGGATTCACCATGTCTAATTCTTTCAGAAACATGAATCAACTACTATTCCTCGATATGTCCTATCTTCATAGTCGCTTAGAAATTACTTCCATTGGCCAATTTAGTCATACGTCGGCGCTGAGGACTCTAAATTTAGCCAGAACTTACATCAAAGCCGAAGATCTAGTCCAATTTAAAAGCAATAGATCACTGTTTTCAGGACTGGTCTCGTTGCACACCCTACAACTGCAAAAGAACTTGTTCTATGATTTCCACCACGTTCCTAACGCATTTAACACACTATGGAATCTTCATGAGCTAGATCTGTTTGAGTGTCACATACAAGAAATTGACTCGGGAATATTTAGGAACCTCACGTCACTAACATATCTTTCGTTGGCCGAAAATTTTATTAGAATCTTTCCCGAGAAAGCTTTTCAGGATTTACAGAATTTACGTACCCTGAAACTAAATTCAAACTCTATTACAGTTATCGAGAAGCAATTATTTTCTAGAACTCCCAATCTCCAGTATCTATACCTCCAGAATAATCAAATCTCCACGATAGAACCTTATACACTAATACCAACAAGTCTAAAGGTGTTAATCATTGCGAGCAATCCCTTCACATGTACCTGCCAACTTGCGTGGTTCAGGGAATGGCTGGACAAGGTGAATACAACAATCGATCAAAGAAATGAGACTCATTGCTCTAGCACTTCCTTCAAATCGCTTAGATATCAGACTATCTGGTCGTTCCATCCTAAAGATTACTGCGGAGTCAATATCTATCTTATTGTAGGTGTATCTTTGGCAATCGTGACCGTTCTGTCGCTAAGTGTCCTCGTGTACCGAAAGCGATGGTGGCTGAACCACAAACTATTTCTCTTAAAGTTGGCCATCCTTGGGTATCAAGAAAACACTGAAAATCAAGGTCATGAGGACTACGAGTATCAGCTTAACCTTATGTTCCGTGAAGATGATGGGTGGTGGATCAACGAAAGAATGGAGCCATTCCTGCAGGGGAGGATGCCACATCTGGAGCACATCGTTTTTGGGGATAGTGGCCTCCATCCAGGGTCTTTCTACTTAAACGCCATCTACGACGTCATCGAGAACAGTTACAAGACGGTCTTGTTGCTTAGCAATCAGTCAGTGGAGGATACCTGGTTCATGACCAAACTCCGTATGGCCGTGGAGCATATGAATGACACCAAGTTGGAGAAAGTCATCCTCATATTCTTAGAGAACGTCGATGATGACCACCTACCGTATCTTGTAAGGCTGTTGCTGAGTCGGAACAAACCTTATTTGCTGTGGGTGGATGATGATGAAGATGGACAAGAACTCTTCTGGGCAAACTTTGAGAAGAGCATGAGGGCTAACAGGGAAATGAATAATGTGATTCCAGTTTAGTAACAGATCAAACAAACGTGTCTTCTTACACTTTCATGGAAGAGCGCGTGTCATGACGTGTTCCTTGCATCGAGATTAGTGTATATACATGCAGGCAAATCCGACGTGACATGCGTCTTCATAATTATGTTTGTCTCATTCAAGAGGTGTTGTGGTCGAGTGGATACGTCACCGGACTATCGATCACAAGGTCCGCGGTTCGAGTCCCGCCGCGGCACTAATGTCCTTTGGCAAGATATTGATCTACATTTGCCACACTCAACCCAGGTGAGGTAAATGGGTACCTGGTAGGATTATTCCTTGAAATGCACTGTGCGCTGATATCGGCTGCCGGAGCTAAAGCTAGGGTAATAATTTCCAAAGCTCTTTGGAAGCGCATAGAGATGTTATTTCATAACGTATTATGCGCTATACAAGAACTGAACTATTATTATTATTATTATATTCAAATTTAGTCTATTTCAAAACTTGAACATACATGTAATTTGTCAACTTTTCTACGAGGAAGTATTGCAAAGAGCTCACACTTCCTACTCCCCCCGCCCCAAGATGATGTTTTATTTCTGGAAGTGGAGTAGTTCGTTCTTTGTCAAGAATAGGGACTTTTAGATTTGCACGTCGACGTAGTGGACTGCCACGTGTGCCATTCTTTCAAGGCACTGGCCCATGCCCGGCAGTGCCTTAAAAGGACGTCACATTACCTTAAAAGGATGTCACCGTGGCAGTCCACGTTCTCGTCGTGTAAAATCTAAAAGTCCCTAATATAAAGGGAACGTCGCTAGGGATGACGTGAGAATTTGATCCCCCAACACACATCAACATCATATACACTCACTTTTTTTTTCTTCAATAGGTTTTTTTATTAGAGATTTCATTTAAAATAAATCAATACATAACAATCATTGTAAATAATGCCATACAAATACAGATCTTCATTTCGTTTTCGTAACATAAATAAACTATATTCACAAAACAGTGAGCAGAGAAGGGGAATAATAGAATGAAATCACTAAAGTGTTCTAATAATAATAATAATAACATACTGAACTTAGTTATTACAAACAAAATAACATAATACATATTTGTATACAATGCACCCTAAGCCCGCCACCCCTCCACCCCTTCTACTACTTAACCCCCCCCCCCGTTAACATTCACATTCACACTACACAAGCTCTCGCATCACAAAACATACACAGATTCACACGCTCACAACACTGGAACTCCAGCAAGACCACACCAAAGACACTCCAAACACAACACTTATCCACTCAACACATAGAACAGTAGAACACTGTACAAATACGCCATTCGCACAACAGCATCCACCCATACATCTAACCCGCATACCTAACATCCTAACTCCTAAGAATCCAACACACCTAAACCTTCCTTGATTAGATGTACATATTAAAGAAAACACTAATGCGCATTGATTAGATACACATAAAAAGAAAGAATATCACTAATCCATCATCAATGACATTCCTTTCGGATCTTGCACCTGACATTGCAATACACATCAATGCTACAAAAAAAGATTGAGAGCTACCATGTGTATACATTTTCCCCAGCTAGTTACCCTGCACTGCATTGGCGTCCAAGTCTTTATCAATCCTCTGGACATTGTAAATTTATTTAAACAAAATTATTAGAGATTTCATTCAGAATACATCATTACATAAAAATCTATGTAAATACTTCAATACAAATACAAATTTTCATTTCGTTTTCATAACACAAATAAATTATTCACAAAACAGTGAGCAAAGAAGAAGAATAATAGAATGAAATCACTAAATTTGTCTAATTATAATAAAAACATACTGAATTTAGTTATTACCATCATTCATGAAAAATAACACAGATTAACACGCTCACAACACTGGATACATCATACCTGTTCACATTCATATTCTTATTCACTGTTAACTCTTCCCACTTTTGTAGGTGCAAATTCAACTTGCCTACCTTTAATGCTAAGTTTTTTTCTTCCTCTATAAATTCAGCTATATATTTTTGTAACTTCACTCACGCACCCCCCCCCACACACACACAACGCACACACAGAGCATTACTTTGAAATATGTCGCGGCTTTTAGTTAATGGCGAATAAATTTGAATGTGTTAATAGTTCATGAGCAATGAGAATTTGTAATGAGTAAAGATAATGTTTGAGAAAGAGTCGCACTACTCTCGATATTATGCAGGCCTAGAGCATAAAGCATTTCCCTGTGTTGATACAGTTATGATAACTGCTGTTGAAGTATTAAAGCTTTTCCCTGTGTTGATACAATTATGATAACTGCTGTTGAAGTATTAAAGCATTTTCCTGTGTTGATACAGTCATGATAACTGCTGTTGAAGTATCAAAGCATTTCGATGTACAATTAACGCATGTATGTGGGGGAGTGGAATTTCGAAACACATTGTCCAGTTTCTGGTTCGTGGCCTTTCAACAGTTGAAATATTGAATTGTACATGGTTTGTGTGTGACCTCAAATTCGCGGTGGGACAGGTGCACAGAACTGAAAATACGTATTTTCAGTTCTGTGATCAGGTATTATCAGTGCATGTTTCTAAAAAGAGAATGTATATTGATTCTTTTTAGGGTATTCAAGAATTCTCTATTGTTAACGTATTAAAAAGAGAAAGAGAAGGATATTATCTTTGGTATAATTTTGATAAGGAAAAGGTATTATTTATGAGCTACTCTCGAATAGAATTAATGCAAAATGTAGTCTAGACAAATTCGATTTAAGAGCCAATCGACATTTATTCACCAAACGTTTTTTTTTTGGCTCAGTGGTAGAGCAGTGGTCTCGCAACCGGGAGTCCCCAGGCTCGAAACCAAGTCGATGCGTTAGTGATCTTTGATAAGGCATTAATCCTCATTACCAAATCTTTCGGAGAGGACTCTAAGCTGTCGGTCCCCGTTGGTGACTTAAAAGCATACACATGTGTCCTTAGTAGTCAGGTAATTAAAAACAAAAACAATTATCTTTCTGAATTTTTCTTATATTTTCGTGTTGAAAGATGATACTAAAGGCGAATTCAGCATAAATATGAACTTTGATGACAGTGCAGTTCATGATTAATGTGATTAAATTATCTGTTATGTTGATGTAAAGAAACACAATTTTACGACCTGTCGAAACTTTTGATCCATTTTAATTCAAGTAATTATCTGATAAAATAATTGTATCCGGAATGATTACAATTTTTGATTGATGAGTAGTCTTTTAATACTGTAATCCAGAATCATGCAATATACGTTCATATGGAAGTTTCTTACCCTTTCGATACTATACTCTGTTGTCATTAATGGTGGTGGATGTTTATCTCAAAAATTGTTTCGCTTTTGATACCTTCTTATGGAAGTTTCTTACCCTTTCGATACCATACTCTCTTGTTATTAACAGCCAAATTGCGTTAATTAAAGGTGGATGATGCTTTTCTCATAAATTGTTTAGGAGCTATCTCATCGACTTAAAGATAATTCTCGTAATTTCTCTCTATGAACCCATATTCAGTGGCATAGCGTACAAGTCCATGAGAGGTCATCAAGGAGTATAACCTCTTGGCATCGTCGGGTGGGGCAGGAGGGAGGCAACTGTTCTACTCGTTGTTGATGGATGAAGTGCGAGAGATCAAGGCCATCAAATAACGGAGTTTTTTTTTCTCTCTCTCTCTCACTCTCTCTCACCCCTCTCTAGCTCTCTCTCTCTCTCTCTCTCTATCCCTCTTATCCCATAATGCCATGTAATGGGAGGGGGCGAGGGCGTCCCATTGCAGCTACTCCACTGAAATCAAATCAAAAGTATTAATATAGTTTATTTCAGTGAACTTAATCTGAGTAAAGCAAGTGTATATTGCGTGTACAAATTATTTGTAACGTATCATGATATTAAGGAACAGATCAAATCGATTGCCTTCATATGAGAAAGAAGAATGTCAAATGAAATTTATTGCAATGTACACACCCAATGAAATAAACATTATGTAGCTTTCAATCTCCATTTTGTACGATAAGAAATTGAACCATGAACTTATTATTTCAACATAAGTTGTCATCTGTACTTGTATTGCACTAATACTTGGCTAGTTATATAAACTTATATTCCGTGTTGGTTTAACAGTACAATATGTTGAATATCTATCTGTTAATTGTAATTACCATTTTTCCGGTAAAAGGAACACAATAAATTTCATTATGAATGTTAATAAAGGAATTCCTTTGGTAATGTATAATTTGATGCATTACACTTTATACACAGAGAAAGAGAGATATATAGTAATGTGAATGCAGACAAACTGGGAGAGTTGAGGGAAAGAAGAAATATAGAAAGCGACGCCAAGAGAAAGTGTTGTGTGGACATTAGAGAGAGAGATAGAGAGAGAGAGAGGGAGGGGGGGATGTCACTGAGAGTCCCTGAATATACTGTACTCGGACCGAGACTACAATAAAGGTGCGTTAAATACTCGACTACGATCACTTAGCGAATGAGTGTCTTGTTTGAACATCGGTATAAAAAAGGTACATGTATGAGAGAAAAGGGTCTTAAATTTTCATAATTATAAATCAGAATAACTTTCTTGTGAAATTGTTTTATACCTGGTTTGCTGTGCTTATTCTACCCTCTTATCAACGAAGGATATCATACGACGACTGAACTGTCTATAGTAAGTTGATAACAGCGATGTGTTTTGGCTGTTTTTCCTAATAACATGTGTTATAATTGGAGAATAAAGGTGTTTCTGAGCTTACAATTATTATATAAACTACTATTCACATTGCATACACACAATGCATTCACAATGTTCCCATTCGTACTGAAACATTGGCTGCCACAAACAAATAAAAAAATTAATGTAAAAAAAGTTAACTCAAAACTTTTCGTAGGATATTTTTTATGTGCATTTTCTTTTTAAAAATATCGTACGAATAGACATATATTTATATTTTTTGTCAAGATGATGTAGGTGTACCCCCTAACGTGTAAAACTTGATCATTACCTATTGCTAAATTTGCACACCCAAACAAATTATAGTTCCTATTTTAGAAAATGCAATTGGGCAGTGGTTGGGCATGAATACAGATCCATCTGAAAGACAATAACGATGTTGTATTAATCTAATCGTTAAGATCGATTTTGGAAAACCCCTCACCCATCTCCTGAGAGTCGGGATCTACGTCACTGGGTTCCAGTAGCTCCAGCCAATAGGCGAACTTCTTAGGTTTGGTCCAGCTTTCATTGTCGAACTTTGCCACATCTGAAAACAACATTGAAAAAAGAGAAGCATATTATATATTTTGTGGATTGAAGTCGCTGGTTAATTTGGACCTATCTGTAAACAAAATTAAGTCGCTTCCACGAGGATCTTTTGCTTGCGCCGAAAAGCTTGATAGCATTAATTTATCACATAACGACATTGCTGTATTAGATCCTCAATGGTTTGACGGAAGCCACCATCTCAGCACTTTGACATTCTATCAAAGCAACATTCATGAAATCAAAACTATACCATGGAACGCAACAAATCTTCAAACTCTTATCTTGAAAAATAACAACCTTCACTCCGTGAACAAACAAAATTTCGTTGGTTTAAAAAATCTAAAATTTCTTGATTTCTCCATGAATAAGCTTTTCGATATATCCGTTGATGCCTTTGAAGAAACCTGTTCTTTAGAAAAGATCATAATGCAAAATTTGAAAAATTCACAATGACTGGTTTGTTTAGAAACATGAATCAACTAGTATTTCTCGATATGTCCTATCATGGTAGTCGCTTAAAAGTTACCTCCTGTTGCCAATTTAGTAATACGTCGGCGCTGAGGACTCTAGACTTAATCCAAAACTAGAATCAAAGCCGAAGATCTAGTCCAACTTGAAAGCAATAGATCACTGTTTTCAGGACTGGTCTCGTTGCACACCCTACAACTGCAAAAGAACTTATTAAATGATTTCCATCTTGTTCCTAATGCATTTACCACACTTTGGAATCTTCATAAGCTAGATCTGACTGACTGTCACATACAACAAATTGACTTGGGAGTATTTAGGAATCTCACGTCACTAACAGATCTCTTGTTGGGCGAAAACTATATTAGAATAATTCCCGAGAAGGCTTTTCAGGATTTACAGAATTTACGTACTCTAATGCTAAAATTTAACTCTATTACAGTTATCGAGAAGCAATTATTTTCTGGAACTCCCAGTCCCCGGTATCTATCCCTCCATGGTAATCAAATCTCCACGCTAGAACCTTATACATTAATACCACCAAGTCTAAAGGTGTTAACCATTGCGAACAATCCCTTCACATGTACCTGCCAACTTGCGTGGTTCAGGGAATGGCTGGACAAGGTGAATATAAAAGTCGATCACAGAAGTGAGATTCGTTGCTCTAGTACTTCTTTCAAATCGCTAAGAAATCAGACAATCTGGTCGTTCCATTCTAAAGATTACTGCGGAGTCAATATCTATCTTATTGTAGGTGTATCTTTGGCAATCGTGACCGTTCTGTCGCTAAGTGTCCTCGTGTACCTAAAGCGATGGTGGCTGAACCACAAACTATTTCTCTTAAAGTTGGCCATCATTGGGTATCAAGAAATCATTGAAAATCAAGGTCCTGAGGACTACGAGTATCAGCTTAACCTCATGTTCCGTGAAGATGATGAATGGTGGATCAACGATTACATGAAGCCATTCCTGCAGGAGAGGATGCCACATCTGGAGCACATCGTTTTGGGGGATAGTGGCCTCCATCCAGGGTCTTTCTACTTAAACGCCATCTACGACGTCATCGAGAACAGCTACAAGACGGTCTTGTTGCTTAGCAACCAGTCAGTGGAGGATGCCTGGTTCATGACCAAACTTCGTATGGCCGTGGAGCATATGAATGACACCAAGTTGGAGAAAATCATCATCATATTCTTAGAGGACACCGATGATGACCACCTACCGTATCTTGTAAGGCTGTTGCTGAGTCGGAACAAACCTTATTTGCTGTGGGTGGATGATGATGAAGATGGACAAGAACTCTTCTGGGCAAAGTTTGAGAAGAGCACGAGGGCTAACAGGGAAATGAATCATGTAATTCCAGTTTAGGTCTAGATAAAAAAAAACGTGGCTTCTTACACTGTCATGTAAGAGCGCGTGTCATAACGCGTGTTTGCAATTGGACGTGCGTTGTATTTATACATGTAGGCGAATCCGATGTGACATGCGTCTTTATAATTATGTTTGTCTCATTTGAATTAAGTTTATTTCAAAACTGTGAATATACATGTAAGTTGTCATATTTTCTACGGGGAAGTATTGCAAAGAGCTTTTAATTACCCCCGATGATGTTTTATTCGTGAAAGTGAAGTGTTTCGTTCTTTGTCAAGAATATAAAAGGAACGTCGCTAGGGGTGACGTATCTGACCCCCAACACAGACACAGACACACACACACACACACACACACGCATGCACCTCCACCCACACACACACACAGCACTACTGTGAACTCTTAAGTCGCGGCAATTCGTTATGGGCAATTAAAGTTAAAAGTGTTAATAGTTAATGAGCAATAAGAGATTGTAATTAGTGTATTTAGTGAAGACAATGTTTGAGAAGGAGTCGCACTCCTATCAATATATATCATGCAGGTCTAGAGCATAAAGCATTTCCCTGTGTTGATACAGTTATGACAACCGCTGTTAAAGTAATAAAGCATAACGATGTACAATGAACGCATGTATGCGGGGCCGGATGTTGTATAATGTATATTTATTGTCGGTTTAACAGTACAATTTCTCCTGTAAGGAACTCTATTTTTGAGAAAAGTTTTATGATCACGAAATTATGAAATTATGAAATATTATGAAATATTGTTTTCTCATTAAGTTTACCCTCGTTTTTTCGTTTTTTTTCTTCACTTTTTAACCTGTTTGTTAATGTACAATTTTCAAAATGAATCAATTATTTTCTATTGGTTCAGTCAAAGTAATTTCAGTTGTTCTTCGTCATAAAAACGCATGAATGCACTCACACAAAACACATTTGTAAATATGCATGTATATGCGTATACGCACATGCATTTAAGTATATACTTTGATTCGATATTTTGTTTAATGAATAATCCCTTAACAGATGTTGATCCCGATATATGGATTCGAGATTCGCATGATGATTTCTCTTGTCTCACTTCCACTGAATTTAATTTAAATATTCAAAATGATAATATCAACCTTAATTTTATACATTTTAATGCCCGTAGTCTGTCTAGAAACTTTGAAAATATTCACATATTTGGGGATACACTTTCACCAAAATTCTCTATTATTGCTATATCAGAAACTTGGATCTGTGATACCCCTATTGTTCCTTTTCATTTTAATAGATGGTTACATTTGTATACATTCAGGTAGAGGAGGTGGTGTTGCATTATTTGTACTGTTCGCAACTTCGCATTGATTTATTTGATTCGTAAGATGATTCTGTGAATATTTATGTGTAGATCTTATGTTTGGACTGACCATCAATTATACAATAGGTGTTATTTACAGAAAACCTTACCCTGTTATTGGGATTTTTTACAGTTTTATAATGATGCACTTGGTACTTTATCGCATGGAAATGTTGTTATAGCCGTTGTTTTTAATAAAGATCTTCTTAAATTGAATAATGCTCAAGTGATTATTTCTGAGGCTTGTAAATTTGTAAATATGAACGCCTCGTATGGGCTTCAAAATTTAATTTAAATCCCAACTCGAAATACAGGTAATAGTGATAATATATTTACTAATATGACAAATTGCAAATGCCCGAGTGGAACTATATGTACTGACATTACAGATCTATTAACTATATTATCGTTATTTGAGTTAGTTATGTACTCTAACAATAATAACCTTTTAATCTCATATTCGTAAAATCACCAATAAATCTGTCAATGCATTGAGAAGGGGGTTAAATAATATAGATTGGTCATGTTTGTATATGTATTACAATGCAGAACAAATATATAATATAGGTTTTCCCGCCCAATTTCATCAGAGTTGCATTCGAATTCATGAATAGGCGTTCAAGTTCGAACGATTTTCGTCAAGTCTCTGCTCTCATGGTTCATTTTCATTCTTTGAGCATTCAACTTCGTTTTATATCATTCCTTTTAAATTTTATTTCATTCAATTTAGAGAGAAATCCATTCAATTTAGTGACGCGAAGTTGTCATTCAATTTCGCGCCAGCTGGATAGACGTTCAATTTCGTCCTTAATACCAATTTCAATTTCATTTGTTGGCACACATCTTCGCACTTTGAACGTTCGAATTAAATTAACATACACAAGTTCTGTAGTTCTATGTAATTCTTACCGCAATTTGTTCACGTCATATTTACCCTCTTTCACTGTTTTCAATTATATAATTTCATTTTCATTTTTAAACTTCCATAATGTTTATTTTAATCATATTATATATATTTCTTTTCTTTCTAATCTTCTCTTCGAGTTTCAATTTATTCCCTAGCAGTATGGATATAACACTTACAGAATGGTTATAACTCATAATTTTGTTACATGTAAGTAAGTACTTATCATGTACTTACTTACGTTATTATCATGTAAGATATTTCAATATAAGGCAAAGGTCCCATTTCAAAGTACATAAAGTTTGCATAATTTATTCAAACAGATGCAGATTGCAAAGAACTTAAACAGTAAAAAAAAGACTGCCCAAATGCTATAAATGATTGCCTATTCGTGAAATTGATTACCTTAACGTTCATCAGGGCGGTGCAGGTACGAATTTGAATGCATTTATGTGCATTTTTAATTTGAACGCGCTTTTTCACGTTTATGTGAGAAACTCATGAAATCGCATGCTAATACAATTAAATTGAATGAACTAGTTAGCTTTTTGAATGTTGATCTCGGTGATCATTCAAATTCGCTCGAAAGTGAATGATCGCATTGTTAAATCGGATGCAACTCTGATGAAATTGGGCGGGAAAACCTATATTTGTATTCTCTTGTTGAGTAGATTATATGATAAATATTTACCTCTTGTACCTAATAAATCTAAAAGAACTGGATATTTATTAAGGAGTATTAAGAAGAAAAATTAATTGTATAAAACATTTATTTGCAATAGATCTCATGGAAATGAATATAGGTTTAAATCATACCGAAATAAGGTAAATAATTTATTAAAGCCAAAAAACGATATTATTGTGCTCAATTTGGGGAAATGAAAAGTAATGTAAAAGTTACATGAAAATTATGAATAATTTATTGAACAGAAGAATGCCCTCATTGCCTTTGCATTTTGTAAATAATGATGAATTAATACAGAATGAACAAACTATCGCAAATGAATTTGTTTCTTATTCTATTTCTTGTTGTTCTCTTTCCATGATAATATTGCTCGAATAGTTACGTTGTCCCATACTGATTATTTGTGTGATCCTGTATCTGAAACATTATATTTTAATGCTATAACTGAAAGGAATTGTTGGAAGTTTGTGAACTATTAAAAATCACCTATTCGTGTGGATATGATAATATAAGTTTTAAAGTATTTAAACATATAATTTATTCGATAACTAAACCTTTGTAATATTTTTAATAATTTTTTATCAAGTGGTATTTTTCCTAGTAAATTAAAGATTGCAAAAATTATACCTTTCCATAAAAAAGATGATTGTCATTTATTCAAAAATTATCGACCGATATCTTTATAGCCTTGTACATCCAAACTATTGGAAAAATGTGTTTATAATCGTTCAAATAATTTTCTTTCTAAAAATGATGTACTTTCTGATTGTCAATTTGGTTTTAGAAAAAACATTCTACAACCCATGCTTTAATTGATTTACAAGATGAAATAACTTTAGCAATTGAAAATAATAATTTTTGTGTTGGAATATGTTCATGAATTTATCGAAAGCTTTCAATATTGTTGATCATTAAATTCTTTCGTTTAAAAACAATTGTATTCTCATGGAATACGTGGGATCCCATTTAAAAAAAAGAAGATTATTTACACAATCGTCTCCAATATACTATGTTTAAATATTCTATATCCGATTTTCTGTTATGAAATGTGGGGTCCCTTAAGAGTCTATCCTAGGTCCCTTGTTGTTCTTAATACATTTTAATGATCTGGTTAAATCCTCTGAAAACTTTATGTACGCCGATTACACACCTCTTATTTTTACTCAATCGGATACTAGTAATGTTGAAAGTAATGTTAATGACGAAGTGAATAACGTGGCTAAGTGGCTTAAAGCTAATAGATTAATTCTTATTCTGAGCAAAACCAACTATGGTATATTTCATAATAAAAACCATACTGTTTCAAATTTGTTTAATAATAAGCCTATATCACTTTAAATCAATTATGTATGCATATCTAAGAAAGAAGATGTTAATTTTCTTGGCAAATATGTATATATATTGTTGGGATGCACATATTAATAATGTTATAAGTAAAGTGTCAAAATATATAGGTATACTACATAATTAAAAGACTTATGTAACTCTCTCGATATTAATTACACTATATAATTCACTCACATTGTCTTATTTCACATATTGTATTATTATTTGTGGAAATTCAAGTCAAATGAAAATGAACACTCTTTATAAGTTACAGAAAAATGGTGTGTGGACATTACAGAGAGAGAGAGAGAGAGAGAGGGGGAAGGAGGATCACTGAGAGCCCCTGAATATATAGTACTCGGACCAGACTACAATAAAGGTGCACTGAATACTAGACTACGATCACTTAGCGAATGAGTGTCTTGATTGGGCATCAGTACATGTATGAGAGAAAAGGGTCTTAATTTTTCATAATTATAAATCAGAATGATTTTCTTGTGAAACTGTTTTATAACTTGTTTTCTGTGCTTATTCTACCCTCTTATCAAGGAAGGATATTAGACGACGACTGAACTGTCCATATTAAGTTGATAACAGCGCTGTGTTTTGGCTGTTTTTCCTAATAACATGTGTTACATGTGTTATTATTAGAGAATAAAGGTGTTTCTGAGCTTACAATCATAATATAAACTACTATTCACATTGCCTACACACAGTGCATTCACAGTGTTCCCTTTCATACCGAAACATTGGCTGACCCACACAAATCAAAACACCTTTTCTGTAAAAAAGTAACCTCAAAACTTTTCGTAAGATATTTATGTGCATTTTCTTTTTAAATTTATCATACGAAAAAAAAGTATGTTTATAATTGCTTGTCTAGATGATGTAGGTATACGCCTTATACCTAGGTCACATATGCCCCGTACGATTTTCCCTACCCGGCGGCTAAAGGAGATGAAGAGTATTGTATATTTCTGTCACAAGCATTGATACTACATGCATGTTATCTGTTCTTGTAATTCATCTGTCATGGGGCATTTAGTTCGAGTATGACTCCTTTCTGTATTTTTCATTTAAATATTAAGAGATATATTATATGCCACAACCACACACCAACATGGAATGAGTATTTGAGAAAGAGAGGAGAGAGAGACAGAAAGTGGTAGAATGATGGAGAAAGAAAGAGCATATGAGAGAGAGAGAGAGAGAGAGAGAAAGAAACAGAGAGAGAGAGAGCAATATGAGCGGGAGGCAGAGAGGGAGATAGAGATAATAAAAACCGAGTCAATAATTATTCGATAATTTGAGCTTAAACATGCATTGAAAAGTTCACACAAAAAGGCCAACTTTGCATGACAAAAACTCTGTATTCATACAGAAGGCCAACTTTGCATGGATGTATATAACTAAGCCCACTTTGTAATCGCAACGGGGGTCAAAGTTCAGATAGGGAAGTGCACTATTTTGCGTATCAGAAGTCACTTATTTGCACTTAATCAATCGAATCCGAGCAGTTTTAGTTTGCAAATCATGATCCTGCTTTCCAAAATGTTATACATAATCCTATACAGCGTATGAACAGAAGTGCTAGAAAACAAAACAGACAGAGTCAGAGGAAGTTTATAAAAGAAAAGATAAGCAAGTGGTTAGGAAGAATACCATAATAATATATTACCTAGTAATCGTCACAATATTCCGGTTAATAATAAGGAGAAACAAGAATTAAGCGATAGACAGTGAATGAAATACTAAATCAAACTTCATATTTGTTAAATATAAGAAAGGAACATTGGCAAGATATCAATTATCACAAAACAAATAAACATTCTTCCCTTTGATACAAAAAGTTTTTGGCTAATATTAAATTTGATCTTTCATCTTTTCTTTCTTTCTTCTTTACAAGGAACTATTAACTCATATTTTAGCCACTGCCTTACCACTGCGTATAGGCATGCTGCAAAACCAAATCCACTTAAAATAGAAAGAGGGATGATCAATTGAAAGTGATAGGTGCGTTTAATCATTCATGAAATCGGTTGAAAATCATCGTTTGCATTCAAGATCCCGACGTATTCAAGGATCATGTGCTACAGCATTTTAGGAGTATGTCTATTGTTTTATTATTTCATGTCCACACCGAGTCCGGACCGATTCAATTTACTCCACTGGGAATGTTGAGTCGTATGTCTTCAGATGAAGATGGCCCCTCTAGGTCTATCAAATCTTGTTATTCTTGCTGTATGTCTATGACGTCACTGGTGTCCAGCAGCTCCAGCCAATAAGAAAGATTTTTTGATTAGATCCAGCTGTTACTGTTGTCAAATGTAAACACACCTGATCGTAAAGGGGAAATAATGGGGGAGAGTTAGATTTTGTAAAATAGGCCCTACGCTAAGTAAGCAAAAAATGCATAACAAGAATTATATGCTTCGTAATTTATTGTTAGGTAATATAGGTGTTATCATACATTCATAAACTGTATGGGGTTCTATTTAAAGGAATATCGAATTTGACCCCAATCCTGCTCTTTAAAAATGTGATAAAGATGTAAGACTATTTATAAATAAGAAAACAGTTCCTTTATATACGAATATATAAAGGTGAAATTATTACATCAACATATTACTTTTTACTCTCCATTTTTTTCTTCTTCTAATCATGTAGTGGGCTACATTCTTCAAAGTAAGAAATGTGGGCAGGTAGAAAATATCATCTAAATGATGAAACAGTGACCTACTTACAAGTGCCGGGTTCAGTTTCAGGACTTAACCGTTTTCCGGCAATGTTATATTTCTCCAGTTTCAAAATGGCCGTTTTCCTACCCGTAGAGTCCAAGCGATCAAAGCCGAATTTGATGTCGTTGCAAACTGTCTGGAACTCATACCTAAAATACCAAAATAAAATCATGAAAAGAACATGTCAAAACGATATATCTTTTCACATGTGCAACGCGTCAACATTTGCTTCCACCTAACTGTATGGAGTAGGTCATAGTCCTAATGTAATCGAATTTAGGGCATATTACCGAGGGGGGCAAAACCCCGATTTAGGGCGTTTTGAGACATGGGATTTGTAAAAGTTGTTAGGTTTGAACGTGTTCAGGTCTACTCCCTGCATAATTTCTAGGTTATGCTGCTGACAAAAAATGGTGCCCTGGACATGTTCATACTCCAACGACCTTTAACAGCATTCCATGTTTCAAAAACATACTTTGCCCCCTAGGTATATGTCTTTTGTGAGCAAGCGCTTCGTTACGTATTAATTTCATTCACCTGTTGCGAATAATTGAATTACAATAGTCAGAATGCAAACAGCATAGATTACGTGTTGATATGGCTAGGACAAGCCATAATGTCTGTCCGACCTTGCAACAATTAATTTTTGCAATTTACATTTTGACTTTTGAGATACAGGAATATATAATATGTGAATGTAAAAGCTCGCCACTATAGGTAAACGTTTTCAAAATCATTTAGTCGAATTTATGGATTTTCTTTCCAGGGGATCTAGTGACAAGTTTTTCCATTAACCTGTTATTAACTATTGAAGCACAATACTTGGAATCCAGTCTACATACACTTCTTGTTGTTATGTCGGGCAATCCTCGGGCAAGCTCTCAGGTTGTAAGGAACAAATGTAGTAAAAGTTGATTGAAAAATGTCCTTTTTTCTCTTTTGAAATTAATGTTGTTAAATATTAGTGATTCATCCCATATTATTCTGTCATTTCCATCATAAAGTTACAAAGATGTTTACTCTAGATATCACACGAAGTTTGTGCATCTTTGACATATTGATTCTAAGTATGTATGTTGCTCAACATTGTACATGCAATATATCACTCAAGGTCCTCAAAGTCTATAGTGAAATAGCGCCACCTTGGGCCCAACTCATCCTACAGTCAAACAGTGAAAACATGGGACTGATTGAGGACAGAATTGCCCAAATTCCAGGACATCCTGGTGCATAAATTAGGCAAAGAGTTTTTAACGGAGTGAAATGAACGGAACGACTGATGCAAGAATACATGTTCAACAATGCTCCCGTATAGACTTATGTCTATTGCATTTTTTATTCGGCCTCAAATGCAGCCACAGTGAAAATTGCTGCCAATTCCAAGTCAGGAAAGATCTAGTTTCATTTTCCTAGTGAAAACTCTGTCCACTCTGAAGAGTGAAACTCTCTTCACGATGCAGCGTGAAACAGTGGCGCCATGAACAGTGAACTATTCACTCACTATAGAGCGGACCACTCTACTCAATCTGAAGGGTAAAACTTCCTCGAGCCGAAGAGAGTGTACTCTCCATCAGAATCCAGGGTGAAACCCTTCATTGAATAAAGTTGTAAAGGTCGACAAGAGTCGTCAAATAAAGATTTCTAAAAGGAAGGAAGAAAACTCTTGTTAACATGTTAAGAAACGGTACGAAAAAATATTGATAAAGATAATACCCTGATTTCATTCCACCTGATTTATTGTAACATAATATAGAGAAATTGTGAAAAGTGTCTTCAAATCGATCTCCAAAAATACAAAATCGGGCAGCACGCATAATCAATAATACCCCCTGGGATACGTTGGGAAGTTACAACATTGAAAACCTTGGATGGGATACACTTGAAAAGAAAAGGAAACAAAATACCGTTAGAATGATGTTCAAAATATGTTTAATTAATACTCAAGCAAAAAAAAAAATTCGGCTAAACGTACCATTTTTATATAGAGGCGCTGTTTTGTTGCATTCTTTACCGTATGACACGCAGGCTGCACAGAATTTTGTTAAACGATTGGAAATTTGTAACCACTGTTGTACATGTATATTAATGAGTACTCGAATTCGTATTATTTATTATGGGGGTGTTTCATTCTGTGATGTTTGAGTTATACATTGTTGTGTTATTGTTTTAAAGAAATCTTCTTCATTAACAATGTTTGATGTTTCCGTTTGGGTATTTTGAATGATTGTATCCTTCTGGTAGTTATTAGAGATGGAAAGCCTCATGCGTATTTGTGCTTTCTAATGTTGATTATGCAATCTCTTATTATATTTCGTTGCTATACAAGTTTTACAGGTTAGTGTATTTTCCCTCTCTTTACATTTGTTTTAATCTGTATACATTATTTTATACTTATTATGAACTTTTGAACTTTTAAACCCTTAACTTTTTCGATCTGTTGAGTATTAATGTTTTGTGTTTTTTCGTTTGTTCTAAGATTGTGTAATTTTATTAATTTTTATGCCTTCACTTGTTTTAATTTCTTTTATTTTATTAAACTACATGTATTAATATCAGTATTTATTTTTAAATGTTTTTCATTTTATCTATTTTTTTATGTTTGACACGGCCCCAACGGAATCCAGTCTTGTCACCTTTTGAGTTTTTACCTTGTATAAATAGATAAATTCAATTTAATTGAATTTAACAAACATACAGACAGACAAAAGAAAGCAATACAAATTTGGGGTAACTATGTAAATTAGAATTGTTAAAAACCTCAAGAAAACAAAGGCAAAATGTATTTTAAAAGAAAACAGAACATATCGTATTACACTCGACAAAAATTAGTACAGTAATATCACTCAAGACAGGATATCGGTCGTCGAAAGGCTATATAATTATCAAAAATATCAGCCACAATCTGTAAAGTAAACCGTTAAACATTGTTTCTTTAAATAATGAGATACCTAAGCATAAAATCTATTTGATTAAATCAATGGGTGTTTTTTTTCTCCCCGAGATTTTCCTTTAAAGTGTCCTTCCTCTTGAAAACCAAGTATCACAGTTCTTTGTTTGCTCAATATTAAGCACCGCCATTTCCTTATCTATCACAGACCGCCCGATTAAAGTAATTTTATTGTCTTTTTTGTTCAATGATCGCGTGACATAATTAACAAACTGATCACATGGCTTAACCAACGCTTCATTTCATTTTGCATCTCACGGTGTTGCACAATCTTGACTCTTGTCTCATTCGAAGTAATACCTGAACTTAAAGCGTCTTTGACTCAGCACACGTTGCTTTGAAAGGATTAATTCCTAAAATAATACGCACCAAGATGAGGGAATAGGAACAATGCTGATCAGGGTCATCAAGAAAAGCGGAAAACAAAGATAATTAAAGTGCTTCAGAAGCTTCAGAAAGGACGGTTTGATGAAAACAATCTTGAAACAAGTCTGCTGATGAAGGAACTGATTGTAGACAAGCCTTAACTCTTTGCCGAAAACCTAGTCTCTGGATTGCAATCTTACTAGGTGTACCATGTTCATAGACACTGCGCATTTGGCGAAAGGAAGTTAGTTGCTTGCTTCAAAAGTCAAAGAAAAATGACGTAGCTGGAAATGAGTCAATGTAATGGTGTTACAGAGATCTGAGACTGAAAAGCGCATACCCTATAGGACAAATGAACGAAAAGACCACAGAGGGACAGTCAAGAGCACAGTTGTAGGAACTACTGGATTTTCAGACCTATATCTCTCTCTGATGTAGTCCAGAACTTGGCCTATCGACCTTCTTGGAAAGCAAAACAAGACCATCCAGTCAACTCTTGTAGCAACTTGGTAGGCCAAAGTTAGAAATGGTGCTTAAATCATTCTAATTTTTACATCAAATTGTGATAATTCAGTGTAAGCAACCTGTTGGTTGGAACTCATGATGGCTGTGCACGCTCACGCAATAAGCTTCGTAGTAGTGTGTGGATTCACCTCACTATATGGTTTGGTGATGGATCGCACCAGCATAACTCTTAATCATACGTGCTCGGAAAGCTCGAGTGACCATATTAGCGCCAATTGCTCACATCGCGGTCTTACATCGGTTCCCCAGAATCTTCCACACGATTTGCGTTCCCTCAACATTTCTGACAATAACATCTCTATGCTCCTGGACAAATCGTTCGTGAACTATACACAGCTAGAAACTTTAGACGCTAGTTATAACTCCATCTACCTCATTGAAAATGAAACATTTCATGCTCTCCTGCTACTTAAGGTAGTAATGCTCCATCACAACAATATCAGTGTCCTACCCATTTCCCTCCTGGAGAAGAATTGTCATCTATCCTTGCTAAACCTGTATCATAATAAACTCAAGGGAATTCCTCGCATCTTTGGAAACAATCTGCAAACTACTCAGTTTGCAGAAGATGGGGAAGACGCATGTGGATGTAAGAGTTTGTCACGTTTTGATTTGGCTTCTAATAAAGTCAGATTACTAGAGAAGGGAGATTTTTTAGCTTTACGGAATTGCTCCTTCGATAGATTTGACCTGGATCATAACGATATAAAGAGTCTCCCTCGTGCAGTTTTCACGGATTTACCAGCAGTACATTTACTCATCAATTATATATCATTGGGTAAATTCCACGCCGAGTCATTTCTGGGTAACAAGGCAATAGTAAAAGCGACCATAAGTAGCTCGGGCATAAGATCTATTGTACCCTTGAATACATCGGAAATACCAAGAGATCTTTTTCCAGGTATAATAGAACTTTATCTACAATACAACAAATTGATAACTATTCCAAAGTATGCCTTGGATGGTTTCGCAAAACTCCAGGTACTAGACATTGGATCCAATCATGTATCTAGTCTTTATAATGAGTCATTTTGTGGATTGAAGTCGCTGGTTCATTTGGGACTATCTGTAAACAATATTATGTCGCTTTCACGAGGATCTTTTACTTGCGCCGAAAAGCTTGAGAGCATTGATTTATCACGTAACGACATTGCGGTATTAGATCCTCAATGGTTCGATGGAAGCCACCATCTCAGCACTTTGAGATTCTATCGAAGCAGCATTCATGAAATCAAAATTACACGATGGAATGCTACAAATCTTCAAACTCTTATCTTAGCCAATTAAAAAATCTAAAATGTCTTGATTTCTCCAGGAATTATAAGCCTCTGGATATATCCGTAGATGCCTTTGAAGAAACCAGTTCTTTAGAAAAGATTATAATGAAAGATTTAGTCAAATTCACCATGACAGCCATGGTGAAATAGTTCTTTCTTTGTCAAGAATAAAAAGGGAACGTCGAAAGGGATGACATAAGAATCTGACCCCTCCAACACACACACACACACACACACACAGCATTACTTTGAAATATGTCGCGGCTTTTAGTTATGGGCAAATAAAGTTTAAAGTGTAAATAGTTAATGAGCATTTAGAAATTGTAATTAGTAAAGATATTGTTTGAGAAAGAGTCGCACTACTCTCGATATCAGGCAGGCCTAGAGCATAAAGCATTTCCCTGTGTTGATACAGTTATGATAACTGCTGTTGAAGTATCAAAGCATAACGATGTACAAAAACGCATGTATGTGGGGGAGTGGAATTTCGAAACGCATATTCACGTTTCTGGTTTGTGCCCTTTCAACAGTTGAAATATTGAATTGTAGGCCATTTGTACCTTGCGAGGGGACGTGTTGCTTGCGTCGGGATTAGTGTATATACATGCAGGCGAATCCGACATGACATGCGTCTTTTTAATAATGTTTGTCTCATTCAAATTCAGTCTATTCCAAAACTTTGAACATACATGTAATTTGTCAAATTTTCTAGGAGGAAGTATTGCAAAGAGCTCACACTTCCAAATCCCTCCCCACATAGATGATGTTTTATTTGTTGAATTGGACTAGTTCGTTCTTCAATAATATACAGGGAACGCTGCTAGGGATGACGTGACCACCACCCCCCCCCCTCCCCTCCCCAACACACACGCGTCAATACTTGTTTGCTATTGGTTCATGTTTTATTCCTCCAAATAAACAGAACATAACATCAATAGCAATTTAATGAACATAATTATGCATCATGTACATAGATGTTCCATTACAGAAAGGAAATTACATACACGCACACGCACGCCCCCCACTACCACACTCACACAGAGCATTCCTTTGAAATATGTTGCGGCTTTTAGTCATGGGCAAATTAAGTTTAAAGTGTTAATACTAAATGAGCAATTAGAAATTGTAATTAGTAAAGATATTGTTTGAGAAAGAGTTGTACTACTCTCGATATCATGCAGGCCTAGAGCATAAAGCATTTCCCTGTGTTGATACAGATATGATAACTGCTGTTGTCTGTTTAAGTATCAAAGCATAATGATGAACAATGAACGCATGTATGTGGGGGGGGGGGTGGAATTTCGAAACGCATATTCCCGTTTCTGGTTTGTGCCCTTTCAACAGTTGAAACATTAAATTGTACATGGTTTGTGTGGGTGACCTCAAATTCGCGGTGGGTCAGGTGCACAGAACTGAAAATATATAGTTTCAGTTCTGTGGTCAGGTATAATCAACACATTTTCTAAAAAGAGAATGTATATTGATTAGAAATTGGGGTATTAAAGAATTCTCTTTTGTTAACGAATTGAAAAGAGAAAGAGTAGGATATAATATTTTGGGTCTATTTCTGATAAGGAAAAGGTATTATTTATGATTTACTCTTGAAAAGAATTAATAAAAAATGTAGTCTAGACTAATTCGATATGAGAATCAATTGACATTATTCACCGAACATTCTTTGGTTCAGTGGTAGAACAGTGGTCTCGTAACCGGGAGGCCCCGGGTTTGAAACCAAGTCGATGCAAAAGGTTTTACTCGTTGTCGATGGATGAAGTAAGAGAGATCAAGACCATCTCCCCCTTCTCACTATCACCCTTCTGTCTATCTCTTTCTCTTTTGTTTCTCTTTCTCTCTCTCTCGCTCACCCCCTATCTCTCTCTCTCTGTCTGTGACCCCTTTATGCTATGTGTTATGAGGGGGAAATCGATTGCCTTCACAATCATGAGAAAGAAGAATGTCAAATGAAATTTCTTGCAATGTACATACCCTATGAAATTTCAGGATAGTTTATTTCGATGACAATACTTGGATGGATACAAACTACGTAGCTTTCAATCTCCATTTTGTACAATAAGAAATTAAATCATGAACTTCACATTTCAACATGAAATATAACCTGTACTTATATTGCACTAATATTCGTTTTGTTGTATAAACTTCTATTTCGTGTTGGTTTAACGGTATAATTTCTCCTGAGAGGAACTCTATTTTTGATTTATTGGTTCAGTTAGAGTAATTTAAGTTGTTCTTCATATATATGTCATCAAAACCCATGAATGCACTCACACAATATTTGTATTAAAGATTCGCATGATGATTGCTCTTGTCTCACTCCCACTGAATTTAATTTAAATATACAAAATGATAATATCAACCTTAGTGTTATACATGTTAATGCCCGTAGTCTCTGTTTGTAAATATTCACATTTTGGGGGATAAACTTTCACTAAAATTCTCTGTTATTGCTATATCAGAAACTTGGAATTCGTGGTACCCCTATTGTTCCTTTTCATTTAGATGGTTATACTTTTATACATTCAGATAGAGTAATCGGTAGAGGAGGTGGTGTTGCATAATTTGTACTGTTCGCACTGATTTATTTGATTCGTACGATGATTGTGTGAATATTTATTTGTAGATCTAATGTTTAGACTGACCTTTCAATACACAATTGGTGTTATTTACAAAAAACCTAACTCTGTTATTGAGATTTTTTTACAGTTTCATAATGATGCACTTGGTACTTTATCGCATGGATATGTTGTTTAAGCCGGTGATTTTAATAATGCTCAATTGATTTATTCTGACGCTAGTAAATTTGTAAATATAAATGCCTCGTTTGGGTTTCATAATTTAATTACAATCCCAACTCGTATTACAGGTTATAGTGTTACATTAATTTATAATATATTTACTAATATGACAAATTGCAAATGCACGAGTGGAACCATATGTATTGACATTTAACTGATCACTTACCCATGTTTTCCTTATTTGAGTTTAGTTAAATACTCTAACAATTATAACGCGTCCCGATCTCATGTTCGTAAAATCACCAAGGAATCTGTCAATGCATTGAGAAGGGAGTTAAATAATATAGATTGGTCATGTTTGTATATGTATCACAATGCATCAAATGTTTAATGTATTTATCCTCTTGTTAAGTAGATTATATGATAAATATTTACCTCTTGTACCTAATAAATCTAAAAGAACTAATATACCTAAGCCATGGGTTACTGGATATTTATCAATGAGTATTAAGAAGAAAAATTAATTGAGTAAAACATTTATTCGTAATAGATCTCATAGAAATGAACATAAGTTTATATTATACCCAAATAAAGTAAATAACTTATTAAAGAAAGCAAAGAAACGTTATTATTGTGCTAAATTTGGGGAAATGAAATGTAATGTAAAGGGTACATGGAAAATTTTGAATAATTTATTGAACAAAAGAATTCCCTCAAGGCCTTTGTATTTTGTAAATAATTTACCTTTGGTATATATTTTTAATAATTGTTTATCAAGTTGTATTTTTCCTAGTAAATTAGAGATTGCAAAAAATTATCCCTGTCCATAAAAAAGACGATTGTCATTTATTCAAAAATTATTGACCGATATCTTTGTTGCCTTGTATATTCAAACTATTAGAAAAATTATTATATTCGTTTATATTATTTTTTTTTTAATGATGTACTTTCTGATTGTCAATTTGGTTTTAGAAAAAACCATTTTACAACCCATGCTTTAATTGATTTACAGGATAAAAATAACTTAGCAATTAAAAATAATAATTTTTGTATAGGAATATTTATGAATTCATATGACCAAAGCTTTCGCTATTGTTGATCATTCAATTCTTTTGTCAAAATTCTATTTTTATGGAATACGTGGGATCCCATTTCAATTTTTTAAAGATTATTTACACAATCGTCTCCAATATACTATGTTTAAATATTCTACATCCGAGTTATCTGTTATGACATGTGGAGTCCCCCAAGGGTCTATCCTAGGTCCCATGTTGTTCTTAATATATATTAATGATCTAGTTAAATCCTCTAAAAACTTAGAATATGTTATGTACGCCGATGACACAACTCTTACTTTTTACTCAGTGGGATACTCGTAATGTTGAAAGTAATGTTAATGAAGAAGTGAAAAACGTGGCTAAGTAGCTTGAAGCTAATAGAATGATTCTTAAAGGGAGTGTAGCATGGGAAATACTGGTTAACGCCATCTACGTCTTCTTTTGGACAACTGCACGTAAACGAATGGACTTGATTAACGGTAGTCAGTGACTTAATCTCTACATGTTCAGCGCGCGCTAGCGTTCGCGAAACCGACCGAAGTTCTCCTCACGCTTCGGTTTCGCGTATGTTGCACGCACGTGAATGCTGCAGTCGCGTCGTGTCGCGTATTATACCCGATTGGCCCCGAGTAGGGCCACGGGAAGGACACATAGTCTCGTCATGCTACACTCCCTTTAATGTGAGTAAAACCAACTGTTGTATATTTCATAATAAAAACCAAACTGTTTCAAATTTGTTTAATAATAGGCCCATGAGGCCCCATATCACTTAAAATTAATTCTGTTTGTATATCTACGAAAGAAGTTGTTGATTTTTGTTTAGATATATAGATAATAACCTTTTTGGGGATGCAAATATTAATGATGTTATAAGTAAAGTGTCAAAATGTATAGGAATACTGTATAAATTAAAGACTTATGTACCTCTCTCGATATCATGTACACTATATAATTCACTCATATTGTCTTATATTGTTATTTGGTGAAATTCTAGTCAAATGAAAATGAACAGTCTTTATAAATTACAGCAAAAGATCCTATGCATTGTTACAGGAAGTAGTAATATACAGCTCATTCTGGTCCATTATTCTTAAAATTAAAGTGCTTGAATATTTTTGTATTTGTTTAAATATCACATTGTATTAGTTGGCTTCAATTTTGTTCTTAGATTGCTTCCATGTAAGATAGCTCATTGTTTTCAATTAATAATGAAATTCATGCTTGTAGTACTAGATTTCGTATTTAATTTCATTTATGGAAAGTAAAAAGAACTTTTGCCCCCAAAATCAGTTAGAAATGCCTTATCCTTCATTTGGAATAATTAACCACAATGCATTCGTCTGTATAAAAATATTTTATTGTTTAAAAAACAGCTGAAATCGAATTTTTATTTTAAATATGATTAATATATAATACTCACCTGTATTGTATTTTTTTATTCTTGTTCCCAGTAGTTTTTTCTTTTTTTCTTTTTCTTTTTCATCATCCTTTGTTATGTGTAGTTGAGCACTCCTAAAATGTGTTATTTCAAACTAAGATAACTGTAAACTACAAAGCCTTATACAGGCTTTCCTATAGTTATCTTATTCATTTTCTTATATTTAAGGTTTTTGTGTCTTTAAATATGACATATTTTTAATGATTTGTATTTGTTTTGTATATTGTATATATGTTATATTTTTATTGTATTTTTAAATAAATACACGAACGAACGAACAATAACAATATGTTGAATATATATCTGTTAATTTTAATTACTATTTTCCCGGTAAATGGAACACCATTAAAGTTCATTATGAATGTTAACAAAGGATTGTTTTGGTAATGTATAATTTGATGCATTAAACTTTATACAAATAAAAAGAGATATATAGTAATGTGAATGCAGAAAAACTGGGAGAGTCGGAGGGAAAGAAATCTGATAGAAAGCGACGCAAAGAGAAAGTGTTGTGTGGACATTTAAGAGAGAGAGAGAGAGGGGGGAGGGGGATCACTGAGAGCCCCTGAATATTCTGTACTTGGACCGAGACTACAATAAAGGTGCGTTAAATATTCGACTGTGATCACTTGGCGAATAAGTGTCTTGTTTGGGAATCAGTATAAAAAAGGTAAATGTATGAGAGAAAAGGGTCTTAATTCTTCATAATTATAAATCAGAATAATTTTCGTGTGAAATGGTTCTATACCTGGTTTGCTTTGCTTATTCTACCCTCTTATCAAAGAAGAATATGAGACGACGACTGAACTGCCTATAGTAAGTTGATAACAGTGATGTGTTGTGGATGTTTTTCTTAATAACATGTGTTATAATCAGAGAATAAATGTGTTTCTGAGCTCTACAATCATAATATAAACTACTATTCACATTGCCTACACACAATGCATGCACAATATTTCCATTCATACCGAAACATTGGCTGACACACACAAATCAAAACACTTTTCATGTAAAATAGTAACCTCAAAACTTTTCGTAGGATATTATTTTATGTGCGTTTTCTTTTTAAATGTATCATACGAATAGACATATGATTATATTTGTGTGTAGATGATGTAGGTATACCCCTAACGTTTAAAACGTGAGCATCACCTATTGATATAATGTAGACACACAAACAAATTATAGTTCTTTTTTTAGAAAATGCAATTAGGTAGTACTTGGGCATGAATACAGATCCATCTGAAAGCGATAATGATGTTGTATTAATATAAGCTCGATTTTGGAAAACTCCTCGCCCCTCTCCTAAAAGTCAGGATCTACGTCACTGGGTTCCAGTAGGCGAGTTCTTAGGTTTGGTCCAGCTTTCATTATTGAACTTTGCTACATCTGAAACCAACCTGAAAAAAAGAGTAGCATATTAGCATGTTAAAACAATGGTAGGAGAGATACGCTCTAAAATACATTACTTTGGTGTCGGTTTTCGGTTTATGTTATTATATTTCACATTTATCGTTACACAATGTCAGTTTTTTTCACGTTCGCGTCATATTATTCAATTAGCTATCATTCAAATTGGCTAGTGTACAGATTAGAATAGTACATTGTAATACAAACTATTTTAAGAGTATGTCCTGAATTTGAGTAGTTGGAAAAGGTCCACCTTGTTATATAGGGGTATGAAATGATGAAGTTAAGTCATTATCCCACTTTTTACTCAATTGCTCCAAATAAAAGGAGCTACTACTAACCTCATAAAAGTATTCAGTCCCTGATTCTATGTTAAATTAAACTAATATTTCCAATTTCTTTCCCGGCTTATTTTCACGAGGCACTTAATATTCTGCTTGGCATAAATGAGATAAAGAGTATTGTATATTTCTGTCACAAGCATTGATACTACATGCATGTTATCCGTTCTTGTAATTCATCTACCATGGGGCATTGAGTTAAAGTAAGACTCATTTCTGTATTCTACATTTAAATATTAGGAGATAATTATATGCCACAACCACACACCAACATGGAATGAGTATTTGAGAAAGAGAGGAGAGAGAGAGACAGAGAGGCAAAAATAAGAAGACTGAAAGAGGTAGAATGATGGAGAAAGAAAGAGCATATGGGAGAGAGAGAGAGAGAAAGGGAGAAAGAGAGAGCAATATGAGAGAAAGACAGAGAGAGAGAGATTAAGAAAACCGAACCAATAATTATTTGATAATCTGGTATATAAGCCCACCTTGTAATCACAAGGGGAGGGGTCAAAGTACAGATAGGGAAGTGAACTATGTGATTATTTGCACTTAATCAATCGAATCAGAGCAGTTTGGGTTTCCAAATCATGACCCTGCTTTCCAAATGGTAAACGTAATCCTATACAGTGTGTGAACAGAAGGACCAGAAAACAAAAACAGCTTAGGACAGAGTCAGAGAAAGAGCAGTTAATGAGGTAGTGCTGCTCAGCTAGAACAGCCATCTAGCGATGAAATAAACATTGGGGATCGGGAAGATATTCAAGCAATTAACCCTTTTAAAGTGTTCAGATAGCGCAATGGTCAAGGATCGGTGGTGTAGTTACTGGGGACAGAGTCCCTATTAAACGGCAACAAAATGAATATTAAGAGGGGAGAAAAAACGGAGAGAGAGAGACAGAGACAGAGAGGGAGGGAGAGACAGGGTGGGAACCTTCGAACCCTCCCACTAATTAGTGTCCTTGTAAATTGACATTTCATCAGATCCTAATACCGTTTTAACCACAACCCCTCCTCGTGTTGACAGTGCCCCCCCTTAATCAAGGATCATGGTAATGTTGTGCCTCTTGTCCATTTTATAGTACTGCACAGAGAAAATCATACAGAACTTTTTTATTTTTTCATTCTTATGACATCACCTTTTAGTGGGCTGCTGACCAAACGATGACATGTTGGCCCCCTTTTCGTTTATTTATGCTACCCCTCATATTAATGATTTGGATCACATTCGATTGTAGGCGTATCCATCATGCCCAACTTATATTGTTTCTTTTACTTCTTCCTCTCGAAACAAGTTTGATTTCTTTCTCCATAAAGATTTCAAGCAAGGACAATAGAATCAAACACACGAGAAAAATATTTTTTTTTTAAATGAAGGTAGTCACCTTGATGAAGATATCAATACCAGGTTTCCAGAGATGATGCACTCCAAGGTTCTCCATGTCAAAGATCCCTTAGTATGCTTCAATCCTCTCTAAGAGAAATATAATAACAATGCATTATATCTTTGCAGTATATTGTAAATCGATATGCAGGGCCCTCAGGAAGAGCGGTATTGATAATGATAACAAAAAATATAGCCGAAGAGAATAGCAAGTAATGTCATAGAAAACATAGTCATAGAGTGAAGGGCGGGTGTAGTAGAGTGTCCTTTTCACTTTGCATTTCTTTTCTTATTTCTTTTCTTACTTTTCTTTCGTTTCTCTATATTCGATGGGGGACGCCCCCTGTTTCTACGCCACTAAATATAACACTATGCCGGTACCAGTTCTGAAACACGCTCATGACTGTCTATCAGGTCCTCAATTAAATAAGCATAGGTCTTGAGGATATCACTGGTCTTGGCTGAATACAGCACTCCTAAAGTCAATCATAAAACCAGATTAAGTGTTTCATTTCAGCAAGGAAATACTGATTTCAGTAGCAGATCCATCATTCCTAGACCGCGTGTGTGGGGGGGGGCACACGTCTCCAATATATCGTTTATATCTGACAATCCCCTTCTAAAAAAAAATACGAAGAAAAAGAAAAAATCTCGTAAATTTGTCCTGTTTGGGGAGGGATATGTATGCATTGAGAAGGTAGGCCTACACGTTAGTACATCTATGTATTGAAAGTATAGCAGGTTTGGTTTGCCCTAACCCCTATGCCCGATATATATATATATTCCTATCTGCGGATGTAAGCTTACTTCTAATAGTAGTCAGAATGTTGAATATCAGAAGACCATGACAGCAAAGATTTACCTCAGGGACCTCGAACGTTTCCCAAATGGTGTCGATGTTGTTCTCTTTTCTCCACGTAACATCCTAAATAATTGTAATAATCGAAACAAATTGTAAGTTTCATCTTTTGAACAATGTTGTTTTTTTTTTCTTTCTGCATCTCATTTATTCTGCATGAACTCTCATGTATTTCATTCGATTGCAACCCTAATCATAACTAATGACATGATTAAAGTGCCCGTTCAAAGAAAATCACAAATATGGCAAATAAATTATCACTAGAAACTGGTAAGCTAACAGATGGTCATCGTACAAGTTTTAGGTCAACTACATACCGGGTTATTTATAAAAATACAAATAAAATCACCTCTAGGCATCTGGGGAAAACGAGAGATTCACCAGAAAAAAACGATGTTGTAATGACGTCACATAATGCCCCAATCTTGGCCAAGCAGACGACATCCCATAAAGAATGAACATAAATTGCAATGCTATTATTTCCCAAATTATAATGAGTTTAGTGTATATAAATGTGATGGCATTTCACACCATTCAAAAAGGGATGTGAAACCGATTCTGATAACTAAAATCTTTTGTTTGTAAATACACATGATAGGGGTTAATGAACAATCAAAGAAACCACACTTTCAAATTGAAAACCCCCCGGAATGATAGCATGGACGGCATTTGCTCCCTATTGAAACGCCGAACATACCGCGGTGTATGCAGCTGAAATTACAATGGCGTCTTATTTTGTTTACAAGCGACGGATTGCTTTATTTTTTTATCGCTGCATTTTTATCAAAATAATACCATGCGCGGGGTTTAGAGTGAGGCAATAGATTAAACATTTAGCCTGACGGTAGTGAAGTAAGAGAAATAACTGAAGAGAAGATGACAAAACAGGCACTGGAAATGTGTGAGATGTCATGGGACATCGTCTGCTTGTGCAAATCATGTTCAACATGTGACGTCACAGCAGCGTTCGGAGAGCTCTTCAGGTACTATATGCCGGGGCTAATTTTAAGCGTTTTGTAATTGATAATAATCATTACTACGATTGTTTCCAAGCATTGAATTTTGATAACCTTGTCCAATCAAAGTTTCACCTTTGCAATAATGACAATGAAGTTAGTTTTTAAAATCAATGAACCTTCCCTTTAAATATAAGGACAGATTATTTTAAGCGGGAAATCAAGGCATGGTTTAAAACATGTTCAAACAACGCATATAGATAAAATTTCATTTCAGCTACACTGACATGTAGAAAGACTTGAAGTTATCTGATAAAACGGAGGGTAAAAATCAATATCTGTTTCATTTCAAAACGCTCTATTTTGTTTAGATTTGCCTCAACAGGAAAAGAACGATGATGAGATATACGTTTCCTATTCACTTAGAAGGGAGAAAAATGAAACTATGAAGTATGAATCTCATATCATAAATTATCATAGATAGATATTGTGAAAGGGCAAATAATTAGGAAAACTTAATTTGCAATCTGACTTATGCTAATGTAGCAAACATTTTCCCCACTATATGTCTTTTAGAATTGTAAAGAGACGGTCCATGCTAGGGAATTTTTTTAGAAAACACTGGGTTGTCGTCACAACATCACAATGCTTGATTGATATAATTATAAACAAGGAAATATAATATTACGATCTCAAGATTCATATTTTCCAGGGTACTTAAAAACCCTGAGGCTATCCTACTATTGTATGCAAATAAATCACCTTGAAGTAGGATAATTAATATGTAATTTTATTTCCATTTGTATTTGTGTTGTTGTTCATGCGCTTGACATTAGACATTCCTTTAAAAGAAATAGCAATAAGATCGTACAAGCAACATCTATATGTGACCGTACGCTGCTTGACATGATGTTATCGTGTTTGTATCAAAGAACCTTGTAACCTGTATCAAGGAAATGAAGAAGATAATATTTAAAAAACACTACTCGTGTCACGAACAACTTAAACGTAGCCAAAACAAATAAACATCACTTTGTAAATTGAGTATGCATTATCTGAAATGTATAGGCCATAGAGCAGGGATTTTTCAAAGTCCGGACCGCGGGCCATGTCAGTCCGGACAGCCCGGGAGACGCTGGTTGTTGTTTCTTTAATCCTAATAAGGCCGGGGTCAGAATTTATCCGGCCCCTATCTATGGGTACCACTGGCAGTGCGTAGCGTCAAAACCCGCCGCGCTTCACGAGGCCAAAAGGCATTTCCCCATAAAGTATGTACTGTACACAATGCAGAATTGTCACTTCGCGGATATGACATACTTTATGCATAAATTATGACATCCTTTGTCAATATGTCAAGATTAAGCATTGTTCGTCAATCCATGGCCGAGAATCTCAGGGGGCACCCCCACCCCCTCGCCTGAGAGAGTACCAAAATAGCCCTCCCTGTTGAGGGTTAAACTGTAACGATTCCTCTTTGATCAGAAATAGACCAGGGGGTTGGATCCCAACTTCATGAATAGACCCAAAACTTTAAAACAAGTCTCATTTGCTTCAGTATACAATTGCCATTACCGTATATTTAAAGTTAAATTTTTTAGCTGGAAAAGCGTTATTCATATGTGTTTTCTATGTTGATTATGTGATCTCTCATTATATTTCGTTGCTTTAAACGTTTTACAGGTGAGTGTAATTTTCCTCTCTTTACATTTTTCCTTTATGCATTATTTGTATACATCTTTTGAACTTTTGAACCTTTTTTTGAAACTTTTTTGATCTGTTGAGTATTAATGTTTTGTGTTTTATTGTTTGTTTTAGGATTGTATAATTTTAATAATTGGTATACCATCATCTTTCATTTTCTTCTATTTCAACTACATGTCTTAATATATCAGTATTTATTTTTCGATGTCTTCAATTTATGTATTTTGTTATGTTGACACGGCTCAACGGAATCCAGTCTTGTCACTGTTTGGGCTTTTACCGTGTATAAATATATAAATTCAATTCAATTCAATTTAACAAACATACATACAGAAAAACAATACAAATTTGGAGTATGCAAAATATAAATTAAACAAACCTCAAGAAAACAAAGGCAAAACGTATTTTAAAAGAAAACAAAACATATCGCATTACACTCGACAAAAATTAGAACAGTAATATCACTCAAGACAGGATATTGGTTGTCGACAGGCATTGTATATATCGAAACTTGAAATAAAAACCGGATAAAAGCCAAAAGTCTGAGCCACAAGCCGTAAAGTAATCGTTAAACATCGTTTCTTTAAATAATGAGATATTAAATCTATTTGATTAAATCCATGGGGTGTTTTTTCTCATCGATAGCTTTTCCTTTATAGCGTCCTTCCTCTAGAAATCTAAGTATCTAAGTCCTTTGTTTGCTCAATATGAAGCATCGTCATTTCCATATCTATCATGGACCGCTTGATTAAAGTTGTTTTCATTGTAATGTTTTCCTCTGATCACGTAATATAACTAAAAAACTGATCACGTGGCTTAACCGACGCTTCATTTCATTTTGCATCTCACGGTGTTTCACAATCTGGACTCTTGTCTCATTCGAAGTAATACCTGAACTTAAAGCATCTTTGACTCAGCACACGTTACTTTGAGAGGATTAATTCCTACAATAATACACACCAAGATGAGGGAAGAGGAACAATGCTGATCAAGGTATAAATAAATGAAGTGCTTAAGATGATGAGAACAATATTGAAACAAGTCTGCTGATAAAGGATCTAACTTTAGACAAGCCTTAACTCTCTGCCGAGAACAGAGTCTCTGGACTGCAATCTTACTAGGTGTATCATGTTCATAGACGCTACACATTTGGCGAAAGGAAGTTAGATGCTTGTTTCAAAAGTCAAAGACAAATGACACAACTGGAAATGAAATGGTGTCATAGAGATCTTTGACTTAAAAGCGCATACAGTATAGGATAAATGAACGAAAAGAGCACAGGAGAACAGTTGTAGGAACTACTGAATTTTCATACCTGCTGATATCTCTCTGATGTGGTCCAGGACTTGGTGTATCGACCTTCTTGGGAAGCAAACAGGACCATCCAGTCAACTCCTGGAGCAGCTTGGTAGACCAAGGTATAAATGGTGCTTAAATCAATTCAACTATTACATCAAGTGGTGATATTCTGGGTATGTGATGCAAAAATATTTTCTTAGCAGTCAACTAAAACAATCAAAAAACACATTTTGAGAAGGCATGAAAAACGATTTTTACAGCAGCCGCAAAGACTTCATCGTTCTACAGTGGATATTTCCTTTTAGGATAGGCCTAGGTTTCATTTTAAGAACAAAAAGACTGACTCCTCGTAATCACCTTAACGGACCGAGCAATACTTCGATTTTTCCTTCAGTTGTCTTGCATTAATTCAGTATCAGCGACCTGCTGTTTGGAACTCATGATGGCTGTGTACGATCACGCAATAAGCTTCTTAGTACTGAGTGGATTCACTTTGCTATATGGTGTGGTGATGGATCGCACTAGCATAACTCTTAACCATACGTGCTCGGAAAACTCGAGTGACCATAGCGCCAATTGCTCATATCGCGGTCTTACATCGGTTCCTCGGAATCTTCCACACGACTTGCGTTCCCTCAACGTTTCTAAAAATAAAATCTCTATGCTCCTCGCCAAATCGTTCGTGAAATATAGACAGCTAGAAAGTTTAGACGCTAGTTATAACTCCATCTACCTCATTGAGAATAAAACATTTCATGCTCTCCTGCTACTTAAGGTATTAATGCTCCATCGCAACAGTATCAGTGTCTTACCCATTTCCCTCCTGGAGAAGAATGTTCATCTATCCTCGCTAAACCTGCATCATAATAGACTCAAGCGAATTCCTCACATCTTTGGAAACAATCTGCAAGCTACTCAATTTGCAGAACATGGGGAGGATGCGTGCGGATGTAAGAATTTGTCACTTTTTGATTTGTCTTTTAATAAAGTCAGATCACTAGAGCAAGGAGATTTTGTAGTTATACGGAATTGCTCCTTTGATAGATTCAACTTGAATTATAACGATATAAAGAGTCTCCCTCGTGCCGTTTTCACGGATCTACCAGCAGTAAATCTACTCATTAATAATATATCATTGGCTAAATTCCACGCCGAGTCCTTTCTGGGTAACAAGGCGATAGTAAAAGCGACCATAACCAGGTCGGGCATAAGATCTATTGTACCCATGAATACATCGGAAATACCAAGAGATCTTTTTCCAGGTATAATGAAACTTTATCTACAACACAACGAATTGAAAACTATTCCAAAGTATGCCCTGGATGGTTTCGAAAAACTCCAGGTACTAGACATTGGATCCAATAATATATCTATTCTTCATAGCGAATCATTTTGTGGATTGAAGTCGCTGGTTAATTTGGGACTAGCTAAAAACAAAATTATGTCACTTCTACGAGGAACTTTTACTTGCGCCGAAAAGCTTGAGAGCATAGATTTATCACATAACGACATTTCTGTATTAGATCCTCAATGGTTCGACGGAAGCCACCGTCTCAGCACTTTGACATTCTATCACAACAAGATTGATGAAATCAAAACTATACCATGGAACACAACAAATCTTCAAACTCTTATCTTGATATATAACAACCTTAACTCCGTAAACAGAAAAACGTTCGTTGGTTTAAAAAATCTAAAATTTCTTGATTTTTCCATGAATGATAAGCCTCTCGATATATCTGCTGATGCCTTTGAAGAAACCAGTTCTTTAGAAAAGATCAGAATGAAAGATTTAGTCAAATTCACCATGACTGGTTCTTTCAGAAACATGCATCAACTTGTATTCCTCGATATGTCCTATCTTCATAGTCGCTTAGTAATTACTTCCCGTGGCCAATTTAGTCATACGTCGGCGCTGAGGACTCTAAACTTAGCCGGAACCAGAATCAAAGCCGACGATCTAGTCCAATTTAAAAGCAAAAGATCACTGTTCTCAGGACTGGTCTCGTTGCACACCCTTAAACTGCAACATAACTTATTCCACGATTTCCACCACGTTCCTAACGCATTTACCACACTTTGGAATCTTCGTGAGCTAGATCTGACTGACTGTCGCATACAACAAATGGACTCGAGGATATTTAGGAATCTCACGTCACTAACATATCTCTCGTTGGCCGAAAACTTTATTAGAATCATTCCCGAGAAAGCTTTTCAGGATTTACAAAAATTACGTACTCTAAAGCTAAAATATAACTCAATTACAGTTATCGAGAAGCAATTATTTTCTAGAAATCCTAGTCTCAATTATCTATTCCTCCATGGTAATCAAATCTCCACGATAGATCCTTTCACACTATTACCCACAAGTCTAAAGGTGTTAGTCATTGCGAACAATCCCTTTACATGTACCTGCCAACTTGCTTGGTTCAGGGAATGGCTGGACAAGGTGAATATAAAAATCTATCAAAGAAGTGAGACTCGTTGCTCTAGTACTTCCTTCAAATCGCTAAAATATCAGACTATCTGGTCGTTCCATCCTAAAGATTACTGCGCAGTCAACATCTATCTTATTGTAGGTGTATCTTTTGCAATCGTGACCGTCCTGTCGCTAAGTGTCCTTGTGTACCTAAAGCGATGGTGGCTGAATCACAAACTTTTTCTCTTAAAGTTGGCCATCTTTGGGTATCAAGAAATCACTGAAGATCAAGGTCCTGAGGACTACGAGTATCAGCTTAACCTCATGTTCCGTGAAGATGATGAGTGGTGGATCAACGATTGCATGGAGCCATTCCTGCAGGAGAGGATGCCACATCTGGAACATATCATTTTTGGGGATAGTGGCCTTCATCCAGGGTCTTTCTACTTAAACGCCATCTACGACGTCATCGAGAGCAGCTACAAAACGGTCTTGTTGCTTAGCAACCAGTCAGTGGAGGATACCTGGTTCATGACCAAACTCCGTATGGCCGTGGAGCATATGAATGACACCAAGTTGGAGAAGGTCATCCTCATATTCCTTGAGGACATCGATGACGACCACCTACCGTACCTGGTAAGGCTGTTGCTGAGTCGGAACAAACCTTACTTGCTGTGGGTGGATGATGATGACGATGGACAAGAACTCTTCTGGGCAAAGTTTGAGAAGAGCATGAGGGCTAACAGGGAAATGAATAATGTAATTCCAGTTTAGTCACAGATAAAACAAGACATAAAACGTGTCATAATGTGTAGTTGTAACTGGACGTGCGTTAAAAAAACAAAAAAACTAAACAAAAAAAAACGTTCCATGCGTCGAGATAAGTGTATATACTTTCAGGCATTATGTTTGTCTCATTCATAATCAGTCTATTTCAAAACTTTGAACATACATGTAATTTGTCAAATGTTCTATGAGGAAGTATTGCAAAGAGCTCACACTTCCCGCCTCAAGATGATGTTTTATTTGTGGAAGTTAAGTAGTTTGTTCTTTGTCAAGAATATAAAGGGAACGTCGCAAGGGATGACGTAAGAATCTGACCCCTCCAACACACACACACATTACATACACGCACGCACCCCACACGTACACACACAGAGCATTACTTTGAAATATGTCGCGGCTTTTAGTTATGGGCAAATCAAGTTTAGAGTGTTAATAGTTAATGAGCAATTAGAAATTGTAATTGGTAAAGATATTGTTTGAAAAAGAGTCGCACTACTTTCGATATCATGCAGGCCTACAAAGAGGAATGTATATTGATTCGAAATTGGGGTATTAAAGAATTCTCTATTGTTAACGAATTGAAAAGAGAAAGAGAAGGATATCATTTTGGGTCTAATTATGATAAGGAAAAGGTATTATTTAAGATCTACTATTGAAGAGAATTAATGAAACATGCCGTCTAGATAAAATCTGATATAAAAGTCTGTTAACATTTATTCAGCAAACGGTCTTTGGCTCAGTGGCAGAGCAGTGATCTCGTAACCGGCAGGCCCCTGGTTCGAAACCAAGTCGGTGCGCTAGTAATCTTTGGTAACGCATTAATTCTCATTACCAAGTCCCTCGGAGAGGACTATATCTGTCTGTCCCCTGGTTGCTTACTAACACGCATGCACATGTCTTCTTAGCAGTCAGGTAAAACAAACCATCAAACCAACCACCTTTCTGCGTTATTCTCATACTTTCGTGTTTAAAGATGATACTAAAGGCGTATTTAACATTATGAACTATGATAACACAACAGTTAAATATCCGTTTTGTTGATGTTAACAAACAAAATTGTATGACCTACAGAAAGATTTCTAAACCATTCAAAGTAAGTAAACATCTGATAAAAAGGTTGTCTTCGGAATGATTACAATTCTTGATTTATGATAAGTGATCATTAAATACTATAATCCAAAGTCTTACAATATGCTTTCTCATGGAACTTTCTTAATCTTTCGATACCATACTCTATTGTCACTGACCAATTTGGTGGATGTTTATCTCATAAATTGTTTCGGAGCTATCTCATCGACTTGTAGATAATTAACATAATATCTCTTTATGAACCAACACTTCGTGGCATAGGGTGCAGCCAGTGAGAGTTCATCAAGGAATATATAACTTCTTGGGGTCAAAGGGTTTGGGGGAGAAAGTTTTACTCGTAGTCGATGGATAAAGTGAGAGAGATCAAGGCAATCAAATGATGTTTTTCAATTTGTCTATCTCTCTCTCTCTCTCTCTCACGCCACCACATCCCCCTCTCTCTCTCTCTCTCTCTCTCGCTCACTCCCACTCTGTCCCTCTTTCTCTCTCTCTCTCTCTTACACCTTAATGCCATGTGATGGGAGGGGGCGGGGCGTCCCATCGCAGCTACTCCACTGAAATAATATCAAAAGTATTAGTATAGTTTATTTCAGGAAACTCGATCTAAGTGAAGCATGTTTACCTTGCATATACAATTTATTTGTATCATAATAAATATTAAAGAACATATCAAACCGATTGTCTTCACATGAGAAAGAATCTTGTCAAATGAAATTTCTTGCAATGTACACACCCAATGAAATTTCAGTTTATTTCGATGACAATATTTGGTAGCATACAAAATTATGTAGCTTTCAATCTCATTTTATACAATAAGAAATTTAATCGTGAAATTAACATTTCAACATAAAATGTCATCTGTACTTGTGTTGCACTAATATTCGACTTGTTGTATACACTTCTATATACGTGGTGTTATTTTAACGCTACAATATGTTGAATATCTATCTGTAAATTGTAGTGACTATTTTTCCGGTAAAAGGAACACAATAAAATGTCATTAGGATTGTTAATAAAGTTGTTTTTTGGCAATGTGTAATTTGATGCATTACACTTTATACAAAGAGAAAGAGATATATAGTAATGTGAATGCAGACAAACTGGGAGAGTCGGAGGGAAAGAAGAAAGATAGAAAGCGATGCAAAGAGGAAGTGTTGTGTGGACATTAGAGAGAGAGAGAGAGAAAGAGAGTGGAAGGGGGAATCACTGAGAGCCCCTGAATATACTGTTTTTGGACTGAGACTAAAATAAAAGTGCTTTAAATACTTTACTACGATCACTTAGCGAATGAGTGTCTTGTTTGGGCATCAGTAATAAAAGGTACATGTATGAGAGAAAAGGGTCTTATTTTTTCCTAATTATAAATAAATATGAATAATTTTCTTGTGTTTTTCTTTTAATACCTGGCTTGCTGTGCTTATTCTACCCTCTTATCGAAGAAGGATATAAGACGACGACTGAACTGTCTATAGTCAGTTGATAACAGCGATGGGTTTTGGCTGTTTTTCCTAATAACATGTGTTATAATTAGAGAATAAAGGTGTTTCTGAGCTTACAATTATAATATAAACTACTATTCACATTGCATACACACAATGCATTCACAATGTTCCCATTCCTATCGAAACATTGGCGCGCACACAATCCATTTGTTGTGTTCATTTGATTAGAAAACAATTTCATATAAAGTATTCAGTCACTTGTTCTGTTTTCAATTTAACTAATAGTTCCAATTTATTTCTCAGCTTTCTTTCACGAGGCACTTAATATTCTGCTTGACATAAAGGAGTTGAAGAGTAATGTATATTCCTGTCACAAGCATTGATACCACATGCATGTTATATGTTCTTGTAATTCATCTGTCATGGGGCATTGAGTCCAAGTATGACTCCTTGCTGTATAATTCTTCATTTAAACATTAGGAGATATATTATATACCACAACCATACACCACCATGGGATGAGTATATGAGAAAGAGAGGAGAGACAGAGACAGAGAGGCAAAAATAAGAGGACTGAAAGTGATAGAATGATGGAGAAAGAAAGAGCATATGGGAGAGAGAGAGAGAGAAAGAGAGAGCAATACGTGAGAGAGGGAGATAGAGATTAAGAAACCGAATCAATAATTATTTGATATTCAGGTATATAAGCCCACCTTGTAATCGCAAGTGGGGTCAAAGTTCAAATAGGGAAGTGCACTATTTTGTGTATCAGAGATGAACATGTTACTTGTTTGCACTTAATCAATCGAATCAGAGCAGTTTGGGTTTTCCAAATCGTGACCCTGCTTTCCAAATGGTAAACGTAATCCTATACATTGTGTGAACAGAAGGACCAGAAAACAAAAACAGCTTAGGACAGAGTCAGAGGAAGTTTATTAAAATAAAAGATTAGCAAGTGGTGAGGAAGAATATCATAATCATATATTAAGTAGTAATCGTCACAATATTTCTCTTGATAATACGTAGACAATAATTAAGCGATAGACAGTGAATCAGAAATCAAATTAAACCACATATTTGTTAAATATAAGGAATAAAAATTGGCAAGATATCAATTACATGTTTAAAACAAATAAACATTCTTCTATTTGGTACAAGAAAAGAAGACACAAAGGCAACCCAAAAGTGTATAGTTTAAAGGAGAACTAACCCCATGGAATAACTTTAATTTTGTTGAGAGATTTATTGCATTCTTGCTCGTCAATCTACAAGATTCCCCACCAAAGTGTATGAGAAAGGCATAAAGCAAGAATAAGGTACAGTTTCTCAGCAAGACATGGGGATCGCCATTTTCTCGATTGCATGACGTACTAAGCGGAGTCGTTTATCAACTAAATGTACTAAATCTTATGGATGCTTCTTTCCCAGGTGTTTGTGATGCTGAAGCATTTCATTTACCTGCTACGTAATTTTTACCTTCTCGGCTATGACTTTCCCTCATTGAAAAGTAAAAGTTTTGTTATTGAATTAAAAAGTCTTTCCAATTAAAGCTTGGTGCATGGTACATGGACAACTTTACCTGGTAAGTCACATTTTCAAGAAAATGGCTGCGCCAATGTCATGCTAACAGGCATTACATCATGCCAAGAAATCTTCATATATTTCTTGTATACGTTCGTAAGATTTATTTGTACATCAAAAGGCTATTTCTCTCTGAAGTTTTTGGCTAATATTGAATTTGATCCTTCATCTTTTCTTTCTTTCTTCTTTCTAAGGAAATATTAACTCACATTTCAGCCATTTCCCCACCACTGTGTATTTGTACTTGAAATCAAAAAAAAGGAATGATCAACCGGAAATGATAGGGGCGTTTAAACATTGATGAAATCAGTTGAACTCATAGTTTTCATTTAAGATTCCGAGGTATTCAAGGCTTATGTGCTACAGCATTTTTAATAGTAGGTTTATTGTTTTATTATTTTATGCCCACACCACTAGGAGTGTTGAGCCGTATGACTTCAGACGCAGATGTCCCCTCTAGCTATACCCTTTTCAAACTGGTTCTATCGGAGTCACACCGATGAAAATACCGATTGAAAGGTGAAACCGCCGTTTTCCCCGATGTTGCTTTCATACTGCCGGTGAAATTCACTCGCTGTGGCGAGCTCTCGCCGGAAGTGAAGAATTATTGGGCAATCGCTGATAGCTGCTGGCGCGCGTTTTTTTTTAATTCGGCAGACAGTGCAGTGCAGTGCATGCGCAGCTAGCTAGCTATAGTATTATAGTTTTACAATTTTACGATGCGATCATGGATCTACGGTGGTTGCTACTATTTCCTTTACTACGGACTTTACAGTCGAAACAAGCACTTTTTTAATGCAATTTATCTGGCTGCAAAACGAGTATGCATGCGGCTAAATTACACAGGGGGAGGCAGCAGTTTTGCCGATCTCGAGCACGGAGATCGTGGCTATTCTGCTCCTTACAGAGGGAAATGAGATTCCGGCTACTCTCCAAAAACGAATCAATTTTAACCCTCGCCCCATCTAGCTAGCATGCATGCAAGAATGTTCAACAAAATGTCAACAAACACAGCTGGTTACGAAAAAGCGCGCGTACACGACCTTTGACCTTTTTCATCGTTGTTTTAATCGCTGTTTTCTCCCGAACGCATTCACAGTAGCTGTTTCATCGGTGTCACACCGATAGAAAGAGAATTTCCCCTGCTCTTGAGCAGGAGAATTTAATCGCCTATTTCTCTTCTTTTCATCGGCTATTTAATCGGCTTTTCTCCTCTGTACCTTTATAGTGGCAATTTCATCGGATGCGTCCGGATGCATCCGATGAAAATCAGGCCAGTTTGAAAAGGGTAAGATTCTACTACCCTTTTCAAACTGGCCTGATTTTCATCAGGTTTATCAAATCCTATTATTCTTGCTCTATGTCTATGACGTCACTGGGTTCCAGGAGCTCCAGCCAATAGGAGAGCTTCTTTGATTGGATCCAGCTGTGACTGTTGTCAAATGTGACCACACCTGGTCGTAAAAGGGAAAAAAGCGACACAAATTAAATTTTGTTAAATAGGCCCAAAGTATGCAAAAGATGCAATAACAAGAAAAGCAGAAAATCGATCAAGTAGGCCTAGTAGATCTGCATTATATGCTTCGTATTTATTGTTAGGTAATAAAGGTATTATCATAATTTCACAAACTCTATAGGGTTCTATAAGGGGTCTTTTAAAGTGAATATCGACTTGATTTTGACCCCCAGTATATGAAGGTGAAATGTATATATCAACATATCACTTTCTACTATCTAATTTATATTTTCTATCATGCATACACTGTACTTACATTTGCCGGGTTCAGTTATCAAGACTTCACCGTTTTCCGGTACCATGTGACTGTTGTATTTCTCCAGTTTCAAAATGGCCGTCTTCTTACCCTTTGAGTCCACGAGATCAAAGCCGAATTTGATGTCGTTGCAATCTGTCCGAAACTCGTACCTAAAATACCAAAATAAAAGTAAGAAAAGAACATGTCAAAACGATATAGCTATTCACGTGTGTACTTCATCAACATTTGCTTCCACTGCATGAAGTAGGCTTTGTCATTGTAATTTAATCAAATTTAGGGCATATGTCTTTGATAAGCTAGCACTACGTTACGTATTCTTTCATTCACCTGTTGCGAATAATTTTATTGCAATAGCCAGCATGCAAACAGCCTTTACGTGCTATTCGGTAGAACAAGCCACAATAGGGACTTTTAGATTCGCACGACGAGAACGTGGACTGCTACATTGACATCCTTTTAAGGCAATGTGACGTCCTTTTAAGGCACTGGCAGTGCCCGGCAGTGTGCATTAAAAGGACGTCACATTGCCTTAAAAGGATATGTCCCCGTAGCAGTCCACGTTCTCGTCGTGCAAATCTAAAAGTCCCTATTGTGTGGCAGTGCCCGGCAGTGCCTTAAAAGGACGTCACATTTCCTTAAAAGGATGTCAACGTAGCAGTCCACGTTCTCGTCGTGCAAATCTAAAAGTCCCTAATGTTTTTATCTTACCTAGCAACAACAATTGAATGCGATGTGCATTCTGACTATTGAGATACAATAACATATATCACAGGTGAATGTAATAGCTCTTCGCTAGGTAAACGCTTATAAGTTTGAATACGTTTTGAAAATCATTTAGTCGTGGTTTGAGTTACAAATTCTTTGAGAAACTTTCCTTGCGGATTGGAATTTGTGTTATGATGTTGGTTGAGTGTGTGCACATTACGAAAGACTTGTCAGTCGTGTATAGTGAAGTCCTTTCTCGCTATTGAATTAGGTATATTATAGGCTGAATACCCAAATGATGTCAAACGAGATAAGAATTCGTCACTGAAGACGAATGAGGTGGTCTGGACGGTTTTTTTAAGGATCTCATATGGAGAGATGGAGAGAGAGAGAGAGATGTATGGCAGTAGATAGATATTAAGGAGAGAGGGAGACGGGGTATAGTCACGTAAAAAATACATGAGCTGGACAGAGGGATAAAAGAGGAATCAGAATGCATGCACTTGGAAAGAGAGAGGATAGTATAATGAAACATGGTAGGGGTGAACTAAGAATACAAAGGGCAAAGGAAAGAGCTAGAGAAAATTAAGGAGCCAGAGGCGAGAAAGCGAGAGGGTGAGATGGGGTGAGAGAGTAGAGAAAGAGCTACAGAGGCAGAGACAGAGCTCGATAGACAGAGCTAAAGAAGAAGAGGGAGGCATTAGAGCAAGAGAGTGAGAGGGAGACAGATCGAGAGAAGGAGAGAGTGAAAGAGTAGAGAGAGAAAGAGATGTACTAGAATAAAAATAGAGAGACAGAGCAACTGTCCCCTCTTTTAGAGGGGGCAGAACAAGATAGGGTGAGAGAACAGAGCAAGAGAGAGAAGAGAAGAGAGAGAGAAAGATATGCAATGGATAACGATGCATTCAATATTTCCAGCGTAAATAGAATTGAATATTTACTCTATAGAGAAACAGAGAAGTTATAGTCATGTAAAAAATTAAAAAGCTTGTAGAGAATTGTCTTAGCTACAACATATCAAAATTTGGAAGAAAATCGATCAATATTTACAGAGATACAATGAATTTTCCATAAATATGCTGACGTCATAATATGCAAATTCGTATTTTGAGTTCCAAGGCCATTATGATAATGCCACGATATACTTAAAGGCCAAAAGAGACATGAAATCATATTTCCGACTCATACTCTATCCAAATATGGAAAAAGAATTGGGGGTCCTCGTGCTTCCCAAAGAGGTATATATAATGGATTATGTATAGGCACGTTTTTGCCCATATATGCTATGTATTACAAGAGCTCGCGCGCACGGACATGTTTCTTGAACGGACGCTCATTCCGTTATTAATGGTCATAAAGAGATGAACATGGTATCAAATTGTTTGGAAAAAATTGTAAAATATCATGAAAGAAAAAAAATGGCGATTCTATGTTGCGTACGGCCATGATGAACAAAAACGCGCGCGCATGCGCGTGTGCGCAATTTTTTTTTTTTACAAATGCTCAAAATGGCCTAAAACGTACTCTAATTTGAATAAAAAATGATTTTGAGCATTTTGAAATTTTGCGCGCAGACTGACGCGCGGACTTACGCGTACGCGCGCGTTTATTGACCTGAAATTGACCGGACGGATATTGACCTTAATCATGATAAATATGAATGAGAAATAACTTTCCGTTATGAAGATATGATCATAAGTTAATTTTCACATAATGGAGCCTGGATGACGTAACGACATTTTGATGAGCTTGAAAATGTTATTGTCACGATTCATTACAAGGACCTATATAACTGTGCCAAAATTGAAAGAAATTGACTGTACCGATCTTGAGTTATTACCGGAACAAAAAAGGGTGAGAAAGAAATAAAAAGAAATAATAAAGAAAATTCAGACGAAATCAATAGGTAGTCTATGACAGACCACCTAATTAGCCATGAATGCCAAATTAAGAGCTGCTTTAACATTTTTAAAACAGTAGACCGTTTTATTAACATTTGCTAATAGGGACTTTTAGATTTGCACGACGAGAACGTGGACTGCTACGTGGACATCCTTTTAAGGCAATGTGGCGTCCTTTTAAGGCACTGCCGGGCACTGACAGTCTGCCCGGTAGTGCCTTAAAAGGACGTCACATTGCCTTAAAAGGATGTCACAGCTAGCAGTCCACGTTCTCGTCGTGCAAATCTAAAAGTCCCTAATGTAAGTTCCTGGGGACCTAGTGACGAGTTATTCCATTAACCTGTTGTTAAGGAATGAACTACAATACATGGAATCCAGTCTGCCTACATTACTTGTTGCTTTGTCTGACCTCGGGTATGCTTTCAGGTTGCCAAGTACAGCCTAAAATTTGAATTTGTTAGTAAACCGGTCAATTGTATTGAACAAAAACTTATCCCAGATACCTCAAGACACTGTTGGGCTTTGTGACCTCGTACTCGAATTCCAGGACCCCTGCCCTAGATACCTGGTGAGTGGTCCATGTGTGGGGCGGCTCCCGGTCTTTCAGGTAGAAAGAGGTGGGTATCTTGCCTCCAGTCTTGATCTATGCCACGTTTCATCGGAACAATTAAACATTTAAAAATAAGCCCAGGACAGTAGGTAAAAAATTATTGACTCACATAATGTATCAACAAGGCATTTGACACATTCATGTAGATAAATTCGTCCTCACTTGCATATCTCGTTAGTACCCCCATCCCCTGCAGTTTTATTTTACGGGGGAGGGGGAGGGCTTCAACAATTAAAATACTACAATATACCAGATGGCAGTTAGTTTGGAATCAACTGTCCTAAAACAAGATTTTGATATGTGTTGATTAAAAGAGAAATTCAATGAAAAGCTAATCGTGTATCCTTGTAACAACCAGGTGAGATAATACAATTTCATGTGAGATGAAATCTCGGAGATAATGCTACGTACCCATTACGAAAATGACGAACTTTCACAAATTACTAGTCTATTAATTTTGCATCGCCTTCCAATAGGATTCCGGGCTACTTTATACATGAAATCTCGATTTACCAGTGAAGTACACATCTCGTTTCCATCAGGATCTGTCTTGGTTCCTCCCCAGTAAACCGGCAGCTGATCAGGGTCTATTTGCTTCAACAAAACTTCCTTCCAGTTACCTATATAGAAATGTTAGATAATTCCCGAATTACATTGAGAATAAAAACATTTTAAAACTAAGTATGTTCCCTTATAGAAATGGAGAATCAATTACACGTAAAATTTGTAAATTAGCAGGGAAGCTTTGGCAAGTCCTTCGGATAGGACTTGAAACTGTAGCCCACTGGTTGATTATTTCAACTCAAATACTTATTCTTAACAGTCAAGTAAAAATAAGAGGACATCATCATCAGATCATCATCAACAATTCAGCGTGTTTTTATCATCATCATCATCATCATCGTCGTCGTCGTTATAATTACCACCACCAACATCATCATCATCATCAAAGTTGTGTTAATTTTATGTCAACATTTATTGATTTTAACCTTACTTCCTAAAACGTGTAGTTTCTTCCTTGTCTCCTCTTGTAGGAATGGTTTGAAGATGGTGAATGCGACCGGGAACACCATGGGTGCACGGATGATGTACATACGATGGATGAGCTCAGGATAATGCTGCTCAGCTAGGACAGCCATCTAGCGATAAGATAAAACATAAGAATTTGGAAGATATTCAAGCAATTAACCTTTTTAAAATGTTCAAATAGCGCAATGGTCAATCAGGGGCGGATCCAGCCGGCGGCAAGGGAGGGGGCCTAAAAAGGGGCCCACTTCGTGCGAAAATTTGAAAATCGTGCCGGTCGATTTTTCGCTGAGTGGGGTAGTGAGCACAAAAAAAAAATGTTGGCACCCGAAAAAAATTTTCCCCTCCGGGAAGGGTAATTTTGTTTTCATCGCCACCCCTTGGGCGCCAGGGGTAGTGAGCACAATTTTTTTGGCACCCGAAAATGTTTTTCCCTACGGAAGGGTGATTTTTCCACCGCCACCCCCTTGGGCGCCAGGAGGGGCCCATCTTCTTTTTCAAAAAAGGGTGTTTTTACCTGTTTTTCCCTAGGGAGGGGCCCGGGTCCCCCTGGATCCGCCACTGTGGTCAAGGATCAGTAGCGTAGTTACTTGGGCAGGAGGCCACATCAAACGGCGAAAAAATGATTAAGAGAAGGGAGAAAGACAGACAGAGAGACAGAGACATAGACAGAGACAGAAACACACACACACACACACAGGGTGGGAAGGAAAAGATTCCCTCCGAACCGTCCATTTAACTGGTGTCCCTGTAAATTGACATTTCATCCACATCCTAAAGCCGGTTTCACGACCCCCTCCTCATGTTGACCATGCCCCTTAGTCAAGGATCATGGTTAATGCGTGCCTCTTGTATATTTTATATTTATGCACAGAGAAAATCATAAGTAACGTTTTTATCTTTTCATTCTTGTGATGTCATGGGCTGCTGACCTAACGATGACATTTTGAGGCCTCCTTTTTTCGTTTATTTATGCTATCCCTCATATTAATGATGTGAATTACATTCGATTGTAGGCCTTTCCATCATGTCAGACACATATCGTTTCTTTTACTTCCTCCTTTAGAAAGAATATTAACTCTTTCTCCATAAAGCTTTCAAGTAAGGACAATAGAATCATATTAATCAAAACACACCAGAAAAATATGAACAATTGTAGAATGAAGGTAGTCACCTTGATGAAGATATCAATACCAGGTTTCCAGAGATGATGTACTCCAAGGTTCTCCATGTCAAAGATCATCAAAGATCCCTCAGTATGCTTCAATCCTCTCTAAGAGAAATATAATAACAATGCATTATTTGTTATCGGTTCTTTTTAGTAAAATGCTAATCTATATGCAGGGCCCTCAGGAAGAGTGGTATTGATACTGATAACAAATATAGCCGAAGAGAATAGAAAGTAAAGTTATAGAAAACATGGTCATAGAGTGAAGGTTGGGTGTAGTAGAGTGTCTTTTTTCACGTTGCATTTCCTCCTTCCCTTCTGCATGTTTGTCTTTATTTATTTTCTTACTTTTCTCTCTTTTCTCTATATATTCGATGGGAGACGCTTCCCCCCCCCTCCCCCCATTTCCACGCCATTAAATATAACATTAAGTCGGTACCTGTTCTGAAAGACACTTATGGCTGTGTATCAGGTCCTCAAGTGAATGGGCATAGGTCTTGAGGATATCACTGGTCTTGGCTGAATATAGCACTCCTAAAATCAATCATAAAACCAGATTTAGTGTTTCATTCAGTGGCAATTCAGCATTCCTTGACCGTGGGGAGGGGGGGGGGCATAAGTCTTGTTTATTTCTGACAACCCCCAACCCCAACAAAAACAAAAAACAAAAAAAGAGGAGAAGAAGAAGAAGAAGAAGAAGAAGAAGAAGGAGAAGAAGAAGAAAAAAGTACGTTTGCCTGTTTGGGGAGGGATGCATTATGAGAAGGTAGGCCTACACGTTTGTACAGCTATGTATCAAACGTATAACAGGTTTGGTTTGCCGGGGATATGGCCCCCTGTGCCCTCGATCTTGGATCACCCAATGTCATCATATTATGCAGACATGATTTTTTCGTGATTTATTTTATGATCACATGGTAGCATTGGTAGCAATAATACCAAATAAGATTTTGATAAAACATGTGTGTATCTAATCACTTATATAGCAGTTTTACATATGGATCATATTTCAGGCATTTACATTTCACAATGAATACCTTTAGGATCGAAGTTACCCATTGGTGATACATAGACAGCATGACCCCCTTTGTCCAATCCGGATACTCCTCCACACCAGTATGATTTCAAGGCCTTAAGAAAAAGAGGCAAAATAAAAGCAAATATCAAAGATGACACTTTCCTTTTTTTTAAAGATTGTTGTCATGTTTTAAATGAGGCGAGAAATACAAAAATAAATATACATATCTCTCTCTATATATGTTCCTATCTGCGGCTGTAAGCTTACTTCTAATAGTAGTCAAAATGTTGAATATCAGAAGAAACATGACAGCAAAGATTTACCTCAGGGACCTCGAACGTTTCCAAAATGGTGTCGATGTTGTTCTCTTTTCTCCAAGTAACATCCTAAATAATTGGAATAATCGTAAAAATAAGGGTCATCAAAATAGAAGAAATAAAACACGGATCCAGCATTGTATTGCATCAGGATGAGGAGGGGAAAATAATGAAGGTATTATATAATTAAATATCTTTCTCAAGTACAGGGCTACACTTTTTCAATCTCATGGAAAAATTGCAACAAATATATTTTTACAATTACGTTGATAATATCTTCATGCATTCAATTAAAAAGATAAACGAGTATAGGCCTACTGGAATGGAATCATGGTAAGTTTCAAATACTTTCAACTTTCAATTTCATTTAGACTGAAACTGTTTGAATGTTGGGTAAAACGAAGTTTTACCTCACTTTATTTTAAACCCACTAAAAATTTTGTTTTTTTAATCACATTTCACGCGCTTAAAAATAAAACATACAAACACGCACCTTTACACGAAATATAGCCTAACGCAAGTTGAGTCAATTGACTTTCTTAATAAAAAATATTCATCATGATTTTTATTTATAATATCTTACTGTCTACAAAACTTTGGACTATCTTGCATGGAGTCAGATCAAAAGTTAAATTAACTTACGTTTCTAAACATCACCTCGGTCTTCTTGAGGTCAAATTTCCTTGCTGAAAGAAGTAAACGGTAGATAAAGACCTGGGGGTGTTTCACAAAGACTAAGATCGACTTTTAGTTGGACTTAAGTATAGCAGGCCGTTCATGCCATTGTTTTCTCTCATCATTTACTGGCATTGGTCTCTCAAGGGACGTACAAATCATGGTAAAAAATCTACAAAACTTACATTTTTTGATAATTCATTATTGAAGGAAAAATATTATCTAAAGATCATAATGAGACCAATTGGGATAGCAAACAATGGCATGAACGGCCTGTTATACTTAAGTCCAACTTAAAGTCGATCTTAGTCTTTGTGAAACACCCCCCAGAACAAATATTTTTACACAAGATCATGAATCGAACAGTGTTTAGCAACTTTTTTTTAAATATCAGGGGGACACGCACGTCCGCGAAATATGTATAAAGAAGGGGATTATCCAAATTTTAGGTGCCCTTTATGGCTCAAAACGCTGTCGGAACCCAAAATAGTGGCACATTTTAAATAGTTCATTCCCAGATCAGATTTTGTCAACCATTGTGCACCCCCCTCCCTGGATACGCCAATGAATGTATACAACTAGAAAACAGATTGACTTGCATAGTAGACATCATGTTCGTGTCACGCTCGAACATTTCAATGGATGACGCACAAGCCTATTGAAATTACCTTAGGTTGATTTTTCGAAAATATTTGCGATCGTGTTTAAACTCATTTCAGAAAAATAAATGATATTTTCGACTTACCCCGTAAGAACCGCAGTAATAATACATCATTATGCTCTCGTGTCAAGATATCTGCAACATTTTCCTTGAACTAATTTAAATGAATGCATGCAGAAGAAAAAATGAAAATTTTACATATACTAAACTAAAATGCTGAAATAACCAACATTTCAGAAAACTATTATGTTTATGTTTCTTTAGCACTCTGATGTTTTCGTTCATGTTATTTTTATGAATATCACCGTTTTGTTTACTGATCAGTATATAGGTAATTTGCTCTAAAAGCACAAAAGCATATAAATTATAGAATAGTAATTTTGAAATGACACTGAAATAAAGATTGCTATTCGACGCGACACCAAATCAGGCAAGCATACGAATCACATGTAAATATAATCAGTAGTCAGCCGTTCAACAAATACACTTGTGTTAATTACCATGACAATTATAAAATGGCAATTCAATAGCGAGTGTTACTCAACGTGTTACCAGATAAGGCAAACATATGGTTCACCTGCAAATAACTAAATAGTGCAAGCCCACTAAAACTCAACAATATGCCAAAGAAAAGCACTTCAGTGAATTAAAATAATCGTAAAATGGCACTCGAATAGAAATTGTTACTCGACGTGGCACTAAGTCAAGCAGTCACACGATTTACCTGTACAAATTTAGACAGAGTGAACCCAATTGAATTCATCAATTTACAAGAAAAACAAATGCATATCAGTGACAAAACTAGTGTTCAATATTAAAAATGATATACAAAACACAGGTTTCCAATAATAATAACATTCAGTTCTTAACAGCAAACATAAACAGTATTTAGCCATTTAACTTGCCACTAGTCTCAATCAGCATAACAATCATAACATGGCACTTAAGTAGAGATTGTTATTTTACGTGATACCAAATGAGGCAATAGAGCAAGCCAAATTAAGCCCAATCATTTGCAAAACAAAGCATAGGCGTAAATTAGAATAGTAATATTGAAATTTCACTTCAATAAAGATCTAAATTATTAAATTGCTATCTTTCTTGAATTACTTTATAGACGTATGCCCAAAATTTTACAATTTTCTCACAACTGCGCCAGGAGTGTCAATTTTCACAGACATGCTGCATTATAAATGTTCACTATTATTATTTTTATTCGACATGACAACAAATGAGGCAGATATATGTTTCCCATGCAAATATTTAAATTGAGTGAACCCAATTGAACCTATTGATTGCGAAACAAGAACATATCAGTGAATTAGAATTAGAGTGAATTAACAATTGTGATGTGTATGCCTTCAGTGATATATTTATTATGGACTTCATGATACAAATCCAAATGCAAGAAAGTTATGAGTCAAAGATAAAAATAAACTATACCTTTTTCAATTTCTCCTGGTGGCTTTCAGTGAGGTCTTCTGGGAAGCCGCTCATCTTTAAAACGGAAATTCTCACTTTCTTACTTCCACAGGCTCACTGATTCATTGCTTCAGAGTATTGATGATATTGATTCTTAATGTGATAACTTCTATAAGTAAGACTGATGCTGGGACCGTGGTTTCCGGGGGAGACGACGATTTTGATCCGCTTCAAACATCAGCCATAATAGTCCTACCTTAAATTTGGATGCGTGTTGCTTTTAAAAGTTCTCTCGATCAATTGAAAACTCAGAATTATTCAGAGCTCTGTGTTGTCTGAAACAATCAATCAAACAAACAAACAAACAAACCGATGTCTGCCTTGAGAACTGTTACGATTTTGCGCCACGGTATAAGATTAAAGATAACTTATTATCGCGTTTAAGTATGACGACATTGACGAGTCAATAATTATCGGATAACCAGGTTGATAAACCCATCTTGTAATCGCAAAGGGGGTCAAAGATCAGAGATGGTAGCATAATTTGTTTGTATCTGTATATGATAAAATATGAGGTCTTTATGGACAATATTAATCAATCTTTAATCAGATCAGTTTAGGATTCCAAACCATTACGAATGACCATGCATTCCAAATAGTAAATGTGTACAGTATAATGAATACATTGTGTGTAGCTACCTCTGTCTGTGTGTGGGGGGACGAATTGAATACTAGCATCCAAATCAACCTAACATCAACATAGAGCAATTACAAGAGCCTTTTCCATCGTTTATTGAATATGTAAACATTACAAATTACAGTGACATATTAAATATTCCGAACAAAATTTCTGTATGAGATATACGCTAGGGTATTGAAACAGCAGTTGAGTTGATTTGTCGAAAATCTTTGCGATCGCGTTACTAGAAACAGGCTCACATTAAATAAATCACGAGGGAGAGAGAGAGAGAGAGCGAAAGAGAAAGAAGGACAGAGGTGGAAAAGGTGGGCAATTACGTATGGAGCAGCATAGAAGTTCATTCGAAAAGACAGCCATATTGTGATACTCGAGAGTCAAAGTAAAAACACAGATCCAATAACAGATTAACTTTTATTTCAGTAAATCAACATTCGCGGTAGTGTTTAAGAGAATAATGTTCAAGTAAAAAGAAGCTTTGGAAATAATAGTTCCAACGTCTGATACCAAGCGATTACATTATGAATAAGTGCAACAACAAAAAAGAACATCAAACTTTCTAATTGGTCATAAAGCTCATAAAGGTCGTAAATAACAACATTTGTTTGAGATATATATATATATATATATAGAGAGAGAGAGAGAGAGAGAGATGAATTGAGATATGAGCATGCCAACTAGTTGGGACTGTGTAAATGCCCCAAAAAAAAAAAAAAATAAATAAATAATGGCATAATTATATTCACTTTTGCTAAAATCTGAGAATGAGCCACTCACTGCTAGTATATCTATTTTCTCCATTTTATGTTACGTTTTATTGATTTTACCAAACCAATTTTTATTTTTTTTCCACGTAATTATAGGTAATTTATACTGAGTTTAACGATTAATAAGCCAGGGGGTATTTTACATAGACTAAGATTGATTTAAAGGGGAAGTCCACCCTGATAATAAGTTTGTTTTAATATCAGGATAAAAATGAGAAGAACAGATCAGTGAAGGTTTGAGAAAAATCGGACAATAAATAAGAACGTTATGGATGTTTTTTTAATCCACCACTTTTCATTAAATACTTCAAATCTGTGAGTCAAATTGGCAACGCGGTCTCTAAATATGATATCACCCCTCACAATTTATCTTTTTTTTAATGCAAGAAATGTCTCTAAATTCCATTTTGATTAAAAGATATAATTTCTTCATGCCTATATACCTCTATCACATATCACGGATAGCATGTTCTTTCATGCACCCCCAAATAAGATAGGTCTACTATTCCATTTACATTAAGAGAAATGGATGGAGATTTTGGGTCATTCTGTCACTTCAAATCAGTGGTGACTTGTGAGGGGATGACATCACAATTTCTAACCGCATTGCCAATTTGTCTCAAAGATTCCATGATTTTCATGATTTTGAAAGATTCATATTAAACTTTCTTATTTGTTGTCCGATTTTTCTCAAACTTTCACTGAATTGTTTCTCTAATTTGTCTGTTTCCATTAAAACCAATTTGATATCAGGGTGGACTTCCCCTTTAAGTTGGACTTTAACTTTGGCAGGCCATTCATGCCACTGATTGCTCTCACCATTGGTCTCTCAAGGGACGTCAGAACTCTACAGAATTAAATTTGTTGATAGTTTATTGTCGAAGAAAAAAAAGTTACTTACATTGTAAACTTATATTTAAAACTTGGACTTATATGACGGTAGGTGATTTATACCTTAAAAAGTCTTGAACCAGATGTAAACTTAGAAGGGAAAAAACCTTAGAATTATGATCTTTAGATAATATTTTTCCTTCAATAATGAGCTATCAAAAAATGTAAATTCTGTACATTTGTGACTACGATTTGTACGTCCCTTGAGAGACCAATGCCAAGAATGGTGAGAGCAACCAGTGGCATGAACGGCTTGCCATAGTTCAAGTCCAACTTAAGTCGACCTTAGTCTCTGTGAAACACTCCCCTGGTTTAATTTCAAAATTATGGGCAAGGGGTTTTAATGGGAACACATCCCCCAACCCCACTTTCCTGGATCCCCACTCGAAGCTGCTTAAAATAAGTATACGTACTAGTAAATTAATAGCTATTGATTTCATATTCACTTTTTCTTTTATTGAATGTGGATTCATATTGACCATAATGGCAATAGTTCTACAAACTCATTGTAAATATCCATTTATTATTTTACACTTGACACAAAATTTACTTATAACTATTTATTTTTATAATGTATATCGCTGTAGAACATGTATTTTAATTCATGTCATGTTAGGTTATATTGACATTGTCATTGTACATTTATATATCTTTTGTTTCAATGGTTTCAATTGTGGTGAATAAATACATTCAATTCAATTCAATTCAACTTCACCATGGAGCTTATTAGCACATTACTACCTTTTAGAGCTACATAGCTGTTAATTTGTATTGTATCATCAAGAAAGTGCTTTATAGATCCAACTATCATTAGTTCACAAGGTCGCCTTTTTGTAGACCACCCCATTTATAATCGTCAATCGTTGAGGTTCATGCTATCTGCTCCTTCCCCCATCTCCTGAAACTCTGGTTCTACGTCACTAGGCTCCAGTAGTTCCAGCCAATAGGAGAGCTTCTTTGATTTGGTCCAGCTGTGACTGTTGTCAAATCGTGCAACGTCTGTTAGAAAGGAGAATAGGATACTGAAAAGTCACCTGATGGCAGTCACCTGATAATTTCAACGAATTTGACCACGTGACGTGAGGAAAGCATACTAGTGCCTGTTGCATATGAAGCTTCATTATTTTCGACTGTCTTGAATCCAAAGACCGGGGTAATTATACGCTGTGACTTGTTTTGGTCAATTATTGAACTGGAAAAGCACTATCTAACACAGTTATTATTAACGGTTGAAACCATATGAAAGCAATTAATGCATGTACACTCAATTCAAAGCGATGTTGACATTGTTCATTCATTGTTTATTCCTTGCCCAACATCAATCTTACATGAGGCGTCAAAAAACCTCACTAGCTGCTGACGGAGTCCTACGTCAGACAAATTACACCTCGTGTGCAACGGGCTTACGTCATGCCGATCATCAGATACGTTTTAACATATGAATAAAGCACCCCAAAAATATGACACTTTCTTTTTTTCGCCTTTCTTATTTTCCCGCTTTTTTTTAATTGTGCCCCACCCCACCCCACAATCGTTCGTCCACTATTAACAAATAATATTCCTGTAAAACTTGTTTTCTGATAAGTAATCCAAATATTTTCTACTAAAATTCTAAATATTATAGTATTCGACAACAATTTCAGTAAATCCTACTTACATGTGCCAGGTTCAGCAATCATGATTTCTCCGTTCTCAGGAACCATGTGACTGTTGTACTTCTCCAGTTTCAAAATGGCTGTTTTCTTACCCTTCGCGTCCACGCGATCAAACCCGAATTTGATGTCATTGCAATCCGTCTGAAACTCATACCTATAACATTGATGATAAGTTGAAATTAGAAGGAGTATCATGTATCACTTGCCGAATTGTAAAAGGGGGCACAATCGGCTCAGGGCCCCCTCCCTTTCTAAAAAATTCCCGGGAATATAAACAACTCTATACACAAATGAAAAGGATGTTTTCTTCTGCCCCCTCCCATTTCTTAAAGGCTCATGAAAAACTGATAATTTGTGCCCCTATAGAATCGTGTATCCGTTCCTGTGAATGTTGTCAAAGGTTAATAGTCATCGAAATAGGGCTATTTTCCTTAGAAGTTTTGTATTTCCAATTTAAAAAAATAAATCACATAACCTTTAAAAAGGATTGGCGTATCCAGGGAGCACGGAGGAGGGTTGCGCTGCTGTAAAAAAAACCTAATGCGGCATGCTTTATAGTGCACACAAAATAAAGAAAGGTGTGAACATTTGACATCGAGCCCCCTAAATATTGTAATAGTATAAGCTCACTTTTTGCATTTTGCTTGTCGGAGATTTTCCTAATTTTGGAGGAATAACTGTATTCATTCTGGGTTGCATACTTGTACCTATGTTACGCAGCCAAATTGACTCCATTCTGACAGATTATTGGTACTTGGGGGCAAAGTAATTCATTGCTAATTCGGTCTGATGCCGGTCTTGTATCGGTCTCGTGATTGTGACTGGTGTATATTAGTGTAATGAACTATCCAAACTCATATATTTGTACCTCATGACGCTGTTAGCGTTCTTGACTTCATACTTGAATTCGACGACACCCCCTCTTGACACCTCATGCGTTGTCAGTGTATGCGGCGGTTCACGGTCCTTTAAGTAGAATGAGTTGGGAATTTTGCCACCCACTCTTATCTACACGCAAGTATAATAAAAGCTTCGATGTTGAATATGAAACATGAAATGACCACATAATTACAGATAATATAAACTATTTATAACATTTCATTAAGAAAATGGAGACAAAAATAAAATCATCAGTTGCTCAATTTCAAAACCATGAGAATGATTTCATAACTTCTAAAGCAGGAAATATGAGTAAGGTATTGACTATATATAGGTAGAGTAACATAACATGTTTGAAATGGAAATCACGACAATTCAAGTCAATCCAATGTAAATAGTTGTATGAATACGCCCTCCGTTGTATATAATTAAACATGTCTTTTAGAGTAGATCGTGTTCATGCAAATTAGATTATAAATCATTTGAAAAAATGGATTCCTGTATCAAGTGGCACATAAAACATCAATTGAGAGCTATAAACATAAATATACGTATACAGGTCGTACACCTAGGTACTATAAAAAAAGTGCTTTTTATAGGCGCAGTAGAGTATATTTGTATAGTAGCTGCGCTATATGATTGGACATATTATTATTATTTATTATTATAATATTATTTTAAATCACCAGTGAAGTACACATCTCGTTTCCATCAGGATCTGTCTTGGTTCCTCCCCAGTAAACTGGCAGCTGACCAGGGTCTATCTGCTTCAACAAAACCTCCTTCCAATTACCTAGAAATGAAGCAGAAAACCACATTTATGTTACCCCTTGTTTCCTACTCTCGGAGCTACGTCCGTTTGGTTTCAACAAATTGAGCAACAACTTATACCTTCCCCTAATCGATCTGCGCCTGTCACAGTACACGAGACATATACACGCTTTACCCTTATATTTTCATCTTATCCCACACCATGTTTTTGTGATAATTCACATCAACTAAACTAAGATTAAACACATTTAAGATTAAGAATTCAAAGCTGTGATTCTTACTTCCCAAAACCTGGATTTTCTTTCTGGTGTCCTCACGGAGGAAAGGCTTGACTAATGAGTAGGTCACCGGGAAGATCTTGGGTGCTCGGATGATGAAGAGACGGTAGATCAACTCTGGATAATGCTGCTCAGCAATCACAGCGGTCTGTCAGAGTTTCAGATTATACTTTGTTATTGAAAAAAAAAAATTCTTCCAAATTTACTTCTAGTTCTGCTTTGGCACGGCTCGCCGAGACAGAACAATTTAACTGAAAAATAAGAAGGCATGGAGCAATTTGATCCTATATTAAGTGCGAGTAGATCAGAGGCATAGCGTGGGCCAAAATATCATACGGGGAACTGGCATTATAGAGGGGACTGGTCTTACTCGATGAAATAAATACAAATAATCACAATTCTCATTTGTTTGGAGGGGGGTCCAAAGGGTCGTGGTGTCTTTTTTATACGTTGCTCTTCCCTTCTCCTTTTCCTCTCAATTTCTATGTTTTCCTTTTTTCCTTCCCTTCATTTTTCGCAATTTGTTGAGGCGTGTCCCCAGTAGCTACGCCATTGAGTAGGCGCACATTTCCTATCAATGTGGGGTAGACCACTAAGGATCAACGCTTACCAAAGTGCACAACACGCGAACAGACTTGTTTTGGGAACAATAGATTTGTTTTTATTATTAATCATCCCACTATTTTATAACATTGGAAAATATGCAAATAATTATGTTTTTTTTTAAGCATTAATAATAATCCATTTAGCAGAGATGTTATAAACCAGGATGCAATGTTAGATCAAACACTTGCCTTGATGAACATATCAATTGCTGGTTTCCACAGATGATGAACACCAAGGTTCTCCATGTCAAAGATCATCAAAGATCCCTCAGTATGCTTCAATCCTTTCTGAGATAATACAACAATGATGGTAGTCATAGAAACACGAATAATCACAACATTTAGATGAAACTAGTATTTGTTCCGAACAGCGTTTATATCAGAAATCAAACATTCTTATTGCAAATAATTTGAGTCTCCTGGAAAAATCTTTAGGGGTTTAGTATCAAATCTAAATTATATTAAATCTTAACTTGCGACTGTAGTATACTCCCTTTTGTGCTCGTTAAAAACAAGGCGTCTTTTGATTGAGTTATAACCTTCAAGCACACGCATGGTTCCTTAGCAGTCAGTTAAAACAAAATGAAACCCAACCTATAATTTGTTTTCTCTTCATACAACGTTTCTAAGCGCTTTACATTGCGACTATAATTATCATTACCAATGTTAATCTAGTCTCTGAAAAATTAGCGTATGCCCAAATAATTAAACAGTTAAAAGCAGTGCTTGGACTGTTAATTTTGCATTCACTTATACGATGTCACCCTCAAATGGCAGTTCACAGACCATGGCAGTCATTGACGCAGTCTTGCGTTATTACATGACGCCTCGTGTACAATTGGCACAAGGGATGAATTTAGGAGAAGTTCTCATACCTGTTCAGAGAAGCGCTTGTGATTCTTGATCTGGTGTTCAATTGAATGGATGTAAGTCTTCAGAATGTCACTGGCCTTCGCCGAAAATAAGACACCTTGAATAAAAATTATAAAAAACACGAAGATATCCTAATGATATCTTTCTGCATGTGTAAATGAAATTTGTATTAATCAAAATGTAAGTATAGATGCCAAAATATATGTAGGCATTGACAGCGAAAATATAAATATAGATTAACGAAACCCTGCAGTAAATTACAAACACACACATACACACACCCACGAAGCAAGAATCATACGAAAAATAAGACTTATCCACTCGGTCAGAATACTAGCTAAATTCTTTCCTAGTTTTGCTCATTCCTCAGCTGTTTAACATTTGTGAGTTAAAATTTTCGGCCGGAATCAGTCAATTCCAACTTCTTGAACATTCAAATTAATTTCGATTGATTCTTGGAGGAAATATTAATGATTATCAAAATTCATAATCGAATTTATCTAAATGAATACCTTTAGGGTCAAAGTTTCCAACCGGTGATATGTAGATAGCATGACCCTCTTTATCCAACCCACACACTCCGCCGCACCAGTACTTCTCGAAAACCTGAAATGTTAAGTACTGTGTCAATATTCTGCAAATATCGATCAAATCTATTGCCTATTGTATCTTCTTGTTGAAGAGAAATGTCCATCATGGTAAATACCATGTTCCAATATAATCTAAAAGTGTGGGGAGAACCATATGAGTGATATTTTGTGGAGATTCCATCCAAGAAAGTTATGAAGATTCGACGTCTTAAACAATAATGGAAACACTTCCCTTATGCAACCAAATGTGTAATTGCAGGGCACACCCCAACCCCTACCATCGGATGGCGAAAAGAGGTAGGGAATATATTTTTTTAAAGGAAATTTCCTGAAATTCTTTTCAGTGCAGTGCGAGAAAATACTTATTCAAAGCAAAATGCCTAGATGTTAATGGCTTCCCAATTCTCAATATGTTATTCTCAAGATGAAAATTGTTCACAAACAAAACTATATTTTTTAATTTGAGCAATGGGGTTTTATTATGATATATCCAAATTGCATTAATCTCTTGCTTTGATAAACATGGTCCCTAATGAAAACGTTGTGCGAATTTGATCAGACTTCCTTAAGAATATATGCAAACCTACGAAAATACACAAGTTAGAAGTGGCATCAGACGGAAAATATTACCTTATATTACCTTAGTAAGGCCTTTTGGCAAGATATTAATATAAATGTGCCAAACTCCACCCAGGTGAGGTAAATGGGTACCCGGTAGGAAGAAATTCCCTAAATGCTTGAGCGCCTTTTAAGGTATAGCTCGGCTAAACCCGGGGAAATAATATGATTGCAGAGTTCTCAGGGAGATATATTATTATCATTATCATTATTGCTATTATTCTTGCTATTATTATTAGTAGTAGTAGTAGTAGTAGTAGTAGTAGTAGTAGTAGTAGTAGTAGTAGTAGTAGTAGTAGTAGTAGTAGGAGGAGTAGTAGTAGTAGGAGTAGTAGTATTACCTCTGGGATCTTGTACCAATCAAGAATGGTGCTGACCTTATTTTCCTCTCTCCACTTGATATCCTAAAACAAATAGAAATTGAAAAGCTAAACAAAAAATTACATACCAGGTGGACATTTCCTATGTGTAAAATTATACAGTAAACGAAGGTACTTTTGCGAGCAAAAACAAAAACAAACAAACTAAAAATGAGATTAAATTTTCCTGCTAGTCACTGGCTCATAAAGCATTAGTTTACGCTTGTACTTTGACAGCTAGATATATTTAAATGGGGATGATAAAGATGAGTAAAGATAATATTCATGTTTTAATGTGAATGAGAATTATTTTACATAAGTTTTGATAGTGCTAACTTACCATCCGTAACATCTTCTCTGTTTTTTTCAGGTCAAATCTTCTTGCTGTTAGGGAGTAAAACATATAATTGGTCATTTTGGTAGTGCGAGAACTGGAGCGCATTCCCCCCTAAGTTTTTATATTTTTATTTTGTTTTGTTATGGTACAGGCATGTCACTATCTTCTCAACCAAGTTTGTCCATGGGCTAGATGGGGCTAGATCGCCCGCCTTTTTGTGAAGGAGGGGTGGAGTTGGGCGGGGTTCTGGGAACTTTACCAGCCGGTTTTTAGACTGATCACCTATTTGTGACGGAAATAGAAGGTCTAAGTAAGTTTAAGGGACCTAATCGTACATGCCTAATAAGGTAACACCTTCGGGATAGACTCTTGGTCTATACGCTTAATACGACATCATCGGAATTCAGAGAGAGAGAGGGAAAGAAGTGGTGGTGGGTGGGAGGGGGGGGGGGGTTGGTGAGCATCAATCTACCTTCGTAATGGGAGATGCAAATGCATGAATCATTGTTTAACGCTCCATGCGACAGACACAAAGTATATTCCGATATTATTTACCATGTTTACGGAGGCACATATACTAATACGCTAACATGTTGCAGCTCATTATCGTATATAATTACTATTATTTTCTATCGCCTTTTTTCCATATAAATTTTCCAACTTGTGTTTAAAATACTAATTCCTTTTACTTTAATTACTATAAGTGATCTTGACTCCTTAATGTCGGGAGGGGGGCACACCCTGTACCCCGCATTCATGTTCACACGCTTGAGGGGGAGGGGAGGGGATGGGCAATATAACTTACCCCGAAGGAACTTCAAGAGCAAGACATGGTCATGTTCTGGCTTAAGAACGTCTAAAACATTTTCCTTGAACTGAGTGAAAAGAAATATGATAGGGAAATTAATTTACGGCAATGTTCGTGATAACTTCAATCATTTAACTCATTTCATCAATACAAATGTCGAATGTGTGTCTTAACAAGCTGATTTTTCATTACTGGACATTGTTTTCTCGTTTTTTGAATGTCAATCTTTTCAACAGTGAATCATGTCAACAGTGAGGAAGCGAGTTGGCTCAGTCAGTAAAGCGTATGCCTGTCCAAGCCAGACGGATGACTGGAGCCTGCGTTGTGTGTTAACGTGCCCCTCCCCCGTTCCGTGGACGCAGGCTATGTTAAGTGGAAAACACTCCGTCCATCACCACCTTTGCGCGTTAAGAACCCACTGTATATTCGTGTAAGAGTAGGGGGAAATCCCGGTGCAGTGTCCCACATGCACACACCACTGTTATTTATTTATTTATTTTATTTATTCATGATTTCTTTCAACAGGGTAGTTTTATTCAGTTCCACTGGAAGCCAGTGTACCTGCTTTTCAAGAAAGCTCTGCATAATACAATAACAGTATAAAAACACAAGTAAATAATGCAATAATTAAAAATGGTACATACATGTGAAATATCAAATTAAACATATATCTTTAAAAAAAGACACTATTTGAATCGTACAATATTTGTTATCAATTATTTTTTTTTTAAATACTGAATCATTAAACTAACAAAACCACGCCTAAAAAAAATTGAAATACTAAAATAATTACAGAAGGAATAGAGTGCAGTAGGCCTATTGCACTTTTGAAAGTGTACAAAAAGGTAAAAGAGTCACAGTAAATGCATATCAAGACGGCATTGCTTTTTTAACAACTGTAATGATGTGCATGACTGAACATAAAGTGGGAGTTTGTTATATATACAACAGCGGACCATAGTAGGCAAAGCCACCCCCCACTCAGTGTTATTTAGGGTACGCGTATGCTTTTCCCTCCCTTTGAAAGCACCCCTATCTCAGGGCTGCCAACATTTCTGAACCCCCTTTCGCGGGCTTTTTCTGCCTTGGAGACCCCCCTATCTTTGATATTCAAGATATTTTATAACCTCCTTTTAAAATTTCTCAGGAGTCCAATGAGAGAGAGAGAGAGAAAACATTCCCTTTTCAATATTTCATAACCCCCTTTATAAATTTCTCAGGAATCCAAAAAGAGAGAAAGGAAAAACACCCTCTTTTTAAAGAAATCTCCGGGTGAAAAGTCAAATACACCCCCTTTCCTTACAATTCTCGGGCCGGACTTTGTCACTCGAAAAGTACCCCTTTACCGACCCCGGAGTGGGGGGGGGGAGGCAATGCTACGTTTCCTATATTCAGTGAGTGCCTGCGGGACAAACAAAGGACTGTTAACTATACAAAAGACTGGTCGTCGAATAACGAGACGGTTTAAATAATTTGGAGCTTGTTTATGCAAAATTTTACAAACAAGAACACAAAATTGATATTTTACCCTTACTTCCAGATTTGTATTTGTATATAATAATAATAGTTCGTCCTTATATAGCGCATTTCAGGATCGCAGGCCCTCTCAATGGGCTTTACATATATATATATATATATATATATATATATTAATACCCCGGTCATCGGATTCATGCTTACTCGCACACAATGTATGCACATTCTCCACTCCCTGGGGAGCATTCCAGCGAGTCACCATTTTACAAGCGCCACTTGCTAATCAAACCACATTAAATTTCGCATCCTACCGGGTACGCATTTAACACCTGGGTGGAGAGTGGCAAATGTAGATCAATGTCTTGCCAAAGGACATTAGTGCCGCGATGGGACTTGAACCGCGGACCTTGTGATCCACAGTCCGGTGACATATCCACTCGTCCACGGCACCTCTACGGAAGGAGAGACCTAAAGGTTACAGTGATTCAATTCGCTTTTCGCCTCTCAGGCACAGGTGACGCCAATACTTAATAATGATTTTAGTAAACCCAATAGATCTAGAGATCTTCGTTGAAATGAAATATCAATGCCACATAAATAACATTAACGCTTGTTATGTTATTGAAACGATAAATGCACTCTAACACGACCTTTATTAAACCAAACGATAGTGCAGTGTGTATTAATGTGATGATCATAACAAGGCATGGTTATAATACAGTGTGATGAAAATAGAAAATGGAAATATTCTTTACCTTTCTTAATTTCTCCTTCTGGCTATCTGAAAGGTTACCCGGGAAGCCGCTCATCTTGCCCTTGAAATTGGCAACACTCCTTACGGAAAGCTTGGACGACTAGGTTCACTTCCTTCAAATCCTCATGTATACACTATGTAATTGGCATTTGGACGCTGTGATCACAGACAGCTTACCATTTCAAATGCATTGAACATCGATGACTCTATATACCAACAAATTTTCATATAACTCTCAACTACAGGATAGAAAAACATGGAAGCAGAGATAGCCAAGACCAGGTCTTTTTTGGAGGTGTGTCACGATGCACTTCTTATCATAACAGATCATTACAATCTTCCAATCAGGGGCTCTTGTACTCTCGGGCTTCATATATATTTACCATAACGTCAGATTACACCAACTCGCATCGGTTAACTAAGCTGTAATTAGACCTGATGGAGGGGGTTAAAGTCCACCACAACAAAGGACTGCTGTTCACAACTGACTCACTGAAGGGAGGAAAATAAGTTACAAAGTTCAATACAAGAGGGGTGAAAGATTTCAATATTGGAGATAAGCACTGAATGAAAAGCATTAGACCTATACCTTTGACCAGTAAACTCATACACCTTTTTCCAGATTAAATTAAACAAAAAATTCTGATATCTCCAAGATTGAAATCTTTCACCCCATTTATATTGAACTTTATAACTTATGGTGTCCTGCACCGGGGTCCTGCAGGGGCGAAGCCAGAATATTTTGGGAAAGGAGGGGGGGGCAGACCAAATTTGTTACCCAAACATCATCTAGCAACAGCAACATAAATAATTATTTTAAAAAATCATAAAGAATAAAAGAAAAATAGTTGTTTTGCAAATTACTGACAAGGCTCTAATGATGTTTTTTTGTTTTAAAGGAGGGGGGTGCACACCCTTTACCCCTCTTTAAAATAGACACCCCTGGGGCTCCATGATTGACTCTGGTGCCGCGCATCTCGCTCTTGATATCGTCCTCCTTTTAATGTATTGTTTAGTTGATATCCTCTGGGAAAAGGTGTATGAGGTTACTGGCCAAAGGTATCGGTCTGTATGCTCTTTATGCAGTAATACACTAACAAACAGCTGTACAATCACAAGCAGTGGTGTAACTATGGGGGGGGGGGGCAAGGCGGCAAGCGAGGGAGGAGAACGATAGAGAAGGAAGAGGAGAGAGGGAAAGAAATGTGAAAAAGAAAACGATAGAAAACGCTGTAGCCTTGTTCATTTGTCTTTCACCCACCTAGTAAGATGACAACTGCCCCCCTGACGTTGGTGCCTCTTACATGCAACCAAGCTATTTCATTATTCATTAACGAAATTGTCCATTAATTGGGTTTTTTTCAATGTCATAATAATATTCATCCGTTAATTAGTCCAGGGGCGTTTCACAAAGATCCTAAGTTGAACTTATCTCTAAGTTGGACTTAACAACGATGGAAAGCCGTTAGCATCTTTGAAAATATTTTGTAAAAGTTATTTTAAAAGGCATAAAATGTCGATTCAAATCATTCATATTTTCTATTATCAAGGATATTTCATGTTCTTGATGTGGAATTTATAAAAAGTCTAAAATACTTGAGTTTTTGCCTTTGAATATATTTTATTTTGAGGCTACAAATGGTTCTCCATAATACTTAAGTCCAACTTAGAGATAAGTTCAACTTAGGATCTTTGTGAAACACCCCCTGGGCACGTCACTATTGTACTCACTTAAACTCAGGGGCGTATCCAGTATTTTGTAAAAAAGGGGGGGGGGTACATTCCAGATAAATCTATCCAAAAAAAAAACATATAAAAAGAGAATATTAGTCTCCTCATGGGAAAAAAGTGAAAAAGAGGGAGCACATATTTTGATTGTTTAAGATTACGAATATCCCCATTAATGCAACCCTAAGTACACGATAGAAAAAATTAAAATGTGTACAGAAGAAATACAGTAGTAGATTGCATCATGTTAAAATCGGTACGTTACATTGTTGATAAAGATAATGCCCTGATTTTATCACACCTTACTTATTGTAACATACTATAGGGATATTGTGGAAAGTGTCTTCAAATCAATCTCCAAAAATACAAAATCAGGCAGCACGCATAATCAATAATACCCTTTAGGATTCATCGGGAAGTTACAACCTTGAAAACCTTGGATGGGATACACTTGAAAAGAAAATGAAACAAAATACCGCTATAATGATGTTCAATATGTCTCATTAATAAGCCCCTTCTTATCTAATCGACAATTTTTTATTCCGAGAAAGACCATACAGTATGCAAGGTGGCAATCTTTGGCAACCAAAAACTGTCTCGACTAAGCGTACCATTTTTATATAGAGGCGCTGTTTTGTTGAATTATTTACCGTATGACACGCAGGCTGCACATAACAAACACAGCTTTATTACATTTTGAATAATGATAGAGAATTTGTAACTGCTGTTGTATATCAATGAGTGCTCGAATACTTATTATTTATTATGGGGGTATGTCATTCTGTGATGTTTGAGTTTTACATTGTTGTGTTATTGTTTTAAAGAAATCTTCTTTATTAACAATGTTTGATGTTTCCGTTTGGGTATTTTGAATGATTTTATCATTCTGGTAGTTATTTTAGATACAAAAGCGTTATTCGTATCTGTGCTTTTTGTGTTGAGTATGCAATCTCTTATTATATTTCGTTACATTTAAACAAATATTTATACATTATTTTTTATACTTCTTTTGAACTTTCCCAAACTTTTGAACATTTCACTTTTTCGATCTGTTGTGTATTAGTGTTTTTGTGTTTTATTGTTTGTTCTAAGATTGAATAATTTTATTAATTTTTATACCATCACTTTTCATTTTATTTTATTTTGACTACATGTATTAATACAGAAGCGACCAGATATGAGGATCTGGCTGGGGGTCATGAACATCTCCCAGATGGTGTAGAAGGCTTAGGTCAAGGTCAAGTTATTATTATATCAGTATTTATTTTACAATGTTTTAAATTTATCTATTTTGTAATGTTTGACACGGCCCCAACGGAATCCAGTCTTGTCACTGTTTGGGCTTTTACCGTGTATAAATAGATAAATTCAATTCCATTTAACAAACATACAAACAGACAAAACAAAGCGATACTAATTTGGGGTATGCAAAATAGAATTTTAAAAACCCTCAAGAAAACAAAGGCAAAACGTATTTTAAAAGAAAACAAGAACATTTCGCATTACACTTGACAAAGATAAGTACAGCAAATGATCACTCAAGACAGGATATTGGTTGTCGAAAGGCATTTTATATATCGTAACTTAAAATAAAAACTGGATAAAAGCCAAGAATATCAGCCACAAGCTGTATAGTAATCGTTAAACATCGTTTCTTAGTTCTTTCTTTCTAAATAATGAGATACTTAAGCATTAAATTTATTTGGTTAATTTTTCCTCGAGAGCTTTTCCTTTAAAGCGTCCTTCCTCTTGAAAACAAAGTATCACAGTTCCTTGTTTGCCCAATATTAAGCACCGTCATTTCCCTATCTATCACAGACCGCCCGATTGAAGTGTTTTTTTGTCAATGATCACGTAATATAACTAACAAACTGATCACGTGACTTAACCGACGCTTCATTTCATTTTGCATCTCACGGTGTTTCACAATCTCGACTCTTGTCTCATTCGAAGTAATACCTGAACTTAAAGCATCTTTGACTCAGCACACGTTGCTTTGAAAGGATTTATTCCTACAATAATACACATAAAGATGAGGGAAGAGGAACAATGTTGATCAGGGTAATCAAGAAAAGCGGAATAAAAGATAATTGACGTGCTTAAGAAGCTTGAGAAAGGTCGGTTTGACGAAAACAATCTTGAAACAAGTCTGCTGATGAAGGAACTAATTTTAGACAAGCCTTAACTCGTTGCCGAGAACCGAGTCACTGGACTGCAATCTTACGAGGTGTATCATGTTTATAGACACTGCACATTTGGCGAAAGGAAGTTAAATGCTTGTTTTAAAAGTCAAAGAAAAGCGCATATCCTATAGGACAATTGAACGCAAGGAACACAGAGGGACAGGCAAGAACACAGTTGTAGGAACTACTGAATTTTCATAACTACTGATATCTCTCTGATGTAGTCCAGGACTTGGCCTATCGACCCTCTTGGGAAGCAAAACAGGCCATCCAGTCACGTCTTGGAGCAGCTTCGTAGGCCAAAGGTAGACACGGTGCTTAAATCATTCCAACTATTACATCAAGTGGTGATATTCTGGGTTTGAGTTACAAAAATACTTTCTTAGCAGTCAACTAAAAGAAACAAACAAACAAATTTTGAGAAGGCATGAAGCACGATTCTACAGCAGCCGCAAAGACTTCATCGTTCTACCATGGATATTTCTTTTTTAAAGATTGGCCTAGGTTTCATTTTCAGAACAAAAAGGCTGACTCATCGTAATCATCTTTACGGACCAAGTATACTACTTCCATTTTCCTTCAGTTTTCTCGCATCAATTTAGTATCAGCGACCTGCTGTTTGGAACTCACGATGGCTGTGTACGCTCACGCAATAAGCTTCGTAGTACTGTGTGGATTCACTATGCGATATGGTGTGGTGATGGATCGCACCAGCATAACTCTTAATCATACGTGCTCGGAAAACTCGAGTGACCATAGCGCCAATTGTTCATATCGCAGTCTTACATCAGTTCCCCGGAATCTTCCACACGACTTGCGTTCCCTCAACGTTTCTGATAATAATATCTCTATGCTCCTGGACCAATCGTTCGTGAACTATACACAGCTAGAAACTTTTGACGCTAGTTATAACTCCATCTACCTCATTGAGAATGAAACATTTCATGCTCTCCTACTACTTAAGGTATTAATGCTCCATCGCAACAGTATCAGTGTCCTACCCGATTCCCTCTTGGAGAAGAATGTTCATCTATCCTTGCTAATTCTACATCATAATAGACTCAAGAGAATTCCTCGCATCTTTGGAAACAATATGCAAACTACTCAGTTTGCAGAAGATGGGGAGGACGCATGCGGATGTAAGAATTTGTCACTTTTTGATTTGTCTTTTAATAAAGTCAAATCACTAGAACAAGGAGATTTTGTATCTATACGTAATTGCTCCTTCGATAGATTCAGCTTGAATTATAACAATATAAAGAGTCTCCCTCGTGCCGTTTTCACGGATCTACCAGCAGTAAATCTACTCATCAATCATATACAATTGGCTAAATTCCATGCCGAGTCCTTTCTGGGTAACAAGGCAATAGTAAAAGCGACCATAACCAGGTCGGGCATTAGATGTATTGTACCCATGAATACATCAGAAATACCAAGATATCTTTTACCAGGTATAACAAAGCTTTATCTACAAATCAACAAATTGATAACTATTCCAAAGTATGCCCTGGATGGGTTCGAAAAACTCCAGGTACTAGACATTGGATCCAATCATTTATCTAGTCTTCATAACGAGTCATTTTGTGGATTGAAGTCGCTGGTTAATTTGAGACTAGCTGTAAACGAAATTAAGTCGCTTCCACGAGGATCTTTTGCTTGCGCCGAAAAGCTTGAGAGCATTGATTTGTCAAATAACGACATTTCTGTATTAGATCCTCAATGGTTCGACGGAAGCCACCGTCTCAGCACTTTGACATTGTATCAAAGCAAAATTTATGAAATCAAAACTATACCATGGAACGCAACAAATCTTCAAACTCTTATCTTAGCCAACAACAACCTTGACTCCGTGGACAGAAATACGTTCATTGGTTTAAAAAATCTAAAATATCTCGATTTCTCCAGGAATTTGTTTCTAGATATGACTGTTGATGCCTTTGAAGAAACCAGTTCTTTAGAAAAGATCATAATGCAAAATTTGGTCAAATTCACCATGACTGGTTCTTTTAGAAACATGCATCAACTAGTATTCCTCGATATGTCCTATCTTCATAGTCACTTAAAAATTACTTCCCGTTGCCAATTTAGTAATACGTCGGCGCTGAGGACTCTTAACTTATCCAGAAATTACCTCACTGCCAAAGATCTAGTCCAATTTAAAAGCAATAGATCACTGTTTTCAGGACTGGTTTCGTTGCACACCCTTAAACTGCAAATAAACTTATTTGATGATTTCCACCAGGTTCCTAACGCATTTACCACACTTTGGAATCTTCATGAGCTAGATCTGACTGACTGTCGCATACAGCGAATTGACTCGGGGATATTTAGGAATCTCACGTCACTAACAGTTCTCTCGTTGGCCGCAAACTTGATTAAAATCATTCCCGAGAAAGCTTTTCAGGATTTACAGAATTTACGTACCCTGAAGCTAAATTATAATTCTATTACAGTTATCGAGAAGCAGTTATTTTCTAGAACTCCCAATCTCCAGTATTTATCCCTTCAGAATAATCATATCTCCACGATAGATCCTTTCACACTAATACCAACAAGTTTAAATGTGTTAATCATTGCGAACAATCCCTTCACATGTACCTGCCAACTTGCGTGGTTCAGGGAATGGCTGGACAAGGTGAATACAACCATTGATCAAAGAAGTGAGACTCGTTGCTCTAGTACTTCCTTTAAATCGCTAACAAATCAGACTATCTGGTCGTTCCATCCTAAAGATTACTGCGGAGCCAATATATATCTTATTGTAGGTGTATCGTTGGCAATCGTGACCGTTCTGTCGCTAAGTGTCCTCGTGTACCAAAAGCGATGGTGGCTGAACCACAAACTATTTCTCTTGAAGTTGGCCATCCTTGGGTATCAAGAAATCACTGAAAATCAAGTTCCTGAGGACTACGAGTATCAGCTTAACCTCATGTACCGTGAAGATGATGAGTGGTGGATCAACGAGTGCATGAAGCCATTCCTGCATGGGAGGATGCCACATCTGGAGCACATCATTTTTGGGGATAGTGGCCTTCATCCAGGGTCTTTCTACTTAAACGCCATCTACGACGTCATCGAGAACAGCTACAAAACGGTCTTGTTGCTTAGCAACCAGTCAGTGGAGGATACCTGGTTCATGGCCAAACTCCGTATGGCCGTGGAGCATATGAATGACACCAAGTTGGAGAAGGTCATCCTCATATTCTTAGAGGACATCGATGATGACCACCTACCGTACCTTGTAAGGCTGTTGCTGAGTCGGAACAAACCTTACTTGCTGTGGGTGGATGATGATGAAGATGGACAAGAACTCTTCTGGGCAAAGTTTGAGAAGAGCATGAGGGCCAACAGGGAAATGAATAATGTAATTCCAGTTTAGTAACAGATCAAATAAACATGGCTTCTTACTTTTTTATGTAAGATCGTGTGTCATGACACGTGGTTGTAACTGGACGTGCGTTAAAGAAAAAAAATTCGTTTACTCGAGATTAGTGTTTATACATGTAGGCGAATCCGACGTGACATGCGTCTTTATATAATTATGTTTGTCTCATTCAAATTCAGTCTATTTAAAAACTGTGAACATATATGTAAGTTGTCAAATTTTCTACGAGGAAGTATTCCAAATAGCTCACACTTCCACCCCCTCAAATATGATGTTTACATTTGTGGAAGTGAAGTAGTTTGTTCTTTGTGAATAATATAAAGGGAACGTCTGTGAAACGTCGCTATATAGGGATGACGTGAGAATCTGACCCCCAACATACACACATCATAGACTCACGCACCCCCAACACAGCATTACTTTAAAATATGTCGCAGCTTTTAGTTATGGGCAAATAAAGTTTAAAGTGTTAATAGTCAATGAGCAATGAGAAATTGTAATAAGTGAAGATGATGTATGAGAAGGAGTCGCACTATTTTCAATATCATGCAGGTCTAGAGCATTAAGGCGTTTCCCTGTGTTGATAAGGTAATGATAACTGCTGTTGAAGTATTAAAACATTTCGATGTACAATGAACGCATGTATGTGGGGTGGAAGTTCTGTCTGGGGTCCCTCAAAGGAGTGTCCTAGGTCCGCTTTTGTTCAATTTGTTCATCAGCGATGTACCTAATAGCTTGGAATCACCATGTGCATTGTTCACGGACGACACAGTCATCTATCGACCTGTACGTGATATCACGGACTCTGCATTATTACTACGTGATATTGACAGGGTTTCGCACTGTTGTGTTTCCAATGGAATGAAGCTAAATGTGAACAAAACGAAAGTGATGCGAATCTCATGTTCAAGGAAAAACCTCGCCGAACCAGTATATCATTTGAATGGAGCTCACATTGAGCCAGTCTTACAAACAAAATATCTAGGAGTGATAATCAATACCAAGTTGTCTTGGGATGATCACGTTGATTACATATTACCCGCAGAGCCAATTTATTGATGGGATTGATCACCTCCATGCATGTCATCGGGTTTAGCAACTTCAGCTCTCCTGGTACTTTACAAGTCTCCAGTACTACCGATACTAGAGTACGGCTTACCTGCGTGGAACCCCACCAATATGAATCTCCGTGACAGACTTGACAGTAGGGACTTTTAGATTTTACACGACGAGAACGTGGACTGCCACGGTGACATCCTTTTAAGGTAATGTGACGTCCTTTTAAGGCACTGCCGGGCACGGGCCAGTGCCTTGAAAGAATGGCACACGTTGCAGTCCACTACGTCGACGTGCAAATCTAAAAGTCCCTAGTATTCAAAGAAGAGCCACTCTTATCATCCTGAAACAGACAGCGCAGGCAGCAGATGCCCTGTCCCGAGCGTATAAGACTCCTTAAGTGGGTCTCGCTAGAATACCGTAGGAAGTATTTACTCATTAACTTCGTTGCAAAAGCTCACTACAACATTGTCGAGAGCAGTGAAATTTCTTCGAAAATCAGAGTAATAGAAAGGAGACAAGAAGATAGCAGGTTCCATCACCTGACGGCTCGTACGAAACTTTTAAGTGATTCCGCTATGTACATATTTCCTAGTCTGTGGGACGAACTACCTTGGACTTGCGCGTTGACTTTGTACTCTCTAAATTTCAGATCTGGCAACACAGGCTGAAAAGTCATATCTTCTTCGATTAACTTTTTCTTTTGAAGTCTTTGTTTAATTCACGATAGGTTAATGTAATAATTACGGTATTTTTTGGAATCATCCATTCGTCTACTTCTCTATGACATTCTTGAGCCGAAACTATAATTTTGATTTTATCATTGTTATGTCTCTTTCCTAAGTCTTTTTTCTTTCTTTTTTCTTCTATTATTTAAACATCTTCTGGACAGTTCCAACGACCAACGCAGCTTCTCTATAATTGTTTGTATAATATAAAATATGAAGTACTGGTTCTTTAATGTTTTAGTTCGTTCTCCTAGTTTCCTTACTCGCCTGAAGCCCACTAAGCGTATGTATCTATTCACTTCCTTGACCATGTTATATACCGGTCAACCTACATGATTTTAGCAATTCTTGTCAGCGCGCTACTACATGTTCTCATATTGTTTTCTTATCTCAGTTTATTACTTCATGGTTTCAGTTTACCTACTTGACATTGTATGCAATAGTTTTTAAGCCAGAATTAATTCCTCATGTTTATATTCAGTATCGTGTCATGACCCAGTGTCATCATACTTCATGCTATATTTTACTGGTCTTCTGGGTGCACCAGTTGGTCGGGAAGAGGGACCATTACGATTACAGTGATTAAGTTTGCTTTCCTCTTTCCCGACAGCCAACTGATGCACTCAGAGGACCTCCCTGTAAGATTGTGCATTTACAATTGACATTCATTTAATGTTTGTTTACTCATACTTACATTTGTTGTGAATTGCCGAACTAATAATAATAATTCTAATATTTCCAGTTTCTGGTTCGTGCCCTTTCAACAGTTGAACATGGTTTGTGTGTGACCTCGAATTCGCGGTGGGTCAGATGTACAGAACTGAAAATACGTATTTTCAGTTCTGTTGTCAGCTATAATCAATACATGTTTCTAACAAGAGAATGTATATTGACTCGTAATCGGGGTATTAAAGAATTCTCAATTGTTAACGAATTGAAAAGAGAAACAGAAGAATTTTATTTTGGGTCACATTCTGATAAGGAAATTGTATTATTTATGATCTACTATTGAACAGAATTAATAAAACATGCGGTCTAGATAAAGTTCGACATAAAATTAAAAGCCTATTAACATTTATTCACCAAACGTTCTTTGACTCAGTGGTAGAGCAGTGGTCTCGTAACTGGGAGGCACCGGGTTCGAAACCAAGTCGATGCGCTTGTGATCTTTGGTAAGGCACTACTCCTCATTAACAAGTCCCTCGGAGAGGACTATATCTGTCTGTCCCCTGGTTGCTTACTAACACGCATGCACATGTCTCCTGATCAATCGGATAAAACAAGCCATCAAGCCTACCGCCTTTTTGCGTTTTTCTTATACTTTCGTGTTGAAAGATGATACTAAATGCGAATTCAACATTATGAACTTTGATAACACTGCAGTTCCTGATTTATGTGATTAAATTATCCGTTATGTTGATGTAAACAAACAAAATGGTATGACCTGCAGAAAGCTTTCGATACCTTACAACTCAATTAAAGATCTGATAAAAAGGTTGTCACTGACAATGTTGGTGGATGTTTATCTCATAAATTGTTTCGGAGCTATCTCATTGACTTATAGAGATTTCTCATAATTTCTCTTTGTGAACCCACACTCCGTGGCATATTGTGCAGTCAGTGAGAGTTTATCATAGGGTGTAGGGGGAGCAGGGGAGCAAAGGTTTTACTCGTAGTCGATGGATGAAATGCGAGAGATCAAGGCCATCAAATAACGGAGTTTTTCAATTGTTCTATCTCTCTCTCTCTCTCTTTCTTTTTCTCGCTCTCTCTCTCTCTCTCTCTGTCTCTCTCTCACACTCACCTGTACTTCCCCTCACTCTCTTATCCCGTTATGTGATGGGAGGGGGCGAGGGCGTCCCATCGCAGCTACTCCACTGAAATCATATCAAAAGTATTAGTATAGTTTATTTCAGGGTATTTGACCTAAGGTGTATCTTGTAAATATACCATGTATTTGTATCATAATAATATTAAGGAACAGATCAAACCGATTGCCTTCACATGAGAAAGAATCTTGTCAAATGAAATTTCTTGCAATGTACACACCCAATGAAATTTCAGATAGTTTATTTCGATGACAATATTTTGTTGAATAAAAAATTATGTAGCTTTCAATCTCCATTTTGTACAATAAGAAATTTAGTCATGAACTTAACATTTAAACATAAAATGTCATCTGTACTTGTGTTGCACTAATATTCGTGTCGTTGTATAAACGTCTATTCCGTGTTGGTTAAACAGTACAATATGTTGAATATATATCTGTTAATTGTAATTACTACTTTTCCGGTCAAAGGAACATAATAAAATGTCATTATGAATGCTAACAGAGGATGTTTTGGGTAATGTATAATTTGATGCATTACACTATATACAAAGTGAAAGAGAGATATATAGCAATGTGAATGCAGACAAACTGGGAGATTCGGAGGGAAACAACAAAGATAAAAGCGACGCACAGAGATAGTGCTGTGTGGACATTAGAGAGAGAGAGAGAGAGAGAAAGAGAGGGGGTGAGAGGAGGAAGGGTTCACTGAGAGCCCCTGAATATACTGTACTTGGACCAAGACTACAATACAATCACTTAGCGAAAGAGTGTCTTGTTTGGGCATCAGTATAAAAAAGGTGCATGTATGAGAGAAAAGGGTCTGATTTTTGTATAATTATAAATCAGAATAATTTTCTTGTGAAATTGTTTTATACCTGGTTTGCTGTGCTTATTCTACCCTCTTATCAAAGAAGGATATACGACGACTGAACTGTCTATAGTAAGTTGATAACAGCGATGTGTTCTGGCTGTTTTTCCTTATAACATGTGTTATAATTAGAGAATAAAGGTGTTTCTGAACTTGATCATCACCTATTGCTAAAATTTGCACACACAAAAAAAATTATAGTTCCTATTTTAGAAAATGCATTTGGGCAGTGTTTGGGCATGAATACAGATCCATCTGAAAAACAATAACGATGTTGTATTGATCTAATCATTAAGATCGATTTTTGAAAACTCCTCGCCCATCTCCTGAAAGTCGGGATCTACGTCACTGGGTTCCAGTAGCTCCAGCCAATAGGAGAGCCTCTTAGGTTTGGTCCAGCTTTCATTGTCGAACTTTGCCACATCTGAATACAGGATTGGAAAAAGAGAAGCATATTAGCATGTTAAAACAATGGAAGGAGAGATACGCTCTAAAATACGTTAGTTTGGTTTCGGTTTTCGGTTAATTTTTATATTTTATAATTTTTTACATTTATCGTTACACAGTGTCAGTTTTGTTCACGAGAAATCTGATAAAATTAATTATCCGGTAGGCCTACTTTACTCAATACCAGTTTTGAACAACATTGACTGGAGGGGTTGTTGATGCATAGTCCGACAGACCTAAACATGTTTTAAGCACTTGCATGTTATTGGCACCTTTCAAATGGTCAACGCTTTTACATCTCAATTACTTATCCTTGAGGACTTGAGGACGAAAAAAATACAATTCGGATGTGCATATTCTGCTAGATATGGCTTTATATCTGGTGAAAAGGTTTTTGGGCACTAGAAAACTATTCAAGGGTATTAACATTTTCTTTTTACCAATTTTTTTTCTCTCCAAACTTACATGTGCCAGGTTCAGTAATCATGATTTCTCCGTTCTCTGGTACCATGTGACTGTTGTACTTCTCTAGTTTCAAAATGGCCGTCTTCTTACCCTTCGCGTCCACGCGATCAAAGCCGAATTTGATTTCACTGGATTCTGTCCGGAATTCGTACCTTCGATTGCAAAAAGAAAGATAGCCAGACTTCCACTTTATATCCAGATTATTGTGAATTTACAGACTCTTTCTTTAAATGCAGATTACGACAGTGCTATAGAAGGTGGCTAATTATTTATTCCTATTGGCTGATCATTCTATTCTTGATTGCTTCAGTCGTCTCCTTTCCTTGTTTTCTACAAGTACTGTTTAAATCATTATTACTAATTTTCAATATTTTCCTGCTTCCTCTTCCCATGTTTTTCATTATTTTTCATATTTCTTTCTTTTTCTTCTACCATTACTCTGTTGTTATCTTAGGTCTGTTCATCCTCCTGCCTTTCAACCCGCTTTTCAGAGTTAGGTCTTATTTCCGATTGTATATGCTGTCACACATTGCAGTCACACGGCCCGCCCCTGCTTGCACTCATATCTATCATCGTGTTAATGCAATTTCCTAGAACTTGAACTGGCTGTTAAATATCCAATAATAAATACATAATAGAAGTATAAAAAGTTGTATACAATAACATAAAACTGATAAAAGGAACCAGATAATAGCATGCAAGCTATTCGAGTTTCGTATACCTTTGAACTATAATTAGGAAAACATTGACTGGTTAAACAGAATAGATAGAATCTTATCTTCCTTGAGCTGCTTATCCCACCATATTTCACAAATTAAGATCTACTGAGTTAATAATATTTCCGAAGTAAAACGATCAAAGGATAGAATAACATTCAAATTAATACAGACCTGAATATACTATCTGGTTTGGTGACGACATACTCGAATTCCAGATTTCCTCCTCTTGATACCTCACGATCTGTGTGAGTATGGGGCGGTTCTCGGCCCTTGAGGTAGTACGATTCGGGTACCTTACCTCCTGGCTTGATCTGGGCAGAGATAGATGGGAAATTCCACGCATTAAGTGTTAAAATGTGATCAAATTTCACCGAATCTATTGATGTTTTTTTTTACATTAATGATAGCGTATGACAGGAATATTCGTTCGCCCTTCATATGCCATGCAGCCCGCACCCATCAACAAGAAAAGAAAACGGGATCCTTCCTGAATGAGTTCTCCCACGAAGGAACGTATTGAACGAGTATTACATTCTGATGCCACCAGCTCAACACTGAAGTGAAATATGACCCGATAATGTTTCATGTCATGTAGATGCGTTGAGGTCTAGTGGATAAGTCACCCGACTGCAGATCACAAGGTAATGGGTTCGAGTCCCGCCGCGGCACTAATGTCTACTGGCAAGACGTTAATCTACATTTGCCACTTTCCACCCAGGTGTTAAATGGGTACCCGGTATAGATGCGAAAGGTAATGTGGTTAGATGAGCAAGTGTGCGCTTGTAAAAATGACGCCTGGCTGGAATGCTCCCCAGGAGTGGAAAATGTGCGTATATTGTCTGCGGGTAAGCCTGAATCCGATGACCGGGGTTATGATATATCTATAAAGCGCTTAGACACATCGTTGATGTATTAAGCGCTATATAAAAGCCGAATATTATTATTATTATTATTTCATTTGTTCACGAAGATGATGCTCTGTTCTTTTCACCTCCTCCTCTATTTCTTCAATCCCACAAACTCCTCATCCATCTCCCCAAGCAACCTTGTGAACACTTCTTATACCTTTTCTCTTCATACTCTTTCTTGACGTTCTTTCACAGCATTACACTAAAACATGTTAGTTGATATAGGCTCTACATTATAACTTAAAATTCCTATATTTGGTGATCCCAGAAGCAAAAGTGACCTACCAGTGTTTCACACTTAGGATTACCATCGGGATCTGTCTTAGTTCCTCCCCAGTGTACCGGCAGCTGATCAGGGTCAATCTGCTTCATCAGTACCTCCTTCCAGTTATCTGCAGAGAAAAAAATTGAAGCAAGAAAATGAGATACAGGCTCATACCTGATATTATTGATGGGTCAACAGTTAAAGAGGTGACAGTATACAATCTTTTCGCGAGAATGTTTTATAATGGCATCAGTTGTGATGCAAACTGATAACTTAAAGCGTATTGCTGGCAACTTTACATAGCCTTATTGTTTATACATCACTAATTTAATCCAAACTAAAGGTCCCCCACCTTTTATCTTCTTTCTCTCACTTTACCTTCTTCTATCTTTCTTTTTCTTATAGCGGTATACGCTTACCTATTATGACGAAAAAACAAAAATCAACTTCATAATTCAGTTAGACATGATGCTATAAGTCAGATATAATACAAACTCGAATTATAGTTTGGTGTTCCGTTTTGCAGTTGACCTGACGCGGAAATGATGTCAAACATGATCAAATTTGTCAACACATCGAGAACATTCGAAGAGCCTCGATGAGGTAATAAAATCGCGTTTGCTCATAATTCCTTTCAGTTTGTATGAAATACAATTGTGCCATGAGGTGGAAAGGTTTAAACAAACGGCAGTGATAAAATCATATACAGCAAGTTGGGGTGAGTTCTATAATCATTCTGACGACTGATGCTATTATTGCAAAATAGAGACGTGAGTAACGTGACATACTCCCGAGAACTTGAATTTTCTTCCTAGTGTCCTCTCTCAAGAAGGGTTTGATGAGGGAGAAAGCGATCGGGAAGATCTTGGGTGCGTTCACCACGAACAGACGGTAGATGGCCTCTGGGTAGTGCTGCTCCATTATCACAGCTACCTGGTAATGACAAGAAAAGAAAAGCGACACTTTGTTTTTTATCATCTGGAATATACTCAAGATTATCATCCTTATTGATTACCCGGAAAAAACACCTATTATATCCTGCATCAAAAATTTATTGATTTTTGATTTGTTGAGAGCTCGTCACGTGACCAGAAATATTTCAACTATTTTAATGTTGCTCTGAAAAAGTACTATTTATGAGTACTATTTGGGAGTAGAAGTACTATATGAGAGTATTATTTGGGGGTTGAAATTTTTTTTGATTTTTTTTTTTTTTTTTGATTTTTTTTTTAAAATCTAATAATTTGTGTTCATTTTTTATTCTTTTTTTAATAAAAATTGTAATTTTTCAATTTGTTTTTTGTTTTTTTTTAGATAAATTTTTGATGCAGGAAATAAAACAAATATACCATGCCTTCTTTTCGAGGTACTAGTTAAAACTATAGGCGTTGGTGACTACAAAGTACCATTTGCTTCGGGGCTGCGCCCCTCAGCAAATAGTACTATTGGAGTCACCTCTTGCGCATAGTTTTAACCAGAACCTCTCAAGACAGTGTATACTATACTCTCATAAACCAGATAAGTGGAAATTCACATTCTAAGGACCTAGTCCTTTATAAGCGATCACTTCCTTTGGTGTTAAATCAACTCCAGGTTATAGTGAAAATCCATTCCAAAGTAATGATTGAATTACTCTTTTCTAGAGTGGAATTCAATCCAAACGATTTGATCACAAGTATGACTCCCCAAAAATCTAATCCATTCTTGTACGTTTCGAGAGGAGTGTCCAAAATGTCCACCCCACCGATTCAAACACAGTGTGTTCACGTTGTAACCGTGATGAAAGTGTTTCGAATCCTCTGTCTAAATTGTGACCGCAGTGCGTCACAAAAACAAACAGATAGCACTAAATTCTACACATGAGAATGTTGTATATCATAAAGTTACATCAATGTCGGCAGTTATTCCAAGTGAATTCAATACTCTGTACAGGTTGCATCTGAACTTCGATAATTGCATTATACCGTTATAATTTATCCATGTCCTGCAGGACAGTGCCCTAATTCCAACCATCTCCGAAGAACCCAAAGACATACCTTCTGAAGGACGTCCATACCTGGTTTCCACAGATGATGTATACTGAGCTTCTCCAGATCAATCACTGCTATGACGCCCTCTATTGAATGTCCATATTTCTGCCAAAATAACATTTTAACACAATCGCAAAAGCTTTCGAGAAATCAACTCAAATACCTTCTTGTATGTCCCACAGAAATCATGTTCGGATGATCAAATACGTCCTTGTAATGTTTGCGCATTTTAAAAGGTGATGGACGAGGCGACTGACGTTGCTTAAGGTTAATTTGTTTTGTTATGTCTTTGTAATCCAGAGAAGAATCACCCAGTGGTCAACAAAGACACGCGAGCTGGGGTATAGAGCTCCATTCAGTTGCTTGTTTCTTTATTTATCTATTTATTCTGACTGGGTACCTATTGATCCTGTTGATTTCGGGTATATCGGATGCTCTGTTTCAAGTACAATCAATACTGTCAACTTATTTCATTCACCTGTTACGAATAAATGTATCTCAATAGTCAGAATTCAAATTGCATATATTAGTTGTAGCTATGTTGGACAAACATTATGACTTGCCCTACCTAAAAACACATAATAAAGGAATTTGCACTCTGGAAATTGAAATACAATTATTCGTAACAGGTGAGTGAAATAATTCGTATCGAGGCACATGTAAATTTGGTTATACATTGTATTACGAAAAAGGCCTATTATCTGTTGCCTTTTGTCCTAAAATCGTTGATCTCTACGGAGCATTCCTCTTTCTTTTTCTTTCTTTCGTTCTTGTTTTCTTTGGGTCAGCGCGTGAAGGGGGCTTTAGCCCCCCAGAGACACGCTAGTGTCCACGGACCCTTTATTTTGTAATCTTCACTTTTCTTATCGACTGATCTACTTTGATCACGTGACTTACCTCTGTCGACATATCTTTCTGTTGTTTCATTAGTTCTTCCATGTAATATAGGTTGGTCTTCAGGATGTCGCTAACCTTCGCCGAATACATGAGTCCTGTGTGCAACCAAAGTCATGGAGTTATTAGAAAAACGGGCGTTTTTGTGTTCATTTCGTTACACTGAGAGATAATTTACCAAGACACCAATAGTGAGATAGTGATGTCTACGGGAGAGGGGGAAGGGGTGTGTGGGTGTGGGTTGGACGTGTGTACTTGTGTGTGGGGAATCTCTATTGTACTACGAATGCCTACTGAGTTCTATACGATCTAAAGCTATGTCGTAGCTTCTTGGTTAGAGTATATGTGTTTTGATGAAGGGTACTGTTTAACGGTTCGGGTAGGATGTCATCGGATCAACGGTAAAAAGAAACAGAGAGTAATAAATTTAACTGGGTTGCTTGTTCACAACGTTCCGAGTCATGTTTATTGCGTGAACATAAAATAATCATAGCAATCTATATACAGAGATGATATTATTCTCTGTGTTGGGATCGTGTGCTTAAATTTTGCAAAATATGTATCAGTCACTCTAAGCAAAGGAGATTCAGTCAAGATGTTCCATTATTTCACCCTTCACGAAAGCAAAAGATTAATTCAGACACATTTTTTGTAGCACTCATTTTAACATTTGATATTTTACACATTGTTTGCTTGCACTAGCATTTATCAGACAAAAGTGTTGATTATTTTCTTATCTGATATAATGTTTCAATGTGTATTCTACATACATTTCGTCTGTATTCATACCCTTTGGATCTAGGTTCCCAAAATCGGCAAAGTACACCACGTGACCCTCCTTGTCCAATCCGCTGACGCCACCGGCCCAGTATTTTTTGAAAACCTGAAAATAGAGGAAATAGGGTTTTGTTAAATGTAATTAGCAATAGGAATGACCATAAATTGTTAAATGCCTAATGTTAGTGGTTATATTTAAATGTTCGTTTCATCTTGAAATTCCGAATTGTTTTGAACCTCTGAAGTAATGCGGATTTCTTCTCCTGTCTTAGTTTGTTTTCCATATAGTTTGCTCATCTTTCCTTCTGTTTTCTATCATAATTTTTATTCAAGATCAATCATTATGAAAACATTGACCTTCTTGTATAACCCGATCGCAATTTAAAAAATCAACCTCTTAGTAATTTGAAAGCTATGTCCATCAAATATAATTATTTAAATTTGCAAGCATTAGAATGACGTATTATGCAATCCGAACGTGATTTCTATGGGACACAAAATGCCGTATTGAAATTACACTTGGATTCTTCTACTTCTAGTATACTTCAAAGGGCTATGCAGCCTATCACAAGAAAAAGATCTTGATTTCCTGAAAGCCTTTGCGATCGCGTCGTATTACAACAATTAATGAGAATTAGAAATTATGTTTCCTTATCACTCACCTCTGGTACATTGAACCAGTCCATTATTGTGTCGACTTTGTTTTCTTCTCTCCATTTCAGATCCTTTTAAAAAGTCAAGTATTTGAATAGAAATCATACAGACAGGAAGAATCAGAGATAAAGGAAACGATGGTTAGCCGCTCTAGATAAACAATGTCCTTGTCTGCTATCTTACTATTAATTGCACTGACGACATATTGATAAGTGCCTATATGAAAATAGCTTACGTAGCAGTAACTCAAGATGTTATTAAGAACAATCATTAATATGAAGTGGCCTCTCTCTCTCTCTCTCCCATCCCTCTCTCTACTCTCTACTCTCCTCTCTCTGTAAAGCTATGGTCACAACTCAGAGCGGCGACCGACCGATTTGTAGCCTGCTTGGTCGCCGCTGGAATTTAGGCATCGCCCAACGATATTTGGAGAAGTCGAGCAGGCTGTAGAGCCCCAGCGATGCCAGGGGCGGTGCCCTGTCAATTCCCCGTTGGTCGCCAGTCGATTTTAGGTAAAAACTGGGCGAAATCGGGGAGCTTCTCCCCGCGGCGTCGCGGCAGTGACCGACTGATCTCCCAGCGGCGACCGGGCTGCGACCGATCGTCAGCCTTTGACCTAGCGGCTTCGATTTCTTTGACCTAAATTGCTCGACGGCGAACGCTCGATTAGGTCGGTGCCCGGGCGGCGATCGCCCGGCTCCGAGCGAATTTTGGGCGGCGACTGAAAAGTGAGCAGGCGCCGCCAGAATTTTAACTTTTAAACTTCAGCGGCGACCGAGCGATGCCCTTAAAACAAGCAGTGCCCGGGCGGCCGCCGCTCGGTGACCGGGCGAAATTGGCTAAAAAAATCGCCGCCCTGCCGCCGAGCAGGCTACTTTTTGGGGTTGTGACCATAGCTTTAGGTACATAATAAATTATTTGAATTAAAATAGAGTTTTGAAATACTAACGTTTCTAATATCATGGATATATATAGCCATATAATACTGTACAAACCATTACTGATTTTACATTTCATTAAAAAAAATCACTCATTTCTTATCGTGCAAAGTTCAGCTGATCAGTCATTATTTTATTTCCTTTTGGTCGATTGAAATGGTCTGATCTTAGTGGGCAGGAGGGACTTTGATCCGATGGCATAGGAAAATGTCTGGGCGATGCATGATTATATTAGCCCGCTAATTTGCTCAGCTGAGAAACGTGTCACAAAATTATTCACACCCTCCAAATTAATCAAAATTCCGTATTAAAATGCTCACGATTAATAAAGAAACCCGTTTCTGCCTGGAGATGGTAAAACTCTTTCTCTAAATTCCACTGTCGAACAGTGAAGAAATGTGAGATACGCTGGTAGGATTATTCCTTGAAATGCACTGTGCGCTGATAGCAGCTGCCGGAGCTGAAGCTACGGTAATCATTTCCAAAGCTCTTTTGAAGCGCATAGAGATGTTAAATCGTAATGTGTTATGCGCTATACGAGATCAGATTAGTATCGTTATTAAAATTGGTCTTATTACTGTAAACATGTTATACGTGGCGATGGCAACGATTAACGTTGTCCTATATAAAGTAATAATGATGTCTTATATTAAACAAACAAACTAAACTGCATTAAAATACGCTATCATGATATTACCTTCCTGAACATATCTTCAGATTTCTTCAGGTCAAATCTTCTTGCTGCAAACAATTTGAATGAAAAAGGTAATGCCGTGTGAATTTACATGAACATGATGAAAAAATATGTTTGATCACCCGAAAACTACAACAAAGTATACACTGAGATATAGAGGTTCAATTTTAACTCAAATCTGCCTCAAAAGAAGCACCCTCAGGATGCATTTTACGTGTTTTTTCAATTACAGAAAGGCTGATGCCTGTGTCCATTTTTTAAAAGACTTTCCTCTAAAATGTTTCACAAAATAATATCGACACCCTTTAATAAATGTAGGTTTGCTTCATCCTTTGTTCTCTTCTCTCTTGCTTTTTTAAAATATATTTTTCTGTTTGACTCATTTTATATAACCCAGTTATAATATAGCAAAAAACAGACAATAAAGCTTTTCGTCTTGCCCTCAATCGGCGTAAATCACGTAAAAATATTCTCTTATTTATAAATTGATGGCCGGAGCAAACATTTTTCAGGCTTGAAACTTTTGTTCAATTTCTGTTTTGTTATTATATTTGTTACAAATGATTTAAATGTATAGCTGCAGAATTTGAGTACATATTAGATGCTGCTTATAAGTATCGGCTTGCATGGTGATGTAGATATACAGTAGGCTTACGGTTGCACCATGTGAGAGGGGGAGGATTTGGGAGTCCTGACGACGGATAGTCAACCTGTTCGAAACGTCGAGCCCCTCCTACCACCCATCCTCTCCTACCGGCACTATAGTTTTCTTTAGAAGTATAAGCTCAAGAAAGATTACCAACAGTCCTTTTCATATCAGGACTCCCCAATCCTTCCCCTCTCACATGGTGCAACCGTAAGCTTACTGTACATAATTTGTTATTGTTTGTAGATGAAATAACATAAATTGAAGAGAATTTAACGAATTTTGAAAATTCGAACGTCTATAATAAAATGTTTTCCTAATCCTGTAAAACCTTCAGTCGCTTTTATTAATCGATGTTTTTTTTACAAATCTACTCACCTTTGAGAAATTTAAGAAGGATGACGTCATCGTGTTTGGGCTGGAGGACATCTTTCAAGGTGTCTTTGAACTAGAATGGAGGAAGATGTAAACAGGTTTTTTTTTCTCTCTGGAGAATCACCCCGGATACGAATCCCATATGGTACCTACCCTCTAGGACAATTACCCTGAAAATTTCTTCCAGAAAACTACTGTCTATAATAACGTGTACCTTTGTGAGTCTGTGACAAACACTCCTGGGAATTCTTCTCCCTCTCCAAAAGCACACAAAGGGATTACTAAATTTAGTGGTCTGGTGGTAATTATCCTAGTGTGTAGTTGTCCTAAGGGGAAGTTGCCTGCATGGGGTATATATATATATATATATTGGGGGGACGTTGTCTTGGGTGGTTGTCCTGAGGTGGTATAGAATAAATGTTGTCGATCTATCATCAAGAGGGGTGCATAAGATGAATACTGTATACATTGATAGACTGTTCCCTCAATAATTAGGGAATACACTTCCCCCAGGCACACCCCAAGCAGGGGTGAATATCAGTCTGCAGTCACCCTTGTAATTTAGGGAATATACAATAAAGTTTTGGTTGGTTGGTTTTATTTACGATCATTAAATATGAAATACAAACATAATAATACATAAAGAAACAAAACACTAACATATTTTACATGGAATATTCTAGACCAAAAAAAATGAAGATCGAGGGATCACCCACTTCAGATCAACCGACAAAGTTGATATGTTCATCCTCGTGGTCCCAAAATAACTACAATATTGATTAATTAATAATAGTAGTAATAAAAAAAAACCTCCCATTAATGTGTCCCATCAATTCCCTTCCCGGAATCGACACCCCATAATTTAATTTTGCAATAAGTAAAATAGTCATTAAAGACAAATACAAAACAAACATAATACAATAGGTGCTTTAACATAAGTTAATCCGCTTCCGGCTTTTAGCAGACAGTGAAATATCAGTGAATCTCATCTTTCTATCTTGCTGAACGCTGTCTGAATATTTGATCGGCGGCTAGTTAATGATACTAAATAAATTGATTGAAACGAATAAGAGCATGAGGATGTTATTTTTATTTTGCATGCAAAACAGTTAGCTAAATAAATCTGAACTTACCTTAGAAAGCTTCTCTTTTTGTTTGTCGGTCAGCTGGCCCGGCTGCCCACTCATCTTGATAAATTATTAAATTATCAAATCAAATATGTAAGTTTACACATGTATATCCAGAAGATACTGCGGGGTCTAATTCACCGTTTGACAGAACGTCTTGCCATTGTATGCTAGTCAATACACAGAGGTGATCAACTTGAGCTAAGCTGTACTGTTTTTAATTAATCAGCAAAGAGTGCAAGGGGTAGATATATTGTGAAGTGTCAAGCGCGGATAATCAAAGTCCAGTTTGTACATGTAAGTGCAAGGTCTTAATGAGATAAAAACTTGATAACCTTAAGTCTTGATTAGGGTACGGGTAAAATAAAGAGAGAGAAAGAGAGAGAGAAAAGAAGAGAAAGAAAACGAGAGAGAGAGAATGTAAAAACTACAATCCAAAATCAATCATGATTGTCATTGATGTCATTCATTATTTATTTATTTTATTAGTTAAAGGTACTATGTCCCATTTGCAGGCCAAACAAATGAAAAGGTTAAATTCCAACGGCATTTGAAAGACAATACTAATTTAGAACTTCCCTAAAAAAGTGGGCTTGAAAATGTCTTTAAGTGGGAAAATAACGACTATTAGTTGTCGAATCGACTTAGGAGCTATAGAGCCAGTAAGTAATAGTCTGATTTTTCAGACCATTGTACCAAATGGTTGTACGTTTTATGCTGCGCAAAGATTCAATCAGTTTAATTTTGGCCATTACAAGAATTGGGTTATTGATGTAGACAAATGCTCATGTACCCTTTACAGCTCATTTTATGTATGTTATTACCAAAGATGAAAAAAACCAGTCAATCACTCAATAGTGTCTGACAGTGAAGTCTAGCAAGTAAACGGGTTTCCTTGCATAATTTGAATATTAGGACACTGCTAACGTTTAAATTTCACAGATAGGACATTCATAATTCCTGCAAAGTTCTACAGAATTTGATGTTGGCTGCAAAAGGGACATAGTATCTTTAATAGTTCCTTAGAAAGAAGAAAGAAAGAAAAGATGAAGGAATAAATTCAATTAGAGTTGCATTTGTATCTTTTTTTCTTGTAGCAATTGGAAGAATGTTTTTTTGTTTAATACATGTGATTGATATCTTGCCAATGTTCATTCCTTATATTTAATTTTTACTTTTTAAATTTAGTTTTTGATTCACTGTCTATCGCTTAATTATTGTCTTCTTATTATTAACAAAAATATTGTGAAGATCACTACGTAATGTATGATTATGGTAATCTTCCTCACCACTTGCTTATCTTTTCTTTTATAAACTTCCTCTGACTCTGTCCTTAAAGGGCAATCCAACCCTTCTAATAAGTTCATTTGAATAAAAGCATAGCTACTCTAAATATATCATGGAGAGTACATTATTACAGGTCCTCTAAAAAGAACAGACCATCCCGAGTCATACTTTCATGAAAAGTTGAAATTTTAGTCCTTTAGTGTATTGGAGCAAATGGGAAAGTTGTACGCCACTACATCACATAAACATTATCAAATCAGCCAATTTGAAGAGCCCATACCTATAGTAATTGCAACTTTCACAAATTCGTAACTTTCTAATTTTTTGTCCGATTTCATTCAAACTTTCATCAGTATGCTTCTCTGATTTTTCTGCTTTATTGTAATAATAATAATAATAGCTAGTTCTTATATAGCGCTTTTCAGGACCGAAGGCCCTCTCAAAGCACTTTACAGCGCTAGACAAGTTTGCTATCAAGGTTGGATTTCCATTTAACTCTTTTGTTATCTGGCACTTCTGTTCATACACTGTAAAGGATTATCTTTACCATTTGGAAAGCAGGATCATGATTTGGAAATCCAAACTGCTCTGATTCGAATGATTAAGTGAAAATAAGTGACATGTGTATTTTGCGGTTACAAGATGGGTTTATATACCTGATTATCAAATAATTATTGACGCAGTTTTCCTTATATCTATTTCCCCATATGCGCTTTCTTCGTCCATCATTTGACTACCACTTTCAGCCTTCTTATGTTTATGTTTGCCTCTCTGTCTTTTTCTCCTCTCTTTCTCAAATACTCATTCCATGTTGGTGTGTGATTGTGGCATATAATTATCTCCTAATATTTAAATGAAGAAAACAGAAAGGATTCATACTTGCACTCGATGCCCCATGACAGATGAATTACAAGAACATATAACATTAAACACCGTAAAACACGCATGTTGTATTAAACTGCTAATGAGGACGCAAACGCATAGACATTGGTCTCGACTGGAACATCTATATCTTTATTTGAATACCGTCAGAGATTCTCATTCCGGTCATTCCGTTGTTCCGTAAAAAATGTTATTGATAAATCGTAAATGAGAGCATCATAAATACATGGATATAAGTCAAAATGGTCTTAACGCTTATCCTGCAGATTATATATCCGACTTAATACAGAATATCTAACATTATTTTCACAAATAATTACTCTTTCAATACAGTAATTCAATTTCATGTCAATCATAATGCCATTACTCTATATCCCTTTCGCTTTAGCATAAATCAATCGATTGGTTAATATTCCAGACCATATAAATAAAATCTTTAAATTATCAGGTAAACAAATTATTCCTAACCGAGTCATCTAAATTCCACTACACTGTAGCTTTAAACATACTTTAAACATCATGATTAAAGACCTTGACTGTGTACACAATCCAAAACTGACTCAAAATTAGGAGCTGTCTGCCTAGCTGACTTTTACTCAGTCAAAGCATTAAAAAGTGCTATTTTCACCAACTTATTTATCTGACTGTAACATTCTATTATTCTCAACAGACAAACAAAATTATATTCTAACCTAAACTCTGACTTGACCTTAATCACACGGTCATTTCACTTGTTTGCATAGCTAGACTATTACATGATTAGTAATGCATTGATTTACACATGGCTGTTTCATTCATGATACTTTTACTGTGTCAAGACTAAATTAAACTAACTTATTTTGTATTTATCCTTTTGTCATTTTGTAAATACAAATGAATCAATAAAACAACTAACCTCTTTGCCTCTTTATATTCTCATAGGGAATCACAAAAACCCAGGATGTTCTGGATATAAAGCAATTATGATGCTCATCAGCAGTCATATATCTTGTCTTGAATTACTTGAGTAACTTGAATTGGCCACTAGATGGCGCTATCAACTTTGGAAGAAAAACTAAGAAACAATTACTGGTACTTCCAGTCTTGACCAACTGAATGACGAGGGCAAATCTTCTTAGCGATTTGACACTTTAAATCAACATTCACAACAGTGTAGTATCAATGCTCGTGACAGAAATATACAATACTCTTCATCTCTTTTATGGAAATAGAATATTACGTGCCTTGTGAAAATAAGCTGGGAAAGAAATTGGAAATATTAGATAAAATTGAACATAGAACCAGGGATTGAATACTTTTATGTAATTGAAGCATCAGAAATAGTTAATGATGTACGTCATAAAAGTGCTTTTCTGCCATACCATGACAGGTTTTGGAAACAAAACTATCTCACAATTTTCAATAAATAAATAATACATAACACTATTAAATTTAATATGATATCAGACATGACCAAACAGTCAAATCTGTTAAAGGCCATACAAAGGAAACAATCTTGATTTCGTAAATATAGGTTTACTCTTCTTAAACTCTTATAACGGACATGTTCAAAGCCGAGCAAATATTGTTACTCTGTTGTCTACAGGAACAGGGTGGCTCCAGTATAAAACCTATGGGATTGAGAGAATTAAGTAGCCAATGAGATAATGACTTAACTTTCATCATTTCATACCCCTACATAACAAGGTGGGCCTTTCCATTCCATCCGCCCAAATTTAGGACACACTCTTTAAATACTTTGTACTACAATATAATATTCTAATCTGTACACTAGTCAATTTGAATGATAGCTAATTGAATAATATGTTTTTGTATTTTATGCCATACCCATGCATGACTTCACAATAATTGATTATATAATAATATATATAAACAACAAAGAAGGTCATCGTTTATATGTGTAAAGCTCACACAAAATAATCACATTCTATGTTTCTTTTTTTGTTTTTTTGTATTTACCTCACAATTCCTACAACAGTAATTACTGAAAAGATGTTGAACCCCACTACTACGATGCTAAAAGCAAATCCTCTTCAACAAATAATATGACTATAAATGATAAATAACATAAATGTGTTGTTACAAATAACCAGAAATTAAGTGCTACATTAATAATATGCATTTGCTTACACATTTGTTTGTTTCTTTTCAATATAATTTCAATGCACTATCTTTCCCTATCTTCTCCTATCTTCTCCTCAGATTTCACGTGAACCAAACTGACATTGTGTAACGATAAATGTAAAATATGATATAAAAATAAACCGATAACCGAAACCAGACTAATGTATTTTAGAGCGTATCTCTCCTACCAATGTTCTAACATGCTAATATGCTTCTCTTTTGTTCAATGTTGTTTTCAGATGTAGCAAAGTTCGACAATGAAAGCTGGACCAAACCTAAGAAGCTCTCCTATTGGCTGGAGCTACTGGAACCCAGTGACGTAGATCCTAACTTCCAGGAGATGGGCGTGGAGTTTTCCAAAATCGAGCTTATATTAATACAACATCATTATTGTCTTTCAGATGGATCTGTATTCATGCCCAAATACTACCCAATTGCATTTTCTAAAATAGGAACTACGATTTGTTTGTGTGTCCAAATTTTAGCAATAGGTGATGCTCAAGTTTTGAACGTTGGGGGGTATACCTACATCATCTAGACAAACATATAAACATATGTCTATTCGTATGATACATTTGAAAAGAAAATGCACATAAAATAATATATCTTACGAAAGATTTTGAGGTTACTATTTTACATGAAAAGTGTTTTGATTTGTGAGTGGTAGCAAATGTTTCGGTATGAATGGGAACATTGTGAATGCATTGTGTGTATGCAATGTGAATAGTAGTTTATAGGCTCAGAAACACATTTATTCTCTAATTATAACACATGTTATTAAGAAAAACAGCCATCGTCGTCTCATATCCTTCTTTGATAAGAGGGTAGAATAAGCAAAGCAAACCAGGTATAGAACAATTTCACAAGAAAATTATTCTGATTTATAATTGTGAAAAATTAAGACCCTTTTCTCTCACACATGTACCTTTTTTATGCTGATGTTCAAACAAGACACTTATTCGCTAAGTGATCGTAGTCGAGTATTTAACGCACCTTCGTTATAGTCTAGGTCCAAGTACAGTATATTCAGGGGCTCTTAGTGATCCACCCTCCCCTCTCTCTCTCTCTCTCTCTCTCTCTCTCTCTCTCTTTCTCTCTTTAATGTCCACACAACACTTCCTCTTTGCGTCGCTTTCTATCTTTCTTCTTTCCCTTCGACTCTCCAAGTTTGTATGCATTCACATTACTATATCTCTCTTTTTCTCTTTGTATAAAGTGTAATGCATCAACTTGTACATTACCAAAATAAAATCCTTTGTTAACATTCATTATGAAACTTTATTGTGTTCCTTTTACCGGAAAACTAGTCATTACAATTAACAGATAGATATTCAACATATTGTGCTATTAAACCAACACGGAATAGGGGTTTATACAACAAGACGAATATGAGTGCAATACAAGTACAGATGATATTTTATGTTGAAATGTCCATGATTTAATTTCTTATTGTACAAAATGGAGATTGAAAGCTACATAATCTTTATGCAACCAAATATTGCCATCGAAATAAACTATCTGAAATTTCATTGGGTGTGTACATTGCAAGAAATTTCATTTGACATGCTTCTTTCTCATGTGAAGGCAATCGATTTGATCTGTTCCTTAATACCATGATATGCTACAAAGATATTGTACACGCAATATACACTTGCTTTACTCAGATTAAGTTCACTGAAATAAACTATAGTAATACTTTTGATATGATTTCAGTGGAGTAGCTGTGATGGGACGCCCTCGCCCCCTCTCATCACATAGCATAAAGGGGTAGAGAGAGAGAGAGATAGAAAAATGGAAAAACTCCGTCATTTGATGGCCTTGATCTCTCGCACTTCATCCATCGACAACGAGTAGAACCTTTGCCCCCCGCCCCACTCTACGATGAGAGGAGGTTATACTCCTTGATGACGCTAGTGACCTCTCATGGACTTATTACGCTATGCCACTGAATATGGGTTCATAGAGATAAATTACGAAAGTTATCTAAAAGTCGATGAGATAGCTCCTAAAAAAATTATGAGAAAAGCATCCACCACCATTAATTACCGCAATTTGGCAGTTAATAACAACAGAGTATGGTATCGAAAGGGTTAGAAACTTCCATAAGAAGGTATCAAAAGCGAAACAATTTTTGAGATAAACATCCACCACCATTAACGCAGTTTGGCAGTTAATGACAACAGAGTATAGTATCGAAAGGGTAAGAAACTTCCATAAGAACGCATAAATTGCATGATTTTGGATTAGAGTATAAACGACTACGTGTCATAAATCAGGAATTGTAATCATTCGGGAGACAGTTTTGTTATCAGATGATTTCTTGAATTGAAAGGTATCAAAAAGCTTTCGACAGGTCATACAATTTTGTTTGTTTACATCAACATACCAGATAGTTTAATCACATAAATCAAGAACTGCACTGTTATCAAAGTTCAGTTAATGCTGAATACGCCTTTAGTATCATCTTTCAACACGAAAATATAAGAAAAAACGCAGAAAGATGATTGGTTTGATTTTATTTTACCTGACTGCTAAAAAGACACGTGGATGCTTGTAAGTAAGCAACCAGGGGACCGACGGCTTCAAGTCCTCTCCGAAGGGCTTAATAATGAGGATGAATGCCTGACCAAACGATCACTAACGCATCGACTTGGTTTCGAACCCGGGGCCTCCCGGTTACGAGACCATTGCACTACCACTAAGCCAAAGAACGTTTCGTGAAAAAATGTCAATTGGCTCTTATATCGATATCTAGATTACATTTTTCATTAATTCTCCCAAGAGTAGATCATAAATAATACCTTTTTCTTATCAGAATTACACCCGAAATAATATCCTTCTCTTTCTCTTTTCAATTCGTTAACAATAGAGAATTCTTTAATACCCCTATTACGAATCAACATACATTCTCTCTTTAGAAACATGCATTGATTATACCTGACCACAGAACTGAAAATACGTATTTTTATTTCTGTGCACCTGGCCACACAAACAATTCAATATTTCAACTGTTGAAAGGGCACGAACCAGAAACTGGAATATGTGTTTCGAAATTCCACTCCCCACATACATGCGGTCATTGTGGTACTTCTACAGCAGTTATCATAACTGTATCAACACAGGGAAATGCTAATAGACCTAAATGATATTGAGAGGAGTGCGACTCCTTCTCAAACATTATCGTCACTAATTACAATTTCTCATTGCTCATTAATTACCAACACTTTACACTTTATTTGCCCATAGCTAAAAGCCGCGACATATTTTAAAACAATGCTATGTGTGTGTGTGCGTGTGTGTGGGGTGTGTGTGTGTGCGTGTGTGTGTGTGATGTTCCCTTTATATTCTTGACAAAGAACGAACTACTTCACTTCCACAAATAAAATATCTTCTTTGGGGAGGGGGGGGGGGTTGGAAGTGTGAGCTCTTTGCAATAACTCCTCGTAGACAATTTGACAAATTACATGTATGTTCAAAGTTTAGAAATAGACTGAATTTGAATGAGACAAACATAATTATAAAGACGCATGTCATGTCGGATTCGTCTACATGTATATGTATACACTAATTTCGACGCACGGAACACGTCATGACACACGCTCTTCCATGAAAGTGTAAGAAGCCACGTTTGTTTGATCTGTTACTAAACTGGAATTACATTATTCATTTCCCTGTTAGCCCTCTTGCTCTTCTCAAACTTTGCCCACAAGAGTTCTTGTCCATCTTCATCATCATCCACCCACATCAAGTAGGGTTTGTTTCGACTCAGCAACAGCCTTACAAGATACGGTAGGTGGTCATCATCGATGTCCTCTAAGAATATGAGGATGACCTTCTCCAACTTGGTGTCATTCATATGCTCCACTGCCATACGGAGTTTGGTCATGAACCAGGTATCCTCCACTGACCTGTTGCTAAGCAACAATACCGTCTTGTAGCTGTTCTCGATGACGTCGTAGATAGCGTTTAAGTAGAAAGACCTTGGATCAAGGCCACTATCCCCGAAAACGATGTGCTCCAGATGTGGCATCCTCCCCTGCAGGAATGGCTTCATGCAATCGTTGATCCACCACTCATCATCTTCACGGAACATGAGGTTAAGCTGATACTCGTAGTCCTCAGGATCTTGATTTTCAATGATTTCTTGATAACCAAGGATGGCCAACTTTAAGAGAAAAAGTTTGTGGTTCAGCCACCATCGCTTTTGGTACACGATGACACTTAGCGACAGAACGGTCACGATTGCCAAAGATACACCTACAATACGATAGATATTGACTCTGCAGTAATCTTTAGGATGGAACGACCAGATAGTCTGATTTCTTAGCGATTTGAAGGAAGTACACTGAAAACGAAAGTTGGTCAAATGACAAAAAAAAATTAGTCATTCACTATGTCTTATTTGACTAAGAAATAATAAGTCATTGGTGCCTAAATTGACTAATATTTTGACTAATATATTGACTAATCAAATTATGTCTTATTTGACTAATCCGAGAAATAATTAGTATTGCATGAAATAGAATTAGTCCGTAATTAGTCCTACACTAAAATAAGTTAGTCTTATATTAGCCTTTCTACTAATTATTCCCTAGTTAAAGATGACACGATTAGTCTTTCGCTAAAAATGGCTGAATGAAACACTTTGGGATAACATACATAAAATTCAAATAAACTTCTTTTAATGAGAACTCTGCAATACAACAATAAAATGTACAGCAATTAAATCACCCATTTACATTATTTCAAGTAACAACAAGTATAATAGCACTCCAATGTAGGGCACCCAGGTTTTATTAAACAAAACCTTTCCTTCTTCATACACTTACTCGGCAAAGGTAAAAGCAAAAATGTGACATATTTTGTTCATTAGCGGCCTGAAATGTTACAGTGACTATCATCAATATTACAGTTTTTAATCAAAAATTAAATTATCCTTATACTCTATATTACAGAAGTCCCGGCTGGGTGCTTGATCCTACTGGATTTTGAGCTATATTTCATGCTAGGCGGAAAGTAAGTTTCGATTCCGCTATGTACATATGTATGTGTTACAAACGCAGCTATCTGACACTACAAGTATATTTGAAATTTCTGTCTCTGACAGGTTTCCCTTGGCTTAATTGTAATAATCCAATTATCAACATCAAAAACACTGTAATTATTAATATAATCCTTACATTAAAAATTGCAATCATTCTTACACTTAACATTTCACAATAAATTCTTGAAAATTTTGAATAAGCAATTATACAACTTGCACAACAAACACAGCTTATCTGACAAGTTATTTGCAATTTTTGTCCTACGCAGGTTTCCTGTAACAATTGTAATAATCATTACAACTAGAAACCCTGTAATATAATAATCCTTACATAAAAAATTGCAATCATTCTTACACTAACACTAACATTTCACAATAAACTCTTTAAAACTTGAATAAGCAATTAACAGCAGCTTCCACAGAGAATTTAGTTCCGATTCTTATGAAGATGGGATACATATAACAACATGCCACCAACATGGGTCCCATTTTTTGGTATATCTATATGACCCAAGCATGGTACTACAAAAAAAAAAAAATGGTATTTGCATTTTTGTTTTGTCTTTCCCCATATTTGTCTAATTGATGACAATTCTATCATCTGCAATTTATCATTAAAAATATCTGAGAATACCTAGGAAAATGTTATTACCTCTACTCAAAGTTTGATCAAAACATGGGCAGTGATAGTATATAGATAGGTCACTTTCTTCAGTTGCTGCCCCTTTATCCTTTGCAGGGCAAGTCCTTACCCTTACCCAAATCAAAATTATTTACAAATTCATGAGACCCAGTTCACCAACTCGCTCACTCATTGTAACTTTACACATACAGGGTTCCCTTAATCCCTTAAAATTTTGTTGAGTAAAACTTAGGCCTAAGAAAATTGTGTTTGTTTGCAGTAACCAGAGTCCTGAAAATGGGAGAAAACCAAAATCAAAAACATATCTGTCAAAGAATAACGATTTTTGTAGTGTCATTGACAAAAATAGCAGTATATTTAAATCATTTGAGGGTAATACAGTGTGAAATTCATTCATAAACAATAAGTATTTTAAAACCTGGTACAGCCAACTTCTATAATGTAAAGGCCTCCTTATACTATGTCAATTTATATCTGCACTACACCTGCTTTGTGTAACACTGCAGATATGCATTTAATTGTTCATAAATAAAATAGATTAATTTGAAAGTAAAATAACTTGCAACAAATGTAACTGATACATCACTAAATATACACCACACTACAATTCAATTGCAATGTAGACAGACTTCACCTTCTAAATATCTCACATTCGAGAAAGTTTCATAACAAAAATTGCTTAAGTTTGAATATGCTTTTTGCACATGGCATTTGTTTTTATTAACTGAATTCACAGATTATTAAATTGAAATTCACAGATTATTAAATTGAAATTTCCATTTACTTCAATATTTCATAAACCCCAAAAAATTCAGTTCAACTTTCACTAATTCAAATTTCCACTTACATTGATAATTCAGAAACCGAACAAATTCAGTTCAACTTTTTAACTCTAGTGTTTTGCTTGAATTAATATGCAATTTACACATTTTTGACTAATTGTTTCACTTGGATAATCATAACTGGGAGCTCTTATCCAGGCTCTTATTCAGCAGCCATATTGTAATTAAAGCAAGGATTTGGGGTTGCTGAAACTGTGCTGGATTTAGTATATTTGACCAAAGTACAACAACTTGCAATGCAACCAGCAACCAAGCTCTGTTTTAATAGGTTTGAAAGTAGTCAAGTACAAAATAGAGATTAAATTTGGCAAGATGGGGGGCTAGCTTTCAGATAAATTGTTTATCTCTTGTTTGATAGCTGGAGAAGAAGTTTGAATCCAAGATTAGAAATTCAATACATTTGATTATGAAAGAGTAAGTTCATATTTCAAACTACCGAGTGAGTATAAAAACAACTAAACACTTCGGTATCATTTTTGTGTGGTATATGTGTTTACGCTTGGATGAACACGGCGCATTGTTTACAAGAAGCGACTTGTGCCAAAGTGGGGTGAGATCAAAACAACAAAAAGCAACTTCATCCTGATTAAACTGACGTAACTTTTTAGTGAAAGGTTTTGAGCAAAATAACTTAGCAAGATTGTTGTTACACCTATCGACTAGATTCTGTGTAAAAATGAGATTGATTTATCAAGTAATCCATGAGTGAGCACACATCAAAGAGCAAATGGTCACTTACAGACCTAAAAAGGACTCTTAATACTTTTGAAAAGTGATCATTTTGTCTTTGACGTGTGCTCACTCAAGCTTGACTCTACAGATCTATCTCATTTTTACACAGAATGTAGTCGATAGGTGTAACAACACCTGTGCCATCTTATTTTGCTCAAAACCTTTTCGTTAAAAGTTATGCTATTTTAATCACGATGGAGTTGCTTTTTGTAAGCTTTGTTGTTTTGACTTCACCCCACTTTGGCACAATTCGCTTTACATTCTCGAAAACAATGCGCAGTGTTCATCCAAGCGTAAACACATACCACACAAAAATGATACCGAAGATGCGGAGAAGTTACTCTTTCAAAGTATGTATAATAATAATTTGGGGTTCATAAATTGGTTTTCTTTTTAATGACAATTTTCTAAGTGTTTATTATTTTTTTTTAATCACTCAGTAGAAGGGTGACAGTGACAGTTCTCAAATTATGACTCTAAATCTGTAAAGTTTTGACATGAACCTGCAACCAAGAGATGAACATGTAGTCAGGCAGCTGGGTGACTAATGTGTTTAATGCTGTGACTTTTTGGCCAATCTAGATGCGAGGGTAAGCACTGGTTTCTCCAAGCTGGTTCCATCTTTAATGCCAAGGAGGAAATTCTGGATGAAAGAGATCGTCTTTTGAAGTCGTGGTATATAGGCCAGATTGAAGACGTAGAATGTTGCTATGTAGCAGCTAAGTGCAGTATGAATTTGGTCTGTATTGCAGATTGACATCTCCTCGGCTACAACTTCAAAGCAAGTTGATTCAGAGACTTCTTTGTTGTTCATTTTGATGAACACAGAGTTTGGGTTTGGGGTCTCATCATCCTGGAAATGGGGGGACCAAAAAAAAATCATTATAAAGTGCATGATGTCAAAGTTTCTTTAGTTATCTTGAGAAAGGTAGCAATTTCAACCCAGGTAAATGAATGACCCCTCTTTTTTGTTGAAAAATTTGGTTTGGATATTGGTTGCATTTTTGGAAACAGGCAAATATTTTATGATTCTCTCTCTGTTGGTTTATTTATTGGTTGCGAAAATTAACTAATAAATCCCACTTTAGAGTTCAATTGGTTGAACAAACAGCCTCTTACATGAAATATTGGCTTGGAGTCTGGGTTGCAAATTTGGATCTTCTCAAATTTGGCTATCACGTAGTAATCAAAAGTTTCAGCTGGAAACCTGTACCCAAGTCAAATATAAGAACCCCTGGGATTACAAGTGCCCATAGTGTGAATGATCACTGCAATTTAGCTAGAAGATGTTTACCTTGAAAGTCCACATGTCTTTCGGGTCTTCTTTCAACAAGGTCGGCAATTTTACCGCGGCATATTCCAGACCATCTGTAATATGAAACATTGATTTAACATGAATTATTATTATTAATGTAAATCAGTCCGGTATTCATTCCAAGAAGCACCTGTGCATGTGATGACCAAATTAGGCAGCACATGGTTGCATGATCAATAACAAGCCTACAAACTTGAAAAAAAAAACCGATTGGCAAATGGATATTTAAAGCCCTAATTTTGTGACGTTACTTACGAGCTGCTCCCCCATTCGCTGTTTACGTAATTTCCATAAATTTCTATTTTTTGTGGTTCTTGATAAGGGAATATATTAATTTCGTAGGGGCATGTATATTAACATATGTTTGATGATAGGCCTATTTAGACAGCATATGTGAAATAATTAGCATTTTCCTGAAAAATAAGGCAATTGGATGTTATAGATGTTTAAGGTTTTTATATTGTGACATAACTTGCAAGCCGCTCTTCCTTATAATGGGAGCAGCTCGTCACTTGCGAGCTGCTCCCATTATATGGAAGAGCAGCTCGCAAGTGACGTCACAAAATTAAGGCTTTAAACATCCATAACTTTGTTATTCTTTGGTGAATTTTCTTAAAACCTTCGCTCATATTTGTCTTTTATTTTTCTGCTTTTTTAAAAACCAATTTAATTCCATGATGAACTTGTTATGGGGCAGACAGGACAGAGTGGGAATTGCCCATTTATACATGCATTGCAATGCAATTGCTGCCCGACAAAACAATGTCGGACCATCCTCCATGCATTCACAGAGCCTTCGCTCATATTTGTCTTTTATTTTTCTGCTTTTTTAAAAACCAATTTAATTCAGCAGAATTTATTTGAATTGGTTGCAAATAGGCTACATGTATATGACTGAGATATTCATGCATTTTTCTTCTGTATATTTTGAGATTTGTGTGCATTTCATTTAAGGCGTTTGGGGCCCCATCAAGGTTAAACACCCTGACCTACATCAAAAGATAATACGCTGCTGGATCTAGTAAACTTTATGCAAACTTCTGGAACACTTACCGGTACTCTGAACTTGAAGCCATGCCACACGACTTTGGATATGATGTTACTGTTCGATTCAGAGGTTCTGAAATGATCAAAAATAGAGTTAAAGTGAAATTATTGTTGTGTCATGATAGGGAATTGTGCAAGAAAGTCTCTCAAAGTGATTGGGAAAGATTGATAACAATTCACCTAAGAATTGTTGTGTGCTGTGAGGTTTTGGAATCAACAAATTGATAAGAAATTAACCCAATTCTGTTGAGAACATGCACTGCACACAAAAATGCAGGACTACAAATGTTCGGCTCGAACATTTCAACGGTTTTTTGTCATATTATGACTATGATGGCATTTGAAGAGCAATTCTTTGCAGTGGACCTTTCTACTATAATATTCTACCTAAATACCATGAAAATAATTTGAAAGCTCACAATAATTTTGATCACCTTTCCCACTACACTAGATTCTCTTTAAAGGAGGGCTCCAGGCTGAAATTCAGATAGTTTGAAATGTACTGTAAAATATAACAAGTACAACACTAAAAATTTCATCAAAATCGGATGAAAAACAATGAAGTTATGATTTTTCTCAGTTTTGCATTTTTTCGATAAAACAGTTCTGTGCATAGTCTCATGCATATTTAATGAGCAAGCTGATGATGTCATTGATCCACTATTTCTTTTGTATTAAATTAATAAATATTTATATGAAATCCTATTTATTTCATTTTGTTCATACATACATGTCATGTGTATAAAAAATCTATCCCTTATATTGACATAAGTTACAGCAATGATGATTTTAAACATTTCATAAGGAGTTATCCCTTTATTTTTTATTCTTGGAGCAGAAAATTTGAATAATTGTTATTTCATATAGTAAAATACAAAAGAAAAAGTGAATCAATGACATCATCAGCTTGCTCATTGAATATGCATGAACTCTGCATAGAACTGTTTCATCGAGAAAATACAAAACTAAAAAAAAATCATAACTTCGATCCGATTTGGATGAAATTTTCAGTACAGTAGATCGATTTACTTGTTATATTTTACTCTACATTTCAAATCATCTCAATTTCAGCCTGGAGTCTTCCTTTAAGCTTTACAGTATGTACCGGGTACTCATCCTTTCTTCGTATCAAAAGTTCTTGTCCACCCCAGTTCAACAGCTGAAGCATGTTCAAAGGTAAATTTAATTTGCATGCCTTTTTTCTTTCTCACTTACGAGTGATGCAAAAAAAAAAAAACAAGAACAAAAGAAACAAAAACCCAAAGGGGGTGGCACCTCGCATAAAAGTAAGTAGATAAACTGCACTGAAACTAGATGGAGGGTGAAAATCCTAATCCAGCCGGTCAGATCAAACGATCAGCACAGGGCCTCCCCACGATCGCGATGACCATGTGACTGTGTTTGAGAGAAAATTTGTATTAGATCTAGATCTAGGTAGATCTAGATCTAACTTCGTGCTAAACAAAATTGTAGAACTAACGTTAGAGGCTACGATGATCGTGAAATCGTACGAAAATCATACGATCACCTCAGGGTGATCGTGCAATGAAGCAGAATATGAGCTTATGTTATGGATGCCCCTCACAAATAAAGCCCAATTTTGACCATAGCTAGCGCTCTTAAGCTAAAGACAGGTCTAGGTCACCCTGCAATAGATCTCGACCAAATGTTATGCGGCATAAGTTAAGCCTAGATTTAGATCTAGGCCTAAGTTAGATCTAGATTCTATAATCTGAATCTGAATAGTTCCGTCAGCAATAGTCTATGTCGAGTCCTGACACATCTCGCTAACTGTAACTTAGTGAAGAGCACGTGTGGAGTGGCTCGTAATTAATCAAATTTCAATTTATGTTTGATGTGCATGCCTAAGTTAGATCCACTCAATACCGAAAAAGTTAGTTAGTAGGGTCTAGTAATATATTGACCTCGTAATCCAACCCCATTGACTGTAGCTAACGTTACATGTTAAAAATAGGAAGATTCCGGCAGCCCCTATTTTCAAATCCTGTAAACTGTATCCGCCACAGCTGCTTTTGTAGCAGGGTCTAACGTTAGACTAGATCTAGAGTCTAGATCTAGAGGTCTAGAGTCTGAGTATAGATAGGGTGACTGCATACACAGCTAAAAGTTCGTCCTTTTGCCTCACACTCACACACGCAAAAATGGTCATGGTTTTGAGGGGAAAATCAAAGTTTGACGCATTTCCGACATGTGATCCCATTATTCAATTTTAATGTATATTTGGTACCAAACAAAAGAGAATTTAATGCTCTATTAGAAAAATATGAGGCCATTAAGTCACTACCACAATGTTTGAGGGGCATCCAAAACAGATTTTTAAAGTCCCATATCTCGTATATAAGTGCTGTATTTTCTGCAGTTTTCAGGTTTTATGGTATTGATCATGGCAAATCCGATTATAATGCTCATTTTTGACCTATCCTATGAGATCAAGTGTCGGAATGCATTTCAAAATACCCTCCCCCCACTGCTCCACAGAGCCCAATGCAAATTACACACAATTGTGCACTGTGTGTGTTAAAGGCAAAGCTAAAGTTACGCACTCTAGGCCTAGATCTAGGCCTAGATCTATTTAAAGTTTGATTTAACACTTCTAGTTATTTGTTTTCTTCCAAATTTTCGTGATTAATTATAAAATTGTATGATATAGATTAATAAAATTCTACCTTTTGACACCTTGCTTCTGCTTTTAGCCGTAAAACAAAGGGATTTTGAAATTTGAACTAAAACCTTCTGTGTAGTCACGGCGCCTGTATTAAGTGAATGCTGATAGTTTGGGCTCCATACAATTTTGCGCGTACCGGTATGCCGCAGTGCGTGAGCTTCAAGACCGGACCCGCGTAGCTTTAGGACCCCCGACCATACCGTGCATTTCAATTTCGATCGTCACCTAAGTTAGAATTCTAGTGCAGGACCACGAATGCAAATTAAATAAAATTACACATATTCATGAATGACACTAATTCAACCTTTACAAAAATTATTATAGTGTAAATATGTAGGCTTGTCTGGTAGATTTAACTTAAAAGAAGACATTTACAGCTTACCTCAGCTCAGCACATTCCTCTTCAATTCAAGGCGCGGCAACCTTAAATTCAGTCCATGCTATATACAGTTGGAAACCCGTTGTGCGGATACGGTAACTACCGGTATGTAAAATTAGTATTTCACCAATTAATTAGTCATCCAATTAGTCGAGTGCATGATGATTCGTCAAAAGTTGTCGTAATGATGAAGTGCATTCGTCAATCATCGCTACTAAAATTAGTCAAAGATTATCACTCGTCGTGCATTAGTATATGGTCAAAATATGATTAGTCCATTTAATGACATAATTAGTCGACAATCTCATGAAACTAGTCCAGTACCGTATTTAAAAGAAGACTAATTATTTTGATTCACTGGACTAATTTTGTCAGAAGAATGACCAACTTACGTTTTCAGTGTACTAGAGCAACGAGTCTCACTTCTTTTATCGAGTTTTGTATTCACCTTGTCCAGCCATTCCCTGAACCACGCAAGTTGGCAGGTACATGTGAAGGGATTGTTCGCAATGATTACCAACTTTAGACTTGTTGGTATTAATGTGAACGGATCTATCGTGGAGATTTGATTATTCTGGAGGGATAGATACTGTAGACTGGTTGTTCTAGAAAATAATTGCTTCTCGATAACTGTAATATAGTTAGATGTTAGATTCAGAGTACGTAAATTCTGTAAATCCTGAAAAGCTTTTCCGGGAATGATTGTAATCAAGTTTGCGGCCAACGAGAGAACTGTTAGTGACGTGAGATTCCTGAATATCCCCGAGTCAATTTGCCATATGCGACATTCAGTCAGATCTAGCTCATTAAGATTCCAAAGTGTGGTAAATGCGTTACGAACCTGGTGGAAATCAAAGAATAAGTTCTTTTGCAGTTTAAGGGTGTGCAACGAGACCAGTCCTGAAAACAGTGATCTATTGCTTTTAAAGTGGACTAGATCTTCGGCTATGATTTTAGTTCTGGATAAGTTTAGAGTTCTCAGCGCCGACGTATGACTAAATTGGCCACAGGAAGTAATTTCTAAGCGACTACCAAGATAGGACATATCGAGGAATACTAATTGATGCATGTTACTGAAAGAACCAGTCATGGTAAATTCAGCTAAATCTTTCATTCTGATCTTTACTAAAGAACTGGTTTCTTCAAAGGCATCAACGGATATATCGAGAAACTTATTCATAGAGAAATCAAGAAATTTTAGATTTTTTAAACCAATGAACGTATTTCTGTTCACGGAGTTAAGGCTGTTATCGATCAAGATAAGAGTTTGAAGATTTGTTGCGTTCCATGGTATACTTTTGATTTCTTCAATGTTGCTCGGATAAAATGTCAAAGTGCTGAGACGGTGGCTTCCGTCGAACTATTGAGGATCTAATACAGAAATGTCGTTATGTGATAAATCAATGCTCTCAAGCTTTTCGGCGCAAGCAAAACATCCTCGCGGAAGCGACTTGATTTTGTTTGCAGCTAGTCCCAAATTAACCAGCGACTTCAATCCACAAAATGACTTGTTATGAAGACTAGATAAATGATTGGATCCAATGTCTAGTACCTGGAGTTTTCCGAAACCTTCCAGGGCATACTTTGGAATAGTTATGAATTCGTTGTGTTGTAGATAAAGTTTTATTATACCTGGAAAAAGATCTCTTGGTAATTCCGATGTATTCATGGGTACAATAGATCTTATGCCCGACCTGGTTATGGTTACCTTTACTATTGCCTTGTTACCCAGAAAGGAATCGGCGTGGAATTTAGCCAATGATATATTATTGATGAGTAAATGTACTGCTGATAGATCCGTGAAAACGGCACGAGGGAAACTCTTTATATCGTTATAATTCAAGTTGAATCTATCGAAAGAGCAATTCTGTAAAGCTACAAAATCTCCTTGCTCTAGTGATCTAACTTTATTAAAAGACAAATCAAAACGTGACAAATTCTTACATTCGCATGCGTCCGTCCCATCTTCTGCAAACTGAGTAGTTTGCAGATTGCTTCCAAAGATGCGAGGAATTCCCTTGAGTCTATTATGATGTAGGATTAGCGAGGATAGATGAATATTCATCTCCAGGAGGGAAATGGGTAAGACACTGATACTGTTGCGATGGAGTAGTAATACCTTAAGTAGCAGGAGAGCATGAAATGTTGTATTCTCAATGAGGTAGATGGAGTTATAACTAGCGTCTAAAGTTTCTAGCTGTTTATAGTTCACGAACGATTTGTCCAGGAGTATAGAGATGTTATTATTAGAAACGTTGAGGGAACGCCAGTCGTGTGGAAGATTCCGGGGAACCGATGTAAGACCGCAATATGAGCAATTGGCGCTATGGTCACTTGAGTTTTGCGAGCATGTATGATTAAGTGTTATGCTGGTGCGATCCATCACACCATATCGCAAAGTGAATCCACACAGTACTACGAAGCTTATTGCGTGAGCGTACACAGCCATCGTGAGTTCCAACCAACAGGTCGCTGAAACCGAATTGATGTGAGAAAAGTGAAGGAAAATCGAAGTAGTCCTCGGTCCCTATAGATGATTACGATGAGTCAGCCTTTTTGTTCTTAAATATCCACGGTAGAACGATGAAGTCTTTGCGGCTGCTGTAGAAATCGTGTTTCATGCCTTCTCAACATTTGTTTGTTTGACTGCTAATAAGAAAGTATTTTGGTATCACATACCCATAATATCACCACTTGATATAATAGTTGGAGTGATTTACGCACCATTTCTACCTTTGGCCTACCAAGCTGCCACAAGAGATGACTGGATGGTCTTTATTGGCTTCCCAAGAATGTCGTTAGGCCAAGTCCTGGACTACATCAGAGAGATATCCGCAGGTATGAACATTCAGAAGTTCCTACAACTGTGCTCTTGACTGTCCCTCTGTGTTCTTTTCGTTCTTTGTCCTATAGGGTGTACGCTTTTCAGTCTCAGATCTCTGTAACACCATTACATTAAACTCATTACCAGCTTTGTTATTTTTCTTTGACTTTTGAAACAAGCAACTAAATTCCTTTCGCCAAATGTGCAGTGTCTATGAACTGAATATACCTCGTAAGATTGCAGTCCAGAGACTCGGTTCTCGGCAAAAAGTTAAGGCTTGTCTAAAATTAGATCCTTCATCAGCAGACTTGTTTCAAGATTGTTCTCATCACACTGACCTTTCTCAAGCTTCTTAGGCACGTCAATTATCTTTTTATTCCGCTTTTCTTGATTACCCTGATCAACATTGTTCCTATTTCCTCATCTTGGTGTGTATTATTTCAGGAATTAAGTATCTCAAAGCAACGTGTGCTGAGTCAAAGATGCTTTAAGTTCAGGTATTACTTGAAATGAAACAAGAGTCAAGATTGTGAAACACCGTGAGATGTGAAACAAAATGAAATGAAGCGTCGGTTAAGTTACGTGATATTTTTATTAATTATATTACGTGATCAGTGCAAAAGAAATCCGATCGGGAGGTCGGTGATAGAGAAGGAAATGATGATGCTTAATATTGAGCAAACAAGGAAATGTGATACTTAGTTTTCAAGAGAAAGGAAGCAATGAAGGAAAAGCTCTCGATAAAAACACCCCATTGATTAATCAAATAGATTTAATGCTTAAGTATCTCATTATTTCAAGAAACGATTAATTTACGGCCTGTGGCTGATATTTTATTTATTGGCAATTTTTAAGTTTCGATATATACAATTACTGGACTAATTTTTGTCGAGTGTAATGCGATATGTTCTGTTTTCTTTTAAAGCCCCTCTGTACTAGTTTGGCCAGGGGGATTAGAGGGATTAGCGTGGTCACTGACAGGTGATTATCTCATCAACTCAGCTCTCAATTAACATAAGAAAAAGAGGATCATGGGGGACCAATAGGCACCGCTAAGGCATTGTTTTCTACATAGACGGAGCAAGTAGCTACAAGTAGTACAGTGTGGCTTTAAAATACGTTTTGTCTTTGTTTTCTTGAGGTTTGTTTAAATTTCTAGTTTGCATACCCCAAATTAGTATTGCTTTGGTTTGTCTGTTTGTATGTTTGTTAAATTGAATTGAATTGAATTGAATTTATCTATTTATACACGGTTAAAGCCCAAACAGTGACAAGACTGGATTCGGTTGAGCCGTATCAAACAACGAAAAACAGATAAATTGAAAACATTGAAAAATAAATACTAATATATTAATACATGTAGTCGAATAGAAGAAAATGAAAAATAATGGTATAACAATTGTTAGGGAGGGGGCCTTAAAAAGGGGCCCACTTCGGGCGAAAATTTGAAAATCGTGCCGGTCGATTTTTCGCTCAGTGGGGGTAGTGAGCACAAAAAAAAATTTTGGCACCGAAAAAGAAGGGTAATTTTTTTCCACCCACCCCTTGGGCGCAAGGGGTAGTGAGCACAATTTTTTTGGGGGGGCACCCGAAAAAAATGTTTTCCTACGGGAAGGGTTATTTTTTTTTCACCGCCACCCCTTGGGCGCCAGGGGAGGGGCCCAACTTTTTACCTGTTTTTACCTGTTTTTGAAAATCGTGCCGGTCGATTTTTCGCTCAGTGGGGGTAGTGAGCACAAAAAAAAAAATTGTTGGCACCCGAAAAAAAAGGGGAGGCCCCCCCCCTGGATCCGCCACTGCCCCCTGAGATTCTCGGCCAAGAAATGACGAACAATGCTTAATCTTGACATATTGACAGAGTATGTCATAAAGAATAAGTCCATGAAGTTACATATCTGTGTATCTAACATTTTTTAATGGTAACTAATTAACTATTCACATATCCGCGAAGTGACAATTCTGCATTGTGTACAGTACAAAATTCATGGGGAAATGTATTTTTGGCCTCGTGAAACGCGGCGATTTTTGACGCTACTCAGTTTGAATGGTACCCTTTGTTCGAAATTATATTAATTTGGTATCAAAAGATAGGGGCCGGATGAATTCCGACTCCGGCCCTATTACGGTTAAAGAAACAACAACCAGAGTCTCCCGGGCTCTCCGGACTGACATGGCCCGCGGTCCGGACTTTGAGAAGCCCTGCTCTATGCCACGTCTATGGCCTATACATTTCAGATAATGCATAATCAATTTACAAAGTGATGTTTCTTTGTTTTGGCTACGTTTAATTTGTTCGTGACACGAGTAGTGGTTTTTATAGATTATCTTCTTCATTTCCTCGATACAGGTTACAAGGGTCTTTTATACAAACACGATAACATCAAGCAGCGTACGGTCATGTGATAGCACCAGTCAACGCCTCTCTATGATCATTTATGATATATTTTATTTCATAGTGTCATTTTTGTCTTCTCCCTTTTAATTCATGACTGGAGTTTGAAAGGATGTTTTACTGGTTTGAAAGGATGTTTTACTGGTTTGAAAGATGTTTTACTGGTTTGTAATTTTATCTGCAAGGCTCGGTGGTATTGTGGCGTTCTGAATCAACTACCTTTCCCCAGATTTATTTCTCCTCTTATCGATATGAATGTTATATAATCATTTATTAATCTCTAATATTCAATCATTCCATACTCACATCACCATGCACTCATCATCTAAACCATAGAGAAAAGTTAAAAACATCACTCCTTCAAATTAAGACACAAACAAATGCTCAGGATTCATTTCAGATTTATATTCATTAAATAAATCATTTGTTGATTTGTTGAAAAAAGCCATAATACAAGAGACAGAAAAGTACACACAGATGTACATGTATATGTACTTTATAAAAAAAGGAACATATTCCTACCAGCCAACATATATAATCAAATCCAGCACATGATTGATATTTCTTATAGATATTCAATCCTCACTATTTCTATTTCTACTTCTATAGAAAAATCACTAAGATTTTACTATTGTTCTCTAATGTGTAACCCTTCCATGGATCATTTCATGAAATCGCGTACAAAATAAGCAAATTTATTTCTGTTTTCTATGACATGTATCCAGCCCAATTCCATGACTGAAGTATTTCACTTGCAGAGATTGTTGTAGTTGATACACATACTACCCCCAACAGAAAAGTTATTTAAAAAAGACCCAGAAAGAATGAAAGATAAGACAAATGAAAAGCAAAAAAGGAAACAAAACAAAAATAGCATAAAGTACCACAGCAAAGAGAAAACTTAATATACAAGTAGCACAAAACAAATCACTACAAACAAAAAAATATGCAAACATTGGATTGGATTGGATACTGTATACATTCTCTATAGCACCTGGAAAATATAAATGACAAATAAGTTGTGAATAATTAAATATGCAAGTTCCATTGTAGACAATTCATCAACAGCTTGCAATGCAAAATATCATGTTTGATTATGACAGAGACCAGGGCCCTGTTTCATAAAAGTTTATTATCAATGACAAGTTACAATAACTGTTACAAGCTACTAAAACCCTGAGCAAATCCATTACAGAATTTCAGTACTCGATCGTAACAACTTTTATGATGCAGGGCCCTGATGAGTGATATTTAACAACGGAATGATGAGAGAGAGGAGGATGGGATAAACGAAACATGAAGAACAAACAAATAATGCCATAAGTTGCAGAAATATTGAAAGCACTGAATTTGTTATCTAAAATCTAATCAGTCCTAAATCCATATCATATTGGTCCTTTGACTAAAATTGCTGGAAAAGTGGAATAAAATTGTATTCAAGTGGAATTAAATTTTTATCAAAACCAATGTTATTATCTTTAAATACAATTGAAAAAAACCCACATTACTGAATGAATAGTTCATTAGAATAATTTGTTTTTCTTTGAATATAAAGTGTTCTCTTTATATGGAGGTTCCCAAGCAATATATATTATAATATTTCAAATAATTAACCATTAATCTAACTCAAATCTAAATCCAAATCAAAGGCAAACTTGGACAACAGATCTACATGAAATTGAAGGGAAAAAAGGTTCATGGTTTGTTTATGAATTAATCCCCATCTTCCATATTTTCCTTAATTAAAATATTTTTGTGCAATTTGTATAGGAAGATGTTTCTTAATACACTAAGTATTGTTCTGCACACATTTGGTATACACTCAACATTATGAAAACTTTCATAGTGATCTTGCCATTTTGAGACATGCAAAATTTTCCCTTTCACTACAATGAGATCCCAAACAATAGCACAAGTTGCAAAAAGAACAGAAAGATAAAAATGAAATAAACAAGGTTTTTGTGAGCCATAACGTTTATAAATATGTAAAATAAAACTGAACTCTTTCACATCATATGTTTGTACAACAAGGCATTTGAAGATGAAAGTAGAAACGGAAAATAAGAAGAACGTAAAAATTGTAGTCTCTATATTACAATGCAATATATACACATCTAGTTAATTTATCATTTACATATGTACATATATTTATACACTTCTTCACATACACTTTGCATGGCATAAATATAAGAAAACTACATCTCAATTTTTATCACTTGGAAAGGCTGGTGATACACACATATAAACTTCTAATAGGAAGACAAACTTATCAGGATAAAATAATAATCTTGGCATTCAAAATAATCTGGAAAATGCTTCTAGATCTAGATGTACCTCACATTGCAGCTTTCATTTCATTGATTACTAGTAAATTCTTTTTTTCCTGCAGATAACAAACTTTCACTGTCTCCTTTACAAGCCACAGCAGTTTTCCTCTATTTTCTTCCACGTTGAACCCTGGCAAGCAGATTTTCAAACCATTGAATATGGTTCATAATGACACACATTTTCCATGGACCGTAGTATGAGGTGTTTTAGGCACCTTCATCAAAAGGGAAACTCCCTAATCCATTTGCATTCTCTAAACAAAATACCTAGACTTTCACAATCAATATGATTGTTTTCAAGATGCCATTTTTTCTTTCACTTTAAGTCTGTATCCTCTCCTGTCAAGTATCATTAGTCCAAAAAGAAGCTACAAAGCTAGAGATGAATTAAATAAAAATATTTCAACATTCTATTAAATATTCTATGTATGGTTAATGATGATTACTACAACTACATGTATTAAACACATTACTTTGCCTATGGAGAGCAAGAAGGGTATTCACTCATACACCTTACACAGAGATAACGCCCATTCAGCTCTCAACAGTCTACAATATCACCCTTCATAATTATCTTCATGATACCCATGAAGCGATTGGCATAATTATCATTCATGGCAGTACGTTACATTGGAATGCTTGTTTAGTACAGTACACACAAAGTATCACAGGAATGTATTAATTTTTCTCCTCCAAATTCCAGCAAATAATACATGGATTTGACCAACATGATAGGCAATACATCAAAGTGGTGATCATTTTGGAAGTTAAAATGGCAAGAATTAATGACTTCTACACGATTGTTGGTACAATTTTACCTTATTTCATACCAAGAAACAATATGCAGTTTGCAGATCATCTACCTGTACCTGCTTTAATACAATCTGTCATCATCTAAAAAAAAAATTAAACCCTTTTGCAATTATTTCTAACCTTTGTAAATTAAGCGTCACTTGATTTTAACAACAGACAACTCATGTTTGTATCTCTGTAATAGTTCCAACCCATTAATTAACACAGAAAAAATATATATCTATTGCTGTCTAAACTCCACCAAAGAGAGAGATAGAGTATCTACACATAATCTACTGTATCTCTGAATTACATGTATGCGATTACATATTGTACATAATCTATGGCGGGATGCTACGTACTGTACATGTGGAACACTTTTGAACTTGCTACACCTCCACATAGAGGAAACCTGCACAGAAAGGCTGGCATTTTCAGAGCAAAACTCATATCACATCTGACTGGACAACCATGGACAAAGATATTTGGATAGCAGTGCAAAATGCTGATCATCTTTCTGAATTAAATTGTGCATGCTTTTGATCAGCAGCTTTTGGAACAATTGAGATACACTGCATCGTTACATGAAAAATGATGCTTTGGAGTTGATTATTTGTTTCCTTGAATTTTTGGAATACAAGATTTTTCTACAATATAAAGTACATGTTTTCATTGACTGTATTGTACAAAATATACCCTTGAATTTCTTACATATCATCATTATTACATGTATATGGAGAAATACTTCTTATACCTTAAGAAAGCTATGATATCCCATGAATAATACATAGCACCTTTTGATTTTTATGTTCAAATGATCCCGGAGAGAGAGTGAGAGCGTGCGAGAGAGAGAGACAGAGACAGACAGACATATAAAGTGAGAGAGAGAGAGAGAGATACAGACAGACAGAGATGGAGATAGAGAGAGAGAGAGATAGAATGAGATAGAGAGAGTGAGAGAGAGATAGAATGAGATAGAGAGAGTGAGAGAGAGGGAGAGACAGAGAGACAGAGAGAGAGAGATAATGAATATAAAGAAAGAAAAGCAAGATCTTGATGTAGAATGATTGATTTAAGTCTTTTATTCTTCACCTATTTCAAATTCATCCCTCTAATTATAATTCCCCCTCTCTCCCTTTTTCTCTCTCTTTCTCTCTATCTCTCTCATGCTATCCCCCTCTCTACCTCTCCCTCTCTCTACATCTTTCTATTTACAACCATACACTGTATCACAGCTGCTAGCACACATGTATATCAAACATACAAGTACATATATGTATGTGTATCTGTATCAGGACTGCCCTAATATCTAAAGATTGTTTGGTACAAAAGTTTCAAAAACTTTCAATGTGAGCTTTTCTGTTAAAGTTTGGCACATTTTCATATCATCTGCTTATTAAACAGAAAACCCTGCGAGAATGTCCAAGAATAATTTCATCTTAAAAGAGCCAGAAATTCTTCAGAATTGAAAATGGCCTCTCTCACAACTCTAGTACTTTTCCTAGTTTCAGCAGTCTCTTCTACTGGTAAGTCTTTCTTTTCTGTATATTGAAGAGCACTTTATACCAGATAAGTGGTCCTTCCTTCAACGTTTGGGCAATGGCATCATTTTCTCTCCATATTATAGTCATTTGACAACTGCTTTGAATGAGATTTGGAGCCCTTCTTTTCGAACACTCTGCTTAATCCTGGGTACGCCCACGCTCTTCAGGAGTGTTAGCCATCAAGACAAGCACACATTATTTCCTGTGGTGTTCAGACTTGGGTATCATCAGCATCTGTCATAGGACGATGTCAACTGAAGACCTGGAAGGGTTCAACTTGAAGGCTAGATCCTACACCCTGCAAGACGGTCATCACTTCTATTGTGTTTGGACATGGAAACCAGCGGCATCCCCTCTGATCGCTCATGGTCTCTGACCTTCAGATCGCTCCACATGTTGCCTGAGCCATCACCAAGATGGCAATTCCTTCATCATCAGCATTTCCTCGGATCATTTATGTTTTTGCTTGTTATCAGAGCTTCCAAGTTTCTTGAAGAGTGCCTTGCCCTTTGAAAGCAACCCTTTCTTCTTCTTGGAGTGTTCCGGTGTGGACGTTATGGACGTCTGTTCTGCCGTGTCGGAGATGACGGGGGTCACCTCACTCCCGTGGTACTGCGCTTCGCCGTTCTCCTGCTGCTGGGCTGGGACTGCGTACTGCATGAACAGGAAGAAAAATGGAATGGGATGAATAGAATGGGGGTCCCTTGAGAGTCTTACATCCAATTGGTCCTAGAGTTAATAGTACATTGTGTTGAGAATTGTAAGGTTTGTTTCAGGCCTCAAAATTGAAGTTTTATCACTTATTTAACCTATTTCTCAAGGAAACCGGGTGGTGTCTCTTTTAAGCCAACAACCAACAGTACGACTAAACACCCAAGGTGAACTGTACTGAATAGAAAGAAGAGGAAGGTGTGAGAGAATTCAGTACTATAGTCAATAAGATAAGGCTTTATGAATACCCATTTCCCAATCAAAACCTTAGGCCTAAAAATGTACAAACAAGATGTTTTTTCAGTACACTTCTAACTGTTAGTGGTTATTTGTTTTATCAACCCCTCACACACAAAACACATCTGTTCATCAATTCAATTCTATTTTGTTTTCCCCAAAATCCAAAATTCAGGTATGAATCTTTAGTATATATACTTTATCTTTATTTCCTAATATTTTGATAATTCAAATATAACATAAAGAATGCTGAAAGGGTCATTTTAGTTACTGAATAAGAAGCAAACAAATCATGTAAGATTAGCAAACTGCATCAGATTATTGAAACATAATGTTGGAGAGTTTGTGCACAGCGATATTATCAGAACTCTATAGTGGTGGTTCTGGATTTTTGTTGGGGGTGGGGGCACAATTCTGGAAAAAATGTTGACAAATGTACAAACAAAAATTCAAGAGTTATCTTATTTTCTGATGCCTTTTCGTTTGAAAATTTGAAAAGGGCAGGGGCATATTTTTCTTCTGTAAACTTGTATGCCATAGTGGATTTCACAGGGAAATGGGTTTGTTGTGCCCCCTCCATTAACTCCACCACTGATATGACAGACAGGGGTTAGGATACCAATCATGCAATTGCTTATCACATTGGGGATAATATTTTATGTTCACTATTTACAATACTGAAATTGTAATAATAATTAAGAAGAAGAGAGAAGGAAAAAAAATTGGCAGCCTCATGCAAAATAACAAAATACCTTTGAAACTGCTCACAATAATTTCTTTCAGACCTACATGTAAGTACGTACCTGCCAACATTTGAAAATAAGAAATCTGTACCCTTAGCGGGGTCAAGGGGCAGGGCCCCCTGAAGCTGAAGCATTTTGGGCAAAACAAAATGAAATGATGGGCTCTGGTAAACCATAGTTATCAGTACATATTATTTTTGTACATTTTGTACATTTTTATACAAGAACATGGTCAAACAAGCCAAACCTGACTTAAAAATAAAAAATAAAAAATAAAAAAATCTTAATATTCTGATTAATACAATCGGAACAGTTGGCAGGTATGTTAGTATCTTACCAATTTAATTTAGATGTATGTGCCAAGAATAAAAAAGGTAAAAGCAAATTTAATTTTCTAAATTTTGATTTCATAAACACACATCAACTGAAAAACCAAAAGGGGGTGGCCAAATGCATAGTCATTTTAACCTCACAGTAATTTCTTACTATATGGTGAAGAATTACAAAAATTAGCAGTCTGTCAGGGTTACCTTTAAAGGAAATCCTTATTGAAAACCTCTATGAATTGTCAAATGTGAGTATGAATAATACACCAATATCACTCATTTTCCTAACAAAATATATCACATCTTTTTAAGCTTGTATGGGTTAAGGGGCACAAATAAATCAGAAATCAAAGCAAGAAACACAACTCAAAGCAATGAAAGCAACAAGCACATCAAACTAAACCACACACATGCCTTACCAATGCTTTGAAGAATGCTACATGTAAACATGCAGGGTTGCCATGGATGCAAGAAAAAGACGAAGCAGCAAGTAAGGGATAAAATGTTCATGCAAGGAATAGTTTTTCTTTTTCAGTATGTGTTGGCCAATGTTCAAACTTAAACTAAACTGAACAATACCTCATGGGAAATAAATCTGTATAATCTACAAAATGGTGTGTAACTGAAAAGTCGACAATCTGAAAAAGCCACCTGATATAAATGTACTTTTCCAGTCTTCCCCCATTGCATGCAAAGGATACAGTTATAATGAGCCAACTAAAGTTGGTAGAGCTTGTGAAATATGACAACTAAAATTTGAAAAATGAAACTGGACAATTGAAATTGATTAAGCAATCAAAATGTGATTACTAAAAATAGCTTTTAAAAAATAATGAGAGAATACTAAAGCTGGGAATGCAAATGAAATGACAGCTAAAGTATGAAAGGCAAAAAAAAAAAAACTTTCAAAATGAATTTTGAAAGTTACACATGTCCCTACAAGTACATGTACATACACAGGCAAACAAAAACATAATGGTACTCATGCAAATAAGTTTTGTAATTTTCAATTTGAAAGGAAGTAAAATATCAAATTTTTGCAATACTAGCATTGATCCAAGGAAGCAACAAAAATTGAAGCTGAAAGATGGAACGTGGGGGAAAAAATAGAATTAACACACACACACAGGAAGATGCATGGGACTGTGAATAACTGTAACATGATTGAATGAACATCTACATGTTACACAGCTTGACCAATACTAGCAACAATTAATAATAATGGTAGTAAGTGGTACAGCATGTTTTCTGCTAGATATAAAGTGCTTTGAGATGTCATCCTTTATCTTTTTTTCTTTTTTTTTCCATTTCTTTTTTGCATGACGAACTAGAAGAGATCTAAAAATCAGAATGATCTCTGAACACAATTTTGTTTCTTCTCTCGATTCGAGATAAGCAGCATGTTTGCAAAAGTTTTGGTCTAGCTTTGCTTACTCAAGACAATAGAGCACCTCAGTGATGACGTCACATACCCCTGAATGGCGATGGATAAGCCCCAGGTAGAAAGTGGGGAGTGACAAAAAAGGACACACATTAAGGGGGACAGAATTGGAGCCAGCCATAGATGTGACGTCTCACTTTGGTACTCGACTAATAATTAAGTAATATTGACTGCCTTCAGGGCAATACGACATATATCGCCCGAACCGAAGGTGAGGGTGATATATGACAAGTCGTATTGCCCTGAATTAGGCAGTCAATATTACTATTATTAACCACATCAGACATCTAGAGCAAACAAGAAACTCTTACTATCTTATACTCTTAAATTATGTAAAATACAGTAGCCTACACTGCACAGGGTTTCCTAGCATGTAAAGTTGCAAAAACATCGTCAAACCAGCAGTGTTCATATTGACGAAATTTTCGATACACTGCAAACAGTGTGCCTTGGGTGTGATTATTACGTCACAATAGAGTGCGCGCAAAGTGCGCAGGTTCTCATACGCGTAATAGATGCGCAAAGAAAATTACAAAAACCCGGATGTTTGCTGTACATTATTGCCCACTAGTTTAACACGCATTTTGCCATTGACTTTCCAGAATGGGCAATAATATTTGTTCATTGGTTTACTGTGTAATAATATTGACCGGCAAATTACACACAAAATCCCATTGACTTTTCTGAGCGGTCAATATTTGTTTTTCGCGCGTAGTTTTGTTGGCTTATCAATTAAACTTAGAGGGCAATACAATTTAAAAATTGCCTTGCTCAGATGTCTGATACAGTTAATAATCTATGTTACATGTATATATCATCTGTTTGAAGCCACAAGAGTGTGAGATTCTTATAGACAGGAAGTCAATGTCCTTTTGATTCTAACTGATGATATAGACAACGAATCTAGAAGTAGTTAAAGGGACATAATCTACATGTACCTCACCATACTGTGATGGTCTTTCCATTTGCATAATTTTCTCTTCTTTTTTAAATAAATTTTAATGAAAGAGTGTTCAATAAACCACAACTACCACATCAAATTTTCAAAGAAAGGAAAGAAAATGGTATGGTCATATTCTGTACACAGTACACAAAATATACAGCACAATATATCAATTGTGAAGAATGCATGTGCTTCCTTTCCATAAAATCTGCATGAAATCCTATAATTGTTCCACCCATACCACATCTTGTATGCTTGGAGCCAAAAAGATGTTAACTAATATACTTTAGCACAGAGTTAATGCCCTTCTGGCTCTGGACATACATGTACAATACAAGATTTTATGTCCAAACCTTTAGATGCTCCATAGGCGAACGATCAATACATGAGATCTGTCTGTAAAGCTCCATGTAGGTGCTCTATGTACGGGTGCATGTACATGTATATTCACACATAACCTAAGGTTTTACATCCTATTCAAGGGGCAAGACCATACATACCTTGTCTTTGGTGGATTGTTGTGATTGGTGTTTGTTCTCTTTGTTCCTATTGAAGGCAGGGCTGTAGGAATGCGACGTCGTGCTCGAGTCGATGTCTGACACCTCTTCCAGGAAGTTGGAAGGCACAAGACCCCTCTTGCCTCGGAGCTCCCCCTGGAATTAAAGAATAAAGAATTATGGGGAAGGTTATCAAGGTGGAATTGAATGAATGTGAGGAAGTACTAGTACATGAAAAGAAGGGTTGTGTGCTTACCAGATCTATACTTTTATGCTTAAACTTAATTCTTCCAGTTATTTGGTCTTGATGACAACACTGCACTTTCAACTCACACTCTCCATTCATAGTGTAACACTGCTTTGGGGAGGTGGCCATTTTACAGTCACGGACACGCTCATTCAAACCATGATGGAGTCCAAACTCAAAACAGGCATATCGTGTTTCTCTCGAAGATGAATAAGCACACTGTTGCCAATTTGAAGATGCAACACTAAATCTTTCATATCACTCACCACAAAGAAGCCATCGTCGTCCATCTCTCCATAAACCATCAGGTTGTCTCCCTGACGAAAGCTTAGCTCCACGTCAAGGTCGGGGTTCGGTGACAGCTCCTGGGGGTTGTAGTCAAAGAGCGCCCTCATGCGGTGTGGTGTTGCCTCCTTAGGAAGCACCAGCTGTCCATTGGAAGGCAGACTGTCGTACATGTTGACTGGGAGGTAAGAGAGTGAGGAACATAGTAGAAATGAGGGGTTTGTATTGGGAAAAAAATTGCTGTTCAATCTTCTAGTAATGTAACATCTCAAAGCACATACATTTACATGAACATTGCACATGCACAAATGTAGGTCATGGATCTAATTTGTTGCTAACATGAACACATTTTCCATGTGTATGAATGTACTAGATCAAAGGCTTCTGTCTGATTTCAAGATTGAGGCTAAATAGCCAGAATACATATAGGTTTATTACAAATCATGGTTTAAACAAGACTGTCATCAACCTCACCCTTACAACTGCACATTTTGTTAAGACTGTCATTTTATAACTCACCCTAACTACTATCCATTGCATAAACACTGTAATAAAACAACATTGTGTTAAGACTTTTACTAAATCTCACCTTGACTGCTGATGTTGTGTTCAGACTGTCGTTAACCTCACCCTGATGACTTCCCACTGTGTTCATACAAAAATCAAACCCACATAGTATTCAGAAACTAACTACATCTCACCTTGACTGCTACCAGTTGTGTTCAGACTGTCATTGAATCTCGACCTCTCATGGCCCTGTGAGGTATCTCCTCTCTTGGCGAGGGGCGTCTGCTCCGGAGCCTCAATCTCCTCTACCATGTTGCAAGGTACGTAACCACGGCGACCGTTCATCTCACCAACGAAGAACCCATCAGCATCTTTATCTCCGATGATCTGCAGATTGAAGAAAATGACCATAAGTTAGGAACAAAGTGGTAATATATATGTACAATTTTTAACCCATGTGTATTGATGTAAGATATATGATTTAGCATACTCCAGTTTTTTCTTTTATCATGTCAAGTAAAACTTACAAAATATATTGGGGAATTTGCCTACTATCCTCACAAATTTATAGATGAAAGTGGAAATTAGAAATCATGTTCCTACGACTGGCTGATCGTAAAGAAAGAAATTAAAATGGAAAAATAAAAATAAGTCACCTTGAGGAGGTCCCCTTCCTTCAAGAACAATTCCTCCTCAGCACCGTCAATGTTAGGCGACATGATAGCAGGGTTGTAATCAAATATGGCAATGAAATATCGTATTGTCCCATCATCAAACAATTCTTCAGGTTCGCTTCCCGAGAATCCCTCCTCCTCCTCGTCATCGAATGTTTCCTCCGACCGCGACCCTCTTGATGACCTCTGCAGGCTAAGGCTGCTCTCTGGTGTCCGTAGACTGTCACTGTGACGACTGTCGCTATGTCGACTGTGGCGGTTCCTGTCACTGCTATCGCTTCGTCGATGACTGCTTGAATCACTCTGTGGCCTCCCATCTGCTTGATGGTGATGCCTATCATTATTTGATTTAGCGTCATAGTTTTTATCGAAGCTTCCTACCTCACTATTACTACTCGCCTCTGAGGATGCATTCCATTGGGAATTTGACCTTTGACCCTGTGTCCTTGATTGACCCCGTGGGTCTGACCTCGGTGCGGCCATTGGCAATGAGTTTGAGGCAGACGAGACTGGGCTCGTTCGTATCACTTCTGTCCTTTTCTCAGGATTGTACAAGTCTGTTTTGCGTGAAGCTGCTTTTAAGTGTTCATTATTGGCATCTTTGGTTATTTCTGCGAGAGATGAGATGAAACAAGCATGATTTAATGAACAAGTCAATAACAATCAATCTCATGATTATTAAATCATTACATAACCGTTTTCATGTTGTAATGTATAATATACTAGTTTGAGTTTGATGTACTTGGAATCTAGAAAACATGTTCCATATACATATGCTCTGGCGACAATTGCTCTACAGTCAATATTCTGCAATAACTAAATTTCAAACTTCAACCCTGGACCAAACACTATACTTTACCCTTACCCCAACCCTAAGCCTAACCTAAAGCCCAATTCCAGCCCTAATCTTATCCCCATATCTTTAATGAAATAGTTTACAGAGCAATTGTTGCAAAATATTGGATCACCACATGTTCTATTTGCACCAACAATACTGCAATAAGACTTTCAGTCTTGTATCAAAATGACCAGAAGACAGGACCAGAATCATGTTGAAGGGTGCCCTGTGACCTACCAATTTGCGGTACTTTTTTGGCTGGTTTCCATGGCACCGGTTCTACCACTGGGTTGTGGGGGGATTGTTCCGTCTCCCTCTCATAGTCCCTCTGAGATCGTATGATGGGGATAGGAACCACTTTGTCTGGTTTGTTCAATGACTCCACCTCTGGGTCTGTGTCAAAGTCTAGCTGTGACTTGGTGTTGTACTGTTCATAAAACAATGGAGGATTATTATCAGTCATGGCATACAATACTGTATCTCCAACAAATTATCAACTGGTATGAAAATTCTAGAGGTGGCTGTGGTGGTACTCTTGGCCAACTGATAGCTGCAGCTTAGAATTTATAATTTTCATTAAAAAATTACCAGATCAGTTTGATATTTACAGCAATAACTGAAGACATCTTTAAAGCACAATATTTGTTGCTTTAATGTTGCGACTTTAAAAAACATTGAAACATCACATCAAACTTTCTTGTAATTGTTTGATGAAAATAAATTAAGCTTGGTTCAGAACTAGAAGTTTTTATATATCCTTGAATAGATCTCATACTAATAAGATCTCAAGCACTTCCAGAAAATCATCAATCATGAAATAAAATAGTCCTAGTACATCAGCTATGGACACGTGCAACCCAACATGAAGGTCTAACAGCATATATCACCAAAAAAGATAATTTAAGAAGGTAATAACATTGTACTCAAGTTCATTTCCTGATAGTGTTTAGAATCATGTTCAATGAATGAGCAGGGACACCAGTAGCTTTTACCAAATTAGCCAGCATACGTTAGGTAGAAGGCTGAAAGAAAGCGAAGTTAAAGAGTGTGAGATCAGGCAAAAGACTGAAAACTTGGATTCCTGCAGGTTACAAGATTTAAGTAAAAGGAACTTGCCTGCAATACTTGAAGTGTCTCCTGGACCTTTTTCTTTTCATCGTCTCCCCTCATCCTCCTCCTCCCTGACGACCGCAACCCTTCGCTGCTATCGCTAAGACCAGGAAGGCTTGCACTACCAAACTCTGAGACTTCCTCCTCGACTTCCTCCAGGATGTCAGAGAGCTCTGAACGGTCGCTGTCGGACATATAGTCCGATTCTCTGAAGGTACCTGACTTTTCAGTCTTCATGATGGGCTGTTGGCATGCCAAAAAGAGATCTTTATTCATTAAAAAGTGTCTTTATTAATCATCATCCTCATAGCCATTTATTATTACAAAAAAAAAAAACACTAATCATCATCCACAACTGTTTTTGTTATCATCCTTACTGGCAAAGCAATCTTCATCAGCAGCATATTTACTATAAATCTATTTAGCATATCTTAATCATCACTGACACCTCATCACTATAAACAAAATCATCACCTCCACCATTACCATCATCACCACCATTACTGTGAACATAATTATCATTACTGCCACCAACATCACCACTATCATCACAACCATCACCACACCAACATCATCAGTAACATCATCATCATCATCATCATCAGCATCATCATCACCATCATCAGCATCATCATCACCATCAATATCACCATCAGCATCATAATCATCACCACCACCATCATCAACATTGACAAAAACTTTCATCACTATCATCAGCAGCATTTACATCATCATCAACATCATCATCAACATCATTATCATCATCATCATCATCATCATCATCATCATCATCATCATCATCATCATCCTCCTCATCATCATCATCATCATCAGCATCATCTTTATCCCCCATCAAGTCATCATTGATAACTACCTTGAGAGGGAGAGCATCCTCTTGTGGAGAACCATCCGCTTTTAAAGCACCCTTTGGGCTGCCTTTCTGCATGCTATCTTCGTCTGGCAATCTCCGACCTCCGAGACTTCTGCTTGTACTACTAGTAGAGCTATCCTCGTCATCAGCATTAGCATACATAGCTGCCTTGGCCTATATGAATATAATTAAGGAGAATAAGTAGTGTCAGTTTACTGCATGCACCTCTACATTGAAACTGTTAATTCACACCAAACAAAGTTATGATACACATACATGTAATTCAAATTACTTGTGTTAATGTTTGTGCAAAGATGATTTCATCTGTTCTGAGCCAGAAGGGCATTAAGCGTTAATTGATACCAGTGAAAATCCTTCTGGCTCCAAGAAGGCAAATTATTATCAGTGTGAAAATTCAGGAAAAATGATGAATTAAGAACATTATTAAATAATTCAGAGGCATATTTCTTTTACAATCACACGTACATGCCAAAAACATCTTCAAAGGTTTGTAAACTGATGCATTTTTTCCACTTTTCCAATATGCGTGAGAATTTGGCACAAATTGCACAATGTTCCATGACATCTCTCTCAGTTTCAGACGTAAATGCAAGGTACACAAACTAAAATGATTAATCATTCACTCACAAATTGTACAAGTACATGTATATACTTTTGATACTAAGTTTTAGAACTAGTATCAGGTTAAAAATAAGTTGACTTCACAATTATTTCAAATTGTTAAAAAGTTACATTGATTTGGGGGGATAGATGACATATCTAAGATATCAGTAACAAAAAGAGCATAAATAAAAGTTGGAAATAGCATCATAAAAAGTACAACCAATATCCATAAATTATTTGACATTAATTGTTGGGTCACACTGTAGTTTGGTAAGGTCTCACAGGCAATTCAATGTGTAGGAAGTAACAAGATATGTTAATTGTATCTATATGTTAGTCATGACATAAAACACTTTGCACCAACTTTTATTCACAGAACAGTGAAATCACCAGAACAGTGTAAAACATTAAGATGAATGTGTATCCACATATGGTCATAGGGGTGGGAATTCTTACATTTTCTTGGGAATTTTATACAATACTTCTAATGCTAAATTTAGTCAGTTGGGACTAAACAAAAGTGCAATTAAAATGTATAAGTTGGTTTTAATAATAGAAACTCTTCTAAATTATTGTTAATGGATGTTAGAAATATTAGAAGTTCACATCATCTCATTAAGACTGAACTCAATGCTTACAGGAGGGTCATCATCAAAGGTGACTTTCTTTCGACGCTGATTATGCAAAGCATCATGGCATGCAATGTTTAGGGAGGTGAGGAAATGTCAAAGTTCTGATTAATATGAAAAATTGTTCATGATTTCATTGTGTACCATATGGCCCTCAGTTTCAAAGCAAAATATATGACAAGAACACATGCATATCACCTTTACGTACGTTTTAAAACAATGCTTCTTCTCTTAATTAATACATGAATTGTATACAGAATTGTCACAAATGTGCACACAAATTTTGAGGAGACAGGTAGTAATATACAACTCATTTTTGGATTAACCCTGCATTTTTCCTCTTTGAAGAGTATTACCAGTAAGTGGTACCAACACAGCAGAATCAGCATGTACATGAGTATATCCCCATAATGCATGCATGCACATGTGTATTGAGATTGAGGGCATTTCAGAAACTTTTCATTATCATGCATGGCCTTTATGTACATTTTGTCTTGTATTAATATCCAGAATACCAATGAAGTCTCATGTTCTAACAATGCTAATAAAAAGATTAGGAACGGCGCAACTTTAACTATATTTTATCCAAGAGCACTAAGCTGGCACAAACATTGTAATTTCAACCCACTCCCGAAAGTATGGTGGTCGGCAAAATTCTATATATAGTACATATGAAAAAAGTACACAATATCCATAAACATAGAAGCAGTTTGATAAATTACTGAGGCACTTATAATCAAGTTTGTTTCCATTATTAATAGGCAAGTCCAAGCAGTTTTGACCCAAACGTTAACAACCATATCTAAGAATTTAGTATATCTGATGACCGTATCAAGCTGGTGGCCCTACTAGAGTTTGAATCCGACAAAACATCAAATAAAATTATATTTGTATGTCAATTTATGTTCACAATGCCATAGTACAATTCAATAATACTTGATAACATATGGGAGTAACGTTGGACTTGCCCTAATGCAAGCTTCACAGTGTCATTTTCTCACCTTGCCTCCCGGTGCGACCTTTCCCGTTATCTTGTCTTTCCTCAATTCTTCCAGGAGCTCCGTTGAGACCTTGGCTGGCAGGGAATCGTTGGAGCACCCATTGGGAGACACTGTCCTCACGACCAGCTCCTGGGCTGATAGCATGCGTAGCTTGGACTTGGGAATGTTCACACGGTCAGCTGCAATTGAATGAACACAAGATGCAAATCATTACAAATTCATGATGAAAGACATTCACCTACATGTAGGGGTGGAGGGGGGGGGGGATGTCAAATTGGCAACACTATATGCAGATTACATTTAGGAATGTGAACATGATAAGCTGCAATGGAATAAAACCATCATGGAAACCAGGGAAAGAATGAAATATATCACCTAATCACGAACAAGGTATTTTTTTCTTCTTTTTCTTTAAATTGGCAACACTAACTGCATCTTGAATAAGGAATGCTCACAGAGTGAGCTGCAATGGCATGGAAATGCGATGCAATGCAGGGAAGAACAAACGATATTGACTGACCAAAAATTTTTCCCCTTCAAATTCTCAACAATGGATGCAGCTGGTACTTGGGAATGTTCACATGATTCGCAGCATGTAAATATTTCACATTGAAGATGATGGAAGTCTGAGGATGAGTGTCATTAATCCATCAAGATAGGGGATCTATGAAAAGCTAAGTTTATTAGATTTTTCTCCTCAAATCTTGCAAATTGATACTTTCCCATTATTGCTTAAGCCTCTAATCCAACAAAATGCTTAGTATCCTAATTGAAAAGTGATGACAGGAAATCTTTTTGAAATTTTTTTCAATTCAATGGATAGAATTTTATTTTGATGTAACCTTCCTTTTTTCCCAACAAAATCCAGCCTAAACTATCTTGGGTTTAATATTCCACAGGTGAAAATTTTAAATTTTAAAGAAAAACAATCAAATTGAAGTTACTGATGTGCTGCCAACTTGAAAATTTCATTGCTTATTTACTTTTAACATTCCCTGTGTCCAAACATATCTGGTAAAACAAAAAAAAGGGGGATAACATGTGTGAAAAAATATCTGTTTTCTGTGATCAAGATGGCATAGCTCCACGTACCTGTAGGGGACATTGTGTCTGCCACCTTGTTGTTGTTAACAAAGACCGCATAGCCCATGATGACGGCACCGTTTGAAAGACTTGACGTTGTTATGGTAACCGGCAACCATTCGACGGCCACCAAGGAGTCATTGGTTGCCTGTCTAACCTGGACATCTAATGGCGCATCCGGTAATCCTTGAGGAAAAAAATAAAATTGAAGGGTTGATTGTGACTTCAGTTTAAATAAGGATTCTTGCTGGCAGGATGACAACAGACAATGAACATTCATTGGGATATCTACTCGTATCAAATTGAACTGCTGTATAAACTGCTCTTTTTGCAGGGGTTTTGTTCTTGTGGACTCATATTTGGGGTCGCATATTCAACAGAAGGCAAACCAAAAGGTATTCATGTATGGTCTGGCAATGATTACCCAAGGCTTTATTTCTTCAAAGAGAAAAGGCTTTAGGATAGATATAGGATTAAGGTTAGGGTTAGATGTAGCAATTGGTTCGGGGTTGAAGTTAGGAATTGGCTTATCATAGGAAGTTGACCACGGAGCATGTTTCATAGAGTCCCTGGGGCCTTTTGGTGACAATATGTCCCCAAATAGTTTCTGCTTTGCATTTGATATATTATAGGAACACAGAGGATGTAAGCACAATTGTCGCCACAAGGGTAATCAGAAATACTGGGGAGGATTGAATATTAACACATTGATACAAGGGGTCCAAAAAATGAAATATTACTTTAAAATCATAACATACAGTAGCTGCTTCAAAACAGATGCTTTAAATGTACATGGTAGGCACGATTTCTGAACAATTTTCTTTCTTTAATTTCTAAGATGGAATGACAAATGACCAAATATTTATTGCATTATTTAATTGTAGCCAGACAGATAAATTGTAGACATGGAGCATAGCACTGAAAAAAATAGGGAAATAAAATATATAATGATAGATTTCTGAAAGGAAAAATGTCACAGATTACAAGGACACTGTCTTATTTACTTCACAGAAACATATCAAAATTATACAGCTAGACTACATGAAAATGTAAAACATATATTAAAAACCAAATTGATTTCCTAACAATATGTGTAATACCTTTCATATTACAACATACCGGGTAAGCAAAATAAAACAACGAGTTTTAGTTTTATTTGTTTCCTTCCAGAAATATTTAACCATCTTTCTCATAGGTTTTCTGCGCTTTTACTTTATTCAAAATATGAATTCTCTACTTTATGTAGTTTAGTATCAACACCCCCCTCCAAATAATATGTTTCACCATTTCTTCATGAAAAATACTTGTATAATTTGAATGTTATAAATCAATGATTAGTTTGCAATTAAGCATTACACACCATCTTCCTCAAAGATTTCCTGGCTTTCTATTCATCAACTATGTCAAAATAATACCGTTCAGTTGCTACGTAATAGCAAAAATAAATAATATGACGGGGCAGGGGCCAGAGTATCTCACAATTTACAACATAGTTCTTCTAAGGGCAAGAATGACAATAATCTGCACATACAACAAAAACAACATTTTACAGATAAACAGCACCATGGCACCATACAAACCTTGTGAAGGGTCTGAATGAGTGTGATTTGGAATGAGTGATAGTGCCAACGAGAAAGAGAGAAGAAGAGAGTAGGACAGATAAGACAAACAGATAGAACAAAACATAGGACAGTTATAATGTCTTTTCATCATCAATTCCAATTCCACATTCATTTAATAGAAGAGACAGACCCCGACAACCATTATAACAAATATGTGTCCCAAACAAAATAAAAATCTGCAAGAAAACTATTTGAACTCAAATGGAAAACAAATGCAAAGTACCTGAAAATCTATTATAAAGAATACCCATATCAATATCATCCTACTTTCAATTGCATCATAGGCCCAAATTTTCTACCGGTAATCAAATATGAGAATATTATCTTGTGAGGATAAACACAGATCTGCTGAGCATGTATAACTAGTGTATCATATAGCGCAAACAAAGAGATATGCAGGAATTAAAACATAGCTAAGACTAAGAGATTATTTGCTTAGCTTAGCCATTACATATGAAAATATGAGTAGAAATGGAAAGAAACAAAGGAACTGCAGCATTCTTTAGAAAGATATTGGATTTAAAAAACAATATGCCATTCATAAAGTTTGCTGAACAGTTGTTTCCAAAAATTATATTGCAATTTAAGTAGAGTTGTTAGGGTTTTTCAATGTGTACAATGTAACAAAACTTGATTTGATAACGTTTGGCATTGCTACCCATTCAACTGGGGCGTGGGTGCATGGTGGGGCAACATGGGGGACATAGCTCACCTCCTGGTAGAGTTTTGAACTCGATCTCTACAGAGTTCTTGCTTGCTTGAGGCATGTCTGCCACTGCAGTCTGGCGGCGGCTCTTGGCCCTCACGTTGATCCGGTAGACAGAGAGGGGCTGGAGACCTGCAGTATCAGGAAAGAAACGTAAAGAGTTTATCATCAGTAGTTAATACATGTACATGCAAGGAAAGAGAAAGATACATGTAGGAAGAAAGTGAGAGATAAAAGGAAATGATAGAAAAGAAAAATGGGAAGAAAAGAGAGATGTCAAAAGTATAATGGACAGAGAAGACCAAAACTCCAAGAGAGAAAGAGTAACAACAGAGAAATAAGGGGAGATATACAGATAGCACACAAAAGAGAGAGCAAGACAAAACCATATGAAGACAGAAATTAGAAGTAATGATATACCTGCTAATTAAAAAGGAAGGAAGGAAAGACAAGTATGAGAAGAACAAGGAGAGAGAGAGAGAGAGAGAGGGGGAGAGAGAGAAGGGAAGGGGGAAGGGGAGGGGGAGAGAGGGGGAAGGGGGGGGGAAGGGGAGGTAGCAAAGGACAGAGCAAATTTACCTGCAAGTGAATACTTGTAGATGCTCGGTTTGACGATGCGTACTTCTTCGCCATTGACGGAGATGACGTGTGGAAGATTGGTGTTTCCTGGAAGCCAGGTGATGTTGGCTGAACTAGGACCAACACTGGAAGCCTTCAGATTGGTAGGAGCTACTGAGGCATCTATATCACAAAAAGAGAGGAGAGAGGGATATATAGATATCTACATGAACATGTAGACTATCACGGTTTACAAAGTATATATAAGATTGGAAATGATTTCCTACAGTCTAAAGGATCGTTTGCTAAGGTTTTGGTTTACATGCTATGATTTAGGGGAACGTTCTAAGGTACATGCACCAGGAGTATTTTCTTAGATTCCTAGAACATACAATGTACGTAATAGTTCCATGACTTCTGCACATCCTACTTCAATTTGACAAATTAAACAAGCAAACAAACAGTCATAGATAAGCCACCAAGAGACTAACTGTCCCACATGAGGGACTGTGACTCACCCCTGCCTATGACAAGCATGCAGGCTGCCTCTTCTGACATGCCCTTGACCGTGACAGTGCGGACCGAGATCCTGTACGTCACCATCGGTTCCACGTTCTCCACCAGTGCCCTGGTCTTGGCTCCCTGCTTGGTGGCAGTGCGGTACTGGCCATCCACATAGACCCGGAACTCTAGGATCTCCTGCAGGGCGACTGTGTCAGGTGCCACCCACGACATGATGACACTGTGCTTTAACTGACGATCCAGGGACAGCTTCCTGGGACAAGGAACTGGACAAGAACAAAGGAAAGAAGATCATAAACATTTCTGCAGTACGATACTGGTCGTCCACATGGAAAAGGAACTCCCTGATCTCCTGCAGGGTGGGTGATCTTCCTGGGACAATGACAGTACCAGTGTTTTCATTTCTGAACTCTTAATATGGAACTGTGGAAAATTACTTAAATTTTACAGCATTAAAGATCCCATCACAATACCTTGTTATTTTCTTTCACTTTTCACCCCAAATCATTGAACTGAAATAAAGTTAAACAAAATTAAAATCATTTTGAAAACTAGAGAAAACTTCTGTGAAGAAAAAAAAGAAGTTACAATTGTCAGAAACCTGAAATTGCACAAAACAAAGGCAGAATCAACCTACCAACATAAGACACATCACTGCCAAAATCACTGAATGACGCAAGGCTACCATCATCACCACGGCGACCAGCTGCATTAGAATGATGGTTGTCATCATCTTCGTCTACCTCAGGGATATCTTCAAGGTCACTTGGATGATCACTCTGAGCTCTTGCAAAAGCTAGATCACCTAAAAGAAACCAAATTCAAAGTTAGCTTTGTTTATGAAATTGTTTATAGATATTCAAAAGTCTATAGAAACGACATCTAGAAGTACATTTAAATCTCCCAGTCATTCTTATCTGTTTTTCGTACAGTAATTGCTTCATATTTAAAAATGGACCAGTTAATTATAAAAACAACAATGTAATGTCTTTAATCCTCTATCAAATACTTAGCATCGCATAGATTTCTTGTGAATGTGCCCAAACTCACAAAAATACAGGACACTTGTAATATCAGGTTTACAGGCACATTGGAGATAATCCACTGTGAATTAAGCAGAGGTGTAGCATAGGTCAGGTCCAACACCAGCATTAGGGAGGGAGGGGGGGGGAGATAGGGAGAAGGGGCACAGGTCTTGCTTGATGGATGAAATGCTAATTAACAAGGTTACTGATTAGAGGGAAGGATATGAGAGGGGTCTCATCATTTTGTTTTAATGTTTTGCTCCCCCAGCCCCTATTCCCCTTTTCTCATTTCCACTCTTATTTGCCATTCGATCAGGGGAACATGTGCCTCCCTCGTTATAACTATGCTACTGACAGCTACCCACACATATGCTATCTTCTAACCAACCTGAAAAATGGTTCATATTTGAATGCCTTGCATCTGAATCCTCACTGTTGAAGTCTAGGTCACTTAGTGGATCTTCTATCAAGACACAAAGACATGTAAATAATGAAAACCATGAACATCTGTGTGCTACAGGACTGAATGTGGTTAATCTGATTATTTTAAGGTTGTGACAATTAGTTAGTAAAATTATATTGTGACATAGTGACATGAAAAAAAGAAATGTTTTCTGTGGATGCAGAATGTTAAAAGTGGTCAAGAGGAAACACTTAATAAAAAATCAAAAATCCTTGATTGTTCATGAAAATGATTAATTTTTAACTGGAAAAAAAAAATGAATGAAGAAAAGCAACCAGAACTGTGATGTCTTTAGTATTAAATAGATAAGGCCATTAAAAAAAATATTCATGTTTAGCATCCCTGCCCGCTTCCTTTTTGGGGGCCGCCTCCTTTTTTTTTCTTTTTTTTTTTTAAGAAAAAAGAACTTGAAAACACTGCTATAATGGTCTATTTCTGATTTTTTTTTTTTTTAAATGCTGGCAGGAAAAAAAAGGAAAAAAAAGTGCCTCCTCCTTCCTATTTTTCAAAAAGGCAGGACGCTAAACATGTTTTTTTTTTTGGGGGGGGGGCCTAAGAACAAGTACAAGACCCTACACTCATCTCTCCCTAATATCCTATCACCATAGATTCACAAACAATAATAATATCTGTCATCCATTATGTATTTGATTTGCTATGTAATTTATAAAGTTCATAAGCTTCTTTTCATCCTTGACATTACACAAGCATTGTGCAGAGTATCTCTTTTCACCAGAATTGGAGTATATTACGGTCTCAGACAAAATTGATAAAATTACATTTGAAAGAGGACAAACCAGGGCACTGAGACACCTGGAAAGGTCTTATTATAAAGTTTTAAAAACCAGGCAATTAACTGAAACATAGCATTCGTGCAATCTATAAAAGAACATAGAGTAGTATAATACAGTCCCTTATGTTGCATTTCATGTCATTTTTTACAAATGGATGCATGAATCAAGTATGGTCCTATACATTGAATGTCATCTCAGTACATTTCAGGACGTGTGAATCAAGCATGAATGAACAAGTAACAACAAAAAAAGGTGGTTTGCATATGGCACCTTCTTCATTCATTGCAGATGCTTTGGGCGTGTCTTCGCTGGTTGCTATGGTAGTGGTTTTGATGGGCGGGACCTTGGCAACCAAGGGCGTGGCCTTTGGGGCAATCTTTCGACTGCTGCTGTCTGTGTCTGTGAGGGGCAAGGTGGTGCCCGGGGTACATGGTTGAGGGGGGGGGGTGGGGTGGGGGAGCAGGTTGGTGAAAACATTTATTTTTAAAAAAAAGCAATAGATGAGGGAATGAATAATGTAGAGCAGGTTTGATTTTAATTTTTTTGTTTAATTCATCATTTGTTGGCAACAGCAATGGGCACATGCAAGGGAAATGTGCACATTGCATGTTGATGTGTAGAATAGGGGAAATATGAAGTGCGTGAATAGCAAATTATTCATTAGTTCATTGAATAAAACGAAACCAAATAAGTCAAACAGAAATTATATTGATTTGATTGATTAATGATGATTTGCATCGACAATTTTAGGGAGCAGTTTGGGATTCAATACAAATTTTTCAGATGGAATATAAGAAATTAATTGGGTACCAAAAAACAAGGGCATTCAAGCAAATTCCATATATGTCGAGGACAAAATGCACATGGTTAAAAGAAAATAATTAATGATTTGTTAGAAGTTAGGTAAGCAAACAAATGTTATGGATAATGGAGGATTAATCAGTTCATCAATACGGTTGTTATTAAGTGCAGGTAGGATATGCAATATGGATTAGATGCATACAAGAAACAAGGAGAAGTGGTGTTAGGATGGGTGATGGGTTAGGAGAGGAGTGATATAAAAGAACAAAATGATAAAAAGAAACCGTGTGAGTATTATCATCAATGTTAGATAAGTGATGCATCAAAACATTGATGCATGAAAACATTGCTCCATTATCAAATGCAATGCAAAATGAAAAGTGCATATATTCAGTTTTGACATTAATATCCCATACTTCAAGAAATCACATATGTGGAAAGAAATACAAACTTGTTACGAAACTGTTTTTGAACAAAACTAACAATGTTAACTATGAATTTGTAGCTTTAAACAAAAAATTAATTGAAGTTCATTTTATTATTATAATCTTAGATACAATACAATACAAAATGAAATGTATCATGAATATAGAAATATTGTCATAATTATTCATCGAGATTGTTTCTCATATAATGACACTCTAGATTTAACGAGCATTATTCCAAGGAACAAAATTATGTTTTGTTTTTTTCTTTCTTTCAAGTACTCAAATAATGACACAAGTAAATGTACCATTTAAAAATAGAAGCCTTTTAAAAATGTTAATTGAAAGATTTTAGAAATATACCTAATTAATATGAATAGTATACACTCACCATCTCCTTGCGATCCATTGTATTGCATAAAATCTGGAAGGTTCTCCTCTGTTGAAAAAAAAAGAGAAATGTTTTGAAAAAATATAACATCAGTGGAGCAATGAGCTCAACATGGCAAGCTGAATCAAGAATATCTGAATGTTTGATGAAAGTTTATTGAAAATCTATGGCCCACTTGATTTATGAGAGTATAACACTGAACCCTTTTAATGTACAAGTTCATTCTCATATATAAAGTACGGGTATTAAAAGAGAAAGAAAGTAAATGTTAAATGGGTCAAATTGGATGTAAAAAATCCAAAAAAAATCCAGAGAAAGATCGATTAAAAAAGACAGGAAGGATGAAACAGGAAAGTAAAACCTAGACAGGATAGATAAAGAGAGAGAGAGAGAGAGAGTGAGAGAGAGAGAGAGAGAGAGAGAGAGAAGAGATGAGAGTGAGAGAGAGAGAGAGAGAGAGAAGAGAGAGAGAGAGAGAGAGAGAGAGAGAGAGATAGAGAGAGACACACACACACAGACAGGTAATATACATGTGTATGAAAACTAGTTCATGGCATCAGAACTTTTATTTGTATTCTACAAAATCTAACTTCCCATACCACACAAGTTGGTTCAAAGTAGAAAACAAAGGAAAGGAAGAAGATGTGCCAATGATGTACTACCTCTATGCAACCAGCAAAAACCAGTGGGTTTGCGTGCGATATGACCAACAAAAGCTAACATGATGTGCCTGATGAGGTATCATTTATCTGTACCAAGATAATGTGAATCTCATGTATATTGGGTTTTAGAGGTAGAGAGAGATGAAGAGTGATGAAAGACTTATAGATTCTCATAAGGAGCTAGAATGATCGATGAGATACATTTTCTGACAAAGTACAACAGGAAATGGAAGTAAATCATTTCCTGTTTTTCTGAAAAGAATCTGAAAGGGGGCTTAAATAGAGCAGGATTGATGCACACTGTAATCCCACAACAGATGGAGAAATGGAGCAGAATGACAGAGATGTACAAGAAGTACATTACAGACAAATCAAAAACCCTTTCAAATTACGAAGAAGATTTAAAGAAGAATTGGAATGAGAATTAGGGAGACAAAACATAGGGGTAGAATCAGGACAACTGAAAATCGTTTTACAATGAATAACCCACTTCCAGTAATATGATTCATTAGCAGGTACAAAAAGATGAAAAGAAATGGGGAAAGGGGGAGAAATCAGGAAAAAGAAATAGACACAGAATGAGAAGATCAAACAGAAGACAAAGGGGAAACAAAGTGATGTAAAGACAAGTATATAATGGAGTAAATAAAAGGAACAAAAAGGAAAGCAAATAATTCGCTCTAAAAACACCCAGCTGCTTGTTAAGCAATGAAAGAAACATCATGAAATTCACCCAATGAATCAGGTATGATTAAGCAACAGAAAAGAAGGGAAGGAAGCTGTATGTGCATGAAAACATAATCCTACTGAAACCAATTAGAAATGAAAATGAAGCCATAATAACATAAATAAAACAAACGGGAAGGGGGTGTGTACAATCTGTGCGCCTGATTATCATTCAAACCCATTGTATGATCTGGTACAGTGTTTTGGTGAGCATGTCACATATGATCACATGAATCTGATGGTGCACATATCTCAAAGCATTCATGAATATGAGATACAGCAAAGTTCTCGTTTCTGTGGCTTTGGCAAAATGAATTAATTTTTACCTCCATCTCCTAAAAGTTCATTTGCATCTTGGGCAATAGATGTAGAGTACAGAACACAAAGAAGAGTTGATAAGCATTATTTTCCTTGAAACTTTCAAGATTGGGATGCAAGGGCTTTCTGCAATGTAGGGGGAGGGGAGGGTGGGGGTTAGAACCTTTGTCTATACTCCAAAATTAAATTGAATCATCATGTCCTTATTTCATTTCTAACGATGATTTCTGTTCAACATTCATCCTACACATCAAACTAAGTAAAAGAACAATGTCATAGTGCCAAGAAAGATCACCATCTCATTTTGAAGATCCCTAGATTCATGCATCTTAAATCTGCAGAAAATATCAGCTCTGTACCAAATCCAATAAGACCTCTAGAATCATTGCATTTCATTTGTTTTATCAACATTGAGAACAATGGTAATGAAAAACAAAATAAAGATGGACTAAATTGATATTGTTTTTAAACATTTTTTAAATGCCCATTTTGAAATCAAGATTTACATGAAAGATAAAAGTAGAGTTACTTACCTGCTATTCTTTCAATGAAATTACAAGGGACAAGACCTCTCCTTCCATCCATCAGTTCACCCTCAAAGAAACCATCCTGAAAAATAGAAGAGAAATAAGAGATTAGACAGGTAACTCTTCTGAAATATTGTTTCTATTTAATTAAAATGATTTTTATTGATATTATTTCCATTATCATCATTAGATTCATCACCATTATTATCTTGGTCTTTGTCATTATCCTCATCATCACCATCACTATCACTAGCTATCGTCATCACCAGCATCACCATCACAATCACCACTACCACCATCACCATCATTATTGTTTTCACTACTATCATCATCATCATCACCCTCACCATCACCCTCACTCACACCATCACACCATCACACCATCACCAGCACCACCACCACCACCATCACCATCACCATCACCCTCACCCTTACCCTCACCCTCACCATCACACCATCATCATCATCATCATCATCATCATCACCATCATCATCATCATCATCATCATCGCCATCGCCATCGTCCATCGCCATCGTCCATCGCCATCGTCCATCGCCATCACTGCGACCAGCACCACTGCAAGCCTTACCTCATCAGGATCACCATAAACATATATATAGTCGCCAGCCGTTAGTGGAAGCTCGGAATCAAAGTTGTCATTTGGGGAGTCTTTGGAGGGTTCGTAGTTGTAGCGGGCGATGAAGACAGCCAGCTTGCTGATTGGTCCAGAGGAGACAGAGGCGTGGTGGAGTTTGTTGAGCAGGACCTGGTCTATCTTGTCGCTGAGCTCGTCTAAGAGATCCCCTGGCTCACTGATAGAATCCGTCTGGAATTCAATGGTGAGATAGTTCATGTTGGTGAAAGTTATAATAGATTTGTATGAAGAAAAACAAATCTTCAAAAACAGATAGAGAAGTGAGAGAGAGAGGGAGAGAGAGAGAGAGAGAGAGAGAGAGAGAGAGAAGGGGGCAGAAAGGGGAGATGGACAGAAACAGATCATAAACAGAAAGAAAGAGAAAGTCAAGAGATAGAGAACAAAAGGGATACAAAATACAAAGATCAGTTTGCTTACCTGACCATTTCTGGCAGCTGATCTTTGAGAGCTCTCAGACCCTTGTGATAAATCAGCTGCATCTACAAAACAAACAACACAAATGTATAAATGTATCATTAAATATAAAACATCATATAGTCACATTTCATGAAATAAATGCTGACCAGAGGTTTAAAATGAAAGAAACTGTGATGTTTCTGACCAGTGTGAACATGCCTAGAGAGGCCAACTCTGGAAATAAATCTGTCTGAGTTGATGTCTAGTGTTGAGTCCCCTGAGAGGGATGGATAGAAATGGCTATCTGGGGATCTGCTGAAATTGAAGAGACGTTAATATATTAAGGAGCTTGGGTGCTGGGTTTACAGAAATAGGGAACAGAACACTAGAAGAGTATTATCAATGATGGTGGTCCTGATAGAGATGATGATGATGATGATGACAATGGTGATAATTATGATGACGGCGGAGGTGATATTGATGGTGATAGTGATGATAAAGATGATGATGTTGATGATGAAGATGATAATGACGATGGTGATTGTGATGATAATGATGATGGTGATGGTTATGACTATGGCGGTTATGATGCTGCTGCTCATGATGAACATGATGGTGATGATGATGACAAATTAAAGTTGGGGAGGCAAAAAATCAAATTCTTCTGAAGTAGAAGAGGATCAATTTCATTATAAAGAATGGAGAATGAGCCTTCATATTTCATTTCGGGGGGGGGGAGACAGAAAGAAGGAGAGAGAGAGAGAGAGAGAGAGAGAGAGGGAGAGAGAGAAAGAGAGAAAGAGAGAGATAGAGAGAAAGAGAGAGAGAGAGAGAGAGAGAGGAAAAGCAAGTTGGAGAAGAGACTCTACTGCTCTCTTGGGATCCATGTACATCCATAAATGATAATGGTTGTCAGAGTGATTTACACCAGTGAAGTAGAATGACCAGTATAGACAAATCTTACATACAGCGTATTCATGTATGATAGCCTCCTGTACATGTATATTATATGGCCATAAAGAGAGAGAAGGAGAGAAAGAGAAGGAGAGAAAAAGAAAGGCAGAAATAGGTTTGATACAACCGAGTATTAGACAGATGAAAAGAGAGAGGGAGAGAGAGAGGGGGGAGGAAGAGAGAGGGTGAGATAAACAACTAATGTACATGTATCAAGAATGTAAAATGAAGAGAGAGAAAGAGAACACTTGTACCTAAAAAGGAGAGATAACGTACATGAAGAAGGATAGCAACAGATTGCACAAAGTGATAATAGAGCAATGATTAATAAAGATTAAGCATGCACTGAAGTAAAATACAAAGAGCAAGGGAGGATGACAGAGGACAAGGAGAAAAGAGACAGAGACAAATAGAGGAGAGAGAGAGAGAGAGAGAGAGAAAAAGAGATAGAAAGAGATAGAAAGAGATAGAAAGAGATAGAAAGAGAGAGAGAGAGAAAGAGAGAGAGAGAGAGATAGTGTAAGTGCGGTCAGGGGAATCACTTGTCTGATGAAGCCTCGTCTGCATGCACCGCCAGCCACCGCTGTCCCGGCTCTCCTGGGAAGTTTGAATGAGCTCAGGCTGTCAGAGTCTGTTACTCTGAGGAGCTCAACCACTGAGAGAAAGGAAAAATAACCTGTAGCTCTTCCCAAAGCCTTGTTCATACATGAGATGGTAAGCTGTCTCAAAAAGAAGCCACAGCGAAATAAAACGGGGCACATGCAACATGCACTCATACATTTATTTCTTGGTATATTATTCTGCACAAATATGTGAATGCGCCTCAGTGCGCTAGTATGGCTTTGTTTTATATGTATGCATCTGCATTTGTTCAGCTCTGCATGCCACTCATTTATACATTAAAAAAGCGGTTTTATTTTACAGTGGCTTCCTTGTTTTCTTTTGGGGGCAAGTACCTTGTCGTGTCTGAATGAGGCTTCAAACATACTATACACATCCAGGTTCTCTTACATGGGTTGACAGGAGAGACACTAGGACAATACAGAAGAACTCTCCCTATGGATCATATATACAAAAGGGTAGATGCAACTGGGGAACTCCGTTGCTTCAATATTACTTTCAATATTCCTCAAACGATTTTGGATGCATTAAGTTCATGGATGAAGGGATGGATGTCATGGATTTTGTAGACCTGTAGGATATTCGTGGTGACAGAAATTGTTGATGAGGATGATGGGGATAAGGGATAAGGAAAGTAGACTATCCCGATAAGAATATCAAAGCTTACTGAATAAAATGGATGTTACAAAAGGACATAACTTTCAAACAACATACACAAAAATTTGATGTAACCTTTCAACAACAATTTCACAAATCACTGGGCATAAGAAATAAACATGTTAACTGGCCCAAAATGATGGCGTTTATTAAGAGAATGATTCCAGGCGCCGCTTACCTTGGGACTGTGGTTTTGGACCTGAAGCCTCTGCTGTCACCTGAGAGGGAGTCCTTGTCACTATAGCCTCTTCTGCTATCCTCTTCCAATCTTCCTTCTCTGTTTCTTTTCTTCGGACTGTGGTTGAACCTGGGTTCTGTCCTACTGTTCCTCTGTAGGAGAATAGCAACAAAACAAACAAAAAAGTAAATGTATTGGACTACACAAGGGGTATTTATGTTACAGTACTTTATATTGTATATGGTTTTTTTTAATGGTAAAATAAATGACATACTTCATAAACATAACGGCTCCATAAACCATTTTCATAGTAACTTATGGTGTATTTTAAAGGCAAGCAAAGCCATTTAACTACCGTATACAAGTAATCTGCCAACTATGTTTCCTCACATCTTCATAATATTTTGTTGTTTCAAGGGAAATAACTTCCAAACAGGATTTAAAATTGTTCCTGAGGATATCTTACTATTTTCAACGGAACTCCCAAAAGCTGAGAACAAAACTATTTATACTAGTTCCACTGCTTTGGCTTGAACTCGCAACTTTCGTACAGCGAGTCCTAAAGCCTGACCACTAAACCACCCTGTCATCACTTCATATACACACATACCTAGACCCGGAAGACACAAGCGTCTGCAACTGTGAGTGCGTCTGCTGACGTAGCCCACTCAGCTCGGCAGCGTTCCTACCAGAGTTCTGACGGGTCTCTGTCCACTGCTTCTCCAAGTCCTGGACCTTGTGTTCTAGTCTGGACACGACATCTCGGTTCTGAGTCATGACCTCATCCTGGGCCTGGTCCAGACAGAAAAGAAAGATGATTAGGTGATGAAAATAGAAAATAGGATGTCGCAACTGGTATGCAGTTCCTTTGTTGACCAAACTGCATTTTGCAGATTTTGTTTCCTACAGACTCGCATTTTTATATAGCGGTAAATGTATTTTAACATCGTTCTCTCAATCCAAATTATTTTAACACAAATGTTTTGCATAAGATGTCAAGTATGGCTGTAATAGATCTGTGATATTTACTTCAAATTTTAGCTCTGCTATGCAAGTGTATTGGCATTGGAGACATCAATCTATTTACATTGTAAGTGACTATCTTTCATTATCAACAAGCTTTTGCAAAAATAAAGAACAGGAAAACAAAATTACAAAAGGCCCTTCGATTCTGCATAGTCAATTTTATGAAACATCTATTATCAGTGCCTTTTGATACAAAGATTGGTATTTTATTTTCTCATTGTTCTAGAGATTGCCATTTATTTCTATGATCCATCATATCATTTATATTTTTTAAAAGAGTATAGGAATAATAAAAAAAATAATGTTGTTCAAATTAAAGATCTTGAGTGACAGCAATTATAAAACTTCACTTATATGTATTCTGCTCATGATGTTCCGATCACAGATTATCACTGAGCAACATGGATACAAAATGGCTGACAACATAGTCCAGCTTATTAACTCCCTACTCTCTAAAAGATGACGGAGCTCCTCCTAGAGCCATGTCATCTGCTGAGAGCCAGAAGGGCATTAGCTCTGTGTAAAGTGATATGATCCAATGCCCTTCTTCCTCTCAGCAGATGATATATACATGCTTGGAATAGAAGGTCCTTTCCGAAGACCCTAGAGTGTCAAGTAATAAATTGCTTCAATTACTGCTAGAAGAGAAGAGGTTTCGGAGGGCCAACGGATAGGAGCGGACACTCGTGCCTTTACACCACTCTGGGCTTTTCACCTGTAAAGCTGTAGACTGGAAGAAGCGATTTGGGTGCTCATTAAATGAAATGCCGTAAGCACTTCCCACCATGCAACAGTTTTAATCTAAGCATCCCACGCGATCTGTTTCATGTGCTTCCTCTCCTTTCTTCATTTATCTTCCTTTTTTCTTCATATCCTCTTCTCCTACTGCTCAACAGCTGATGGCATCTTGTTCTTTCTGTACTGCCTCTCCCTTTTCTTTACAAAAACAGTAGGTTCTCATGAAGCGAAATGCCACAAGCACTTCCCACAATGCAACAGTTTTAATCTAAGCAATCCATGCAATCTGTTACTTCCTCCAGAAATGTGAAATGCACTACTACACGTATGGCACCTTATTTGACCAGGACTGTTTGAACCAAGCTACATGTGAACGAGGCTCAAAACAAGAATATTAAACCTAGCAGTAGCATCCTGCTCAACGATGAGATTCTTGGGTTAGGGGAGCACTTGAACTTGATAGGCATCCCTACACAGGCCTGACACCTGAAATGTGCTCTGGGAAAATTAAGTAATAATGAATCTGGGGGGCTATGATACCTTTGAAACACTTAAATTTCTAATGCCATATGTAAGCGAGGCTTTAAACAAGAATTATAACCCTAGCCTAAGCACACTGCTCACAAAGGAGGCTACTTGGGCTAGGGGAGCACTTGAACTGAATTAAGTAATAATGATGGAACTGGGTGACATGATACTTTTAAGAAGGTTTGGTCTACGGCACTCTATGTAAGCAAGGCTTTCAACAAGAACTTTTCACCCAAGTCATAGCAACCTGTATACTGAGGACACCACTTGGACGAGGGAGCCACTTGAATTCAACAACACTCCCTCCACAGGCCGGACACCTGACATGTGCTCCGTAAAATGAAGTAATAATGATGAAACTGGGGGATATGATACTTTTAAGAAGGTTTGGTTGGTCTACGGCACCATATGTAAGCCAGGCTTTCAACAAGAACTATATTAGCCCAAGTCATAGCAACCTGTACACTGAGTCGACTACTTGGGGATAGGGGGCCACTTGAACTCAACAACACTCCCTCAACAGGCCGGACACCTGAAATGTGCTCCCATAAAATGAAATAATAATGAAACTTGGGGTTATGATACCTTAAAGAAGGTGAGGCTAACAACTAGCAAATCTTGCTTCTTACTTTAACAAGTGAGAGCTTTTAAGGGCGATGTAGAGTTTGGGAGAGAGTCATGTGAGTCGTACAGATAGATTTTACTTTAGGGTGTAACCTGTTCAAAAAAGGTAGTTTGTTTTTTCTTTTAAAGGGAAATATTGAAGAAGAAAATCTCCCACAATTATAAAGTTATGGTTTGACATTAATGACAAATTTCTCATAATACTACATAAAATCTTCTTCAATACACAAAGCTTCATCAAAAGAAAAGTCATGAGTAACTTTCCAAAAATACTCCAGAGGAATAAGCTAGAACTGACAATGATCTCTTCTTTAGAACCAAGAAAGTCTAACTAATAATGTTAGGATTGTTATTTAGAATAGGCTTATAGTTTTGCCAGAAGGATCATAATTTCATTTCATTTAATGCGTTAGATTATCAAGCGGGGGAGCAGTAAAGGAAGCAAATTCAACTTATAAAATAACCTTTGATTTGCTTCAAAGTATGGATTACTGCTTTTCAACTTTTTTCTCATCATCGAACCTTATAGAGTACTCTAGAAAATAACAGTTTCATATTCATTTCTAGAGGCACATTTATAATTTTCCAATTATAACAATGAACTGATATCATTTGTGTGCCTTGCAGGGATCTGTAGCCAATCACTGATTTGCCTTGAACTTTTGTGCGAAGAATGGAGGTCTGTAATGAAGGGTTAGGAAATGAATTTTCTGCGGGACAGAAGGAGAGAAAACAGAAGGAGAGAAGAGAGGAGAATAGAGAGCAATGTATAGAGGATGACCAAGAGAAGGAGTGAGAGGAGGGAGAGAGACAGAGAGAGGGAGGGAGAGAGGGGGAGAGAGGGAGAGAGGGGAGAGAGAGAGGGAGAGAGGGGGAGAGAGAGGGAGAGAGAGGGAGAGAGAGAGAGAGAAATAAAAATGGTTGAGAGATGACACATCACATAGAGAGAGTGATTGAAAGAAATAGAGAGATGCGAGAGGAGGAATAGCGAGAAAAGAAAAGCAAACAAAAATAATGAAATTGAAGGGGAAGAGATCATGTAACGATGAAGAAATCTGGGAGGCCGAAGAGAAGAAGGACAAAAAAATAACATAACAAAGCAGAAGAGAGGATAACAAAACAAAAAGAAGAAGATACTTGGCAGCATGTACAAAACTTCAAAAGAGAATGATGTTACATAGAATGTGATAGAAACAGATGAGGAATATCGACAAACAAACAAAATCATTGCCATCATCTTCCACGAAAAGCATGGCTGTGTCCCTTTGAGCGCTTGAGGGAAAAACTGAAATTACTTTGATTACATCTGAAGGCTTGCTCTTTATGACAAGCAGAAAGAAGTGTGGTTGCTCTTACTGCCCTCTAGCACCAACACCTGAAAGGTGTAGAGGAAAGGCTGATATTCAAGTCCCAGTAAATCACAGAGAAGATTGAAAGTGGATGAAAAAGCTAAGAGGCAGTGAGTGACGATGGTTATATGCCTCGTCTTTATAGAGCCATTTAGTCAACAAGTATGTATGTTCTTGAAGAAAATGGGAAGAGTCCATGCGACTTTATAGGATCATCTCATACAACACCCAAAGAATAATCCAAATGCAGTATGTCAGAATGAATCTGCAAACAACTTTTGTATTCACAACTCCCCAAAATGCAAAGCAACTTTTTAAGGGCAAGGCATATCTTTTTCTTTAAACACTTCACAATGAGAACTTCTTTATTTTGTCAAGTATTGAGCACAAATAAGGAAAATTGGGAGAATAACAAATTATTTTCCAGTGAAATTCTGAAAATTAATGAATTAGATGGTTTAGTTTGCTGGTTTGTTTTTACCAAAGAAATGCCTGTACATAAGCAATCAGGGACAGACGGCTTTAAGTCCTCTCTGGGCAACTTAGTAACAAGGATTGATGCCTTTAATACCACAGGGTACTTGCGCAATGACTTGGTTTCAAATCCGACATCTCCTGGTTACGAGACCACTGCTCTACCAATGAGCCACTGAAGTTAATGCCCTTCTAGCTCTGGCAGATGACATAAGGCATTTAAATGGCCTCTTCTTTCTTCCTTTGAATACACTTTAAGAATGTACCCCTCTCTATTGCGATGTAGGTCTTCATATATCCTCACGAAACTCAGATGGTGAAAGAGAGGAATGTGTTTGTTTTCTTTCTCAGAAGCATGGATATCTGATCCTTGTTCATCTCTTGAATAATGATGGATACGGATATCAGATAACAATCTCTATGTATCACACAGTGTTTTAGCTTGATGATACTGGTTTTATCATCTGCATCTATTCTCAAGAAATCACTCAACAGCTCGGGCATGGTTTGCACTTTCCCTGTCCTCTGCAAGGTTACTTTTCTTTATCTCTCCTTTAACTTGTACTTCTTATCTGTATCAATATCCCTTGCTTGTTGGGAGCCAGAGAAGGGGGGGGGCTAACTCTGCATTTAAATATCTGAGTCTATGCCATTTCCGTCCACAGCAGACAATGTTTCTCATCTCCAAACATTATAGTTTTTTTTCAATCTTTTTTTTTCCGCTTCTGCTTTTTAATCTTCGCTAATGCATCATGTATTTTTAATTGAGACAACTTTTAACTGTTAAAATATACAATTTAACTTACACAACCTGTTAATGCCTGTATTCCTACTCTCACACTGTCTGCCCAGTTAAACTGTTCTTTCTTTTCCCCTTCTCATTCTCTCTATTTTTCTATTTTTCTATATTAATCCTCAGCTACCTACTCCACATCCAATCTCAAATATTTTTCCTCTATTCGTCCTGATTGTCTTTATAGTCCTCTTCTCCTCCCCTCTCTCTCTCTATCATCTGATCTCCATCCCTCTCTCTATCATCTGATCTCTTTCCCTCTCCCTTTCTCTCTCCATCTCTCTTCCTTTCTCCTTACCATTTGCATCATTCTGATCTCACTTTGCCTTTCCTGCAGGTCCCTAAGCGCCTCCTCATAATCTCTCTCTAGCTGCTTGCGCTTTTCCTCAGATGCCTGCATCAGCTGAAAAAGACAAGGAAAAAAGACAAATAAAGAGCACATTCATGAATTTGCCAGTTAGAGGTATGTAATTAATGCGGTGAATTTCATTCACCCACAAGTGTATAATGCACCTGCATTCTGCAGCCAGAGATACTAGTTTGATGAGCTACTTAGGAACTTGCAGTTTATGGAGATTCTTATGATAAATAGAGATCGGAGGGCAACATACTAGGCAGAGCAAACATAATGGTGAAAGAGAGAGAGAGGGGGGAGGGAGGGAGAAAGAGAGAAAGAGAAAAAGAGAAAAAGAGGGAAAGAGAGAGAGAGAGAGAGAGAGAGAGAGATGAGGAGACAGAAAGGGAAAAAGAGAGGCATTTACAGAAACCCTAAGTTTGAAAAAAATAAAAATAGAGAATCAAAATGAGAGAAAGAAATTAAATTTGATATTACATACTCAGATATATTGAGTGAGACTGATAAAGCTCATAATACAGACAAAACAATAATGAGATGATCATCAAATTCAATATCATTTTCATTAGACAAACAAAAAAAGTAGTCATAGATTCAGAAATCCAGTTTCAAAGAAAGAACTTCACATCTAACCAAGATACACATTGACTAGAACAAGTTTTCACAAATCAGTGGGATACTGTTGCCAATTTAGGAAGTACTGAGTAGGCAAATTTGCTCCGTATTGTCAAGCCCTTGTCAATAGGAGCAAATTTGCCTACTTGTAAGCAGGTGATTGCAAATCACTGTTTGCAATTTGCCTTTTTTTTTTAAATTTCATTCTAACTAAGGAGACATGTTTAACAACTTCAAAAAATAATCTATGATGTTTAAAAGAAGTGGAAAGGTTAATCATAAGAAAATGTTGCACGGCATGGGAATGTTGTTGCTAATTGACACAATTTATCTTCCATTTCAAGAGCAAGGGTCCAAGAGGATTTCGACAAGGCCCAACAAATGTCTGTTTGGAGCCGGAAGGATATTGACTCATAGCATGTTACACAGAGTTAATCATTAGCAGAAGATAGCACATCATGAGAATAATGTTGCCAATTTGCAAACTGGCTTTCATTTGAAGTGCATGAGGACCAAGGGAGGGTATTATCAAAATTCTCCTAGGAATGGCCTCACAGAGATAATGAAACAAATTGCACTGATTGTCTGAGCGGCGCCTAAAACACTTGTCTTTGCCTAGTTCAGATATCGTCCATGATTGAAGATACAACTCTCCCATATACATCTTACGGTACAACAAATGCATCGCTGCATGCAAAAACAAGAAGACATGCATGTCTCGTTTTGAATCTATTTGTTCTTCCCTCAAAGCAAAGCCATAGCTTAGCCATCCCAATAAAGACAGATTACGATGATGTACACAGGAATACATTTCCTCAATTTGTTCACTCAAGAACGAATAGTCTGGTGGGATTCCAAACAGTTTCATGAAGGGGGGATGCGGCCGTATGCTCTGTAAGGCGAGCGCTGGAAATTGAGCAAGGCCAGATACTTTTTCTACCTGTTGACTCTTCTATCAGAACTTGTTTGCATGGCCCGAGTAAAACAAATGTGGGGAAATTACGGATGCACGGCGTGCATGACGATTGGATCGGCGGTTTCATCGCACGTTATGTGGAGCCACGTCTGTGTTGGCACGTCAGCATGTCGGAGGGTCTGTCACCGACTAAGACAGGTGCAGCGGCAGTCAATATAGAAATTGATTACTACTGTGTAAAAATAGAAATAACTGTACTGTCAATTTAATAACAAAGCTGGAATGTTGCAGTGTCATTGTGCATTTAAAGTTGTTGTGTTATGAACTTTACTCAGGTTTTAAAGCCCTTGTTGATTTTTAGCAAATTTGAAACTCTAGAATGACATCTCTTAAACAGCTGTCTACAGTTTTCCTTGTAAAGTCTGTTTATCAATTTTTAAAGAAATAGAATAGAAATAGAGGTAGATAGAAAGCCTTGATCACTATAATGTCTGGAACAGACAAGGCACCTAGCAAGCAAGTAATTACAAGAATGACAGTGGTCCAATCAATAAGAATATGTAGATATTGTGTTTAATTACTGTACTAATGAAAAAGATAGAGGGACATGCCATCTATGGATAAAGTTACCATCTTGATATCAAATGATTTGAATAAAGATGAAATAGGGAGAGAGGGTTCTGCATTGAGATGCTCACTGATTGCAAACAAAATCAAACATCTGTTATCACATGAATAGAAAAGAAAAGAAAAGAGAATTTGGGAGGAGATTGCGTATGGATATTTGGCTGAGGACATGAAGCGGAATTCAAGAGGTATGGTTTGAAGTATGTGACTTTGAATATTTTAGGAAGACGACACCCTGATAGTGAGCTTGCAGTGATACCTGTTGACATGCTTAAAGGCTCTACTACAAGATCCAATGGTAAGCCTGTTTTAAACATAGAGGAATATCATTGAGGTCGACATCTAGAGAACATAAAGTCCAACTGGAAAGGGGTTGTACAAAACAATTGCTCCACGGTCAATAACCCACACTAAACATATTCTTAACTACTACCTTGTACCAAACACTATAACCAACCCTAATGCTATATATCTGATGAAATAAGGCCCATAGCACCAACAAAACAAAAAAGGGGTTGAATGTAAATGTATAGTGTCTTGCAATCACTTAGTTACATGCATTTTTAAGACAAAAATGTCTTCCTTCTTCATCCAAATGAGACAATCACTTTCAATTGTAACAAAGACGTGGGACAAAAGCTGAATAGGTAAAGGCAATGCAAAATTACACCTGACCTTTGGCAGATTCCCGTGAAAAATTCACAATATAACACAGGAAAGTGGTGGAATTTATATCAACAGCTGAAATTTGACTTGTACTTTGTCATTTCAAGGTATTTTCAGAATTCAAGGGACCACATGCGGCACCTCATGGAAAAAGGGATGAAGATGCTTAAGAGTAACTCTCTTGAAATATACTTCATCCAGTTCAAGGAAATAAGAGAAAATAAGAGAAAATTTATTCAGAAAGTTTCAAACATAATGAAAATCATTGTAATGCACTTAGGTTCCGGGTTTGAAAACCTCTTTAGTTACATTGGCAGTATGAAAATGTCTCCAACATCTTCCCTTTCAAAAACTCATAATGGTTCAAAATTGTGCTCAAAACATTCATGTTTATTCAACCATTCTAGGCGGAAAGATTCAAGTGTAATTTAATCGTCATGGAAGCATATTTGCTCACTAAGCAAATGTGAAGCAATATCTTTGGGTAACCTAATCATCCATGTCTCCGTCACAAGGGAATTCATAATGTACATTCACCGACTAGTCAATGACTTTGCTTTCAGAAAACAGCGGTTTTGAGAAGTTCCTGGGGATTGTTTGCTGAAGTTTCCAGAACCCACTTGTAAGAACATTGCCCTTCTCTCCATGGGCCGTTGGTTGGTTAGAGGAGAGAAAGACGGATGTTTTCAAGGTTTCGTCTGAAAGCTAAAGATGTTTGGACAGAAGTAATCAAATAGGAGGTTCTCAATCAAATGACTATCAACTATGTCTCAAGAGCTTGAAGATAAATGTAAGGACAAGGAAAAGAGCAGATAAATGTTGCATGCTGAAAAGAATGACCATGCTTCTATTTACAAACATACTTCAATACCTCTTAATCAAGATCACTTCATTTTCAGATTTAGATAAAATAAGCCCCCCTCCCTTTCCAAAAAACATTGTTATTTGACAATAATATCCAAAATCTCAAAAGTATATTTAAAAAAAAAAAAAAATCTCAAAAGTCATGTTCACAGCCTAGGAGATATGCTTTCATCGCTACATCATGTATGAAAAATGGAAGCTCATTCAATCAGATATGCCAAAGTTTAGTGGGAGAAGTGCCAAAACAGACAATGGAAAACATGGACAAACACATAGTACATAGGAGTTTATAAGTGCGAAAAGTATGTTCATTTCTTGTAATAGCTTTTTGTTTTTTTAAGTATGAAAGTTCACTAATTTTCAATAGCTTTCACTTCTTCTGTTTTGTGTATTTCAAATCCCACCCAACTATAAAGTACTGAAAGCAAATCAGTATAAAAACTAGTTGTTAAAATATTAGAACTTGCATCCTTCTGTCTTCAACAGCCTTTAATGTTTGGTCTGCTCCTCATCAATACAGGCTAGTCAAGACAAATTCCTTAGTTTGTTTCCATTTTTGTTTTGGCCTAAGGTGTCTTGTGGTCATAACAACAGACATTTTCTGCTAGGTTGTGACAGATTAGCATTAACGATTGTATCTGACAATAGATGGATGCATATCTGGGGCAATCTGACAGAGATGTTCTAGGACACATGACCCTGCGCTACTTGCTCTGCAGTCAATTTCCTACACTAGCTGAATTCCTAGGTCAACCCTGGACAACAAAAAGTATAAACCCTAATCATAACCTTAGCCATAACCCTAGCCCTAACCCTACCCCTAGCCCTAAACCTATCCTAAGCCCAGCCTGGGAGAAATGATGAATAAATGAATCTTGATATTCATGGGCTGTATTTTGTTAGAGATATGGGGTTACCGGTAGGGCTAGTGGTAGGGTTAGGGCTAGTGGTAGGGTTAGGGCTAGTGGTAGGGTTAGGGCTAGTGGTAGGGTTAGGTCTAGTGGTAGGGTTAGGGCTTGTGAAGGTGTCATGGTATTGAGGTTCACTCCCTTGACTCTCAATCCAGGGGTTGAGGGTTCAAATCTCAGCCCAGCACTAACATCCTTTGACAAGACGTTAATCCACGTTTGCCACTCTCTACCCAGGTGTAAATGGGTACCTGGCAATCGCTGAGGTAATGATGATTGCAAGGCTCTCAGGAAGAACAACATTGAAGCTGATGAGGCTTCCCTTGGTAAACATTACTATTATTATTATGGGCAGGATCCATACATGCATGTCATGGTCTGTTTGGTTGGATGTTTGGTTGGATGTCTGGTAAGCTGAATTTCAATCCGTCCTTACCTATTAAAACATTATCAACCTACTGATCCACTATAAACACTAAACGTGGTGTTTGACGTCATATTGGTAGAGGATGTGGGGAAGTGGTCACAAAGATATCACTTATACAAAATTACAGGCTGCATGTTTCTAATTTAAAAGGATCATTGACATGAAAGAATTTGAAAATAACTTATTATTGTAAGAATATAACTTTCAAATTTTTGGCTGCCCAAATACTACAATTGATTTTAATGAGAAGGATGTTACATGCATTTGAAGCCCTATTCTGTTCATCACAGGAACACACTAAAGCCCAGAAAGTCTCCATATTGAAGTGACATTAGACCTTTGGTGCAAGTCTCTAGAATTTGAAGCCTATTCAACATTGAATCTGACATAGGCCCAACAATGACCCCAAAGTCTTTTAGTTTTTTTGGTAGTCATATCACTATTAAGAGCTTTACTTAAGGTGATTCTTTCTATTTCAATATCTAATGCGATGATGATTTCTTTGAAAATCGGATTGCATTCAGATCGTACAGAATGAGGTAGGTGTAATTCATCTCTGCCTAGAATGGTTTTATTGGAATCAGGGAACGCGTCTCCTCAGGCTGCAGTCTGTGGTTGTCAATGCCTCAAGGTCCTAGCCAGATATGCTCAAAATAAATCTCTCATTTTGGAGACCGAATTAGCATAATTGATTGGCTAGAAAACAAGGCAGAAACCCAGCCAGCTCAAAGATTACAAAATTCTGATTCACAGCACGTAGCTTTTCAGCATATCCTGTAGAGCATGTCTCGTTTGGATGGAGATTCATAGTCAAGGAACTTGGAGATTAGAGAGAGATGTGCAGGGCAGTTACCATAGAATTACTATACACTGTGATATATCGACCATGAAGCAGGTGTCCCCAGAGCATGTCTTGTATGACCAGTAATGGTTAGGTAAAGTTATGTTAAAGCCTTTTTTACAGTGGCTTGATTGAACTTCACCACCAAGTAACATTGCAAAATGAGGGTGTGTGGTATTACTCTCAGAAAAGTTAGCAGGCTGGAAGGTAAAGCAACCCTTACATTTCATTTGAGCATGAGGCAGCATTAATTCCCAAAGATCTAGCCAGACAGATAGAGGTGGATGAGGAAGGTCTCGATAAAAAGGAAGAGGAAGGAAAAGTGAAAAAAAGGAGAGTACAATATCCGATCTTCAAAATGTGTTTGAAGCAAGATCGCCATAGCGATATGAATAAGGTAAATGCCTTGCAGGGGTACATCGACGGCGCGATGGTAACGCTGCACGTTACAAGATTACACATGATTGCCGAGAGATGGAATGAGGGAAGATCGGATGAATGCTTTAACTTTTTGGATGCTATGATATCTGAGATAAGACATCAACTAAGACAGCAGTGTACTAACCATGGTATCGCAATCACAAGGTACTACACTGAGAGGCAAAAGAGTGCTGTCTCCTATCCTTAGAGAGTTAATGCCCTTCTGGCACTCAGCAGACAATAATGTTTGTTTGGAGCCAGAGAGACATTAACTCCTATCATTTTCTGGTTCCAAACAGACATGCACTGCATAAAGTGAGTTAGAGGTAACCTTGAATTATGAAAATGATAGGAATTTTTTCTCTTCACAGATTCAAAAGATCTTACAAAGAATGCTCAAGACAAAAAATAACAATGTACCAATCATGTTGCCATATAATGTTGGTAGAGATGGATAATTGCTAAGCAGGAAGCAAACAATTTCTTAACTGTGCCACCATATAACACATGGTCTCCTGTTTGCAAATGTCAGACTTGCTTTTTTGTACATGTGATTTCAGTAAGTTTTCGCAATTAGTTTAATCAATTCAGTGGTCTAAATGATCCATCTACTGCATGAAATACAATTCAGAATAACTCTGATCCAGTTTTTTCTCCCAGTGCAATCCCATAACCAGAACTCCAAGATTAGCTAGCTCTCAGGGATGTATGAGAAATGAGAGGCTTAAGGAGATATGGTTTTTAAATTGTGCTGACAACGATCTTGAACAAAGTGCCTCTTACTTAGCCTAATCACTCAAAATCTGCCAAATGTCACTTAAGACGAGTAGAATAACGCAGGCAACTTTTGAATAATGCCTCTGGGAAGTATCTGACATTAATGTACCAGCCGTCATGACGGCCGTATCATTGCCATTAGGGAAATAGAGCAGATATTCTATTAAGTGACAAATAGAAATAAGGATAATTCAGACATGTATCTTATATCGTCTGTTCAGAGCTAGAAGAGCATTATTTCACACAAAGTTAACGCCCTTCTGGCTCTCTGGCTTCTGGCTCTCAACAGATGATATGTAGAACATTGCAGTTATCTGGAGAAATTACTATCAGTTGAAGTTTGATTCAAGAATTTGAAGTTTTCTTCATCTATCTTCTTTTATTTTCACCATACTCTCTTGGTTTTGCATGTCTTTTCCTCCCTCTTTATCACTTTCTCCCTTCCCCCCTCTCTCTCTCTCTCTCTCTCTCTCTCTCTCTCTCTCTCTCTCTCTCTCAGTATATCTATCTCTCCTGATACATTTCTTCTCATCCCTGATTCATCCCCTTCCACATTATATTTGTCCTTTAGTCTGTTTGGAGCCAGAATGACGTTAACCCATATCCTTTAACACAGAGTTAACGCCCTTCTGGCTTTGAACTGACACTTTATTCTCTTCTCCCTCCCACTCCCTCCCACTCCCCTCCTCTTACACTGACATCAAGGCTTAAAAGCGGGAAGTCTGGAAATAAACTATTGATTTTCCACTTAGTCAGGCAGGAAATGGAAGGACCTTTCCCATCAGGAAACAGTTTAGGAATCCTAACAGATTCAACCTTGGAACATTTGTGCTTGATTGAATATGTAATGGTGTTGATTTTTGTTTTCACACGAACAGGAAGAGGTACGTGTAGTGGGCAAGATGACAGAGAGATGGTCATAGAACAACCCTCAAGACATAAACGATACAAATGAGAGATGAAGGTCTGAGACAAAAACAATGAAGAGGATGATGGCAGAGATAAAACAAGATGATAATGATGAGGTAAAGGGGAAAATAGAAAAAAATTAAGGCCAAATGTAGATGAAAGAAATGAAGAGGAAGGAGGAAATAACCAAACATAGGAAGAACAATAAACAGTCAGAGCAGAAGAAGTAAAATACAAGAAAGTCCTGTGGTAGATGATGATGATAATGATGATAGTGGTAGGAGTGGGGATGATGATGATGATGATAGTGGTGGGAGTGATGATGCTGATGATGCTGATGATGCTGCTGCTGCTGCTGCTGATGATGATGATGGGGGTGGTGATGATGATGCTGATAATTATAAAATAGGAAGGGAAAGAAGGAAGAAAGATGAATGGAAACAAATGAAAAGAAAGAGAAGAAAGCACCACTGCTTATGAAAATCAAGATGAAAGAGGAGTAAAAGAATCTTATGATGGAGATAAGGACTACAGTGGAGAAGAAGAAAACATCTTTTTGGAGCCAGAGGGGCATTAACACCATGTAAAATGATATGTTAACACCCTTCTGGCTCCAAACTGACGAAAAAGATGATAATTGTAAAGGGAAAGATGATGATAGAGGAAGAGAAGAAGGGGGTGAATGCAGTCACATAATGAGGATGGTGATGACTAAAAGAGCCACAATCTTTAGATTGTATGAGAAACCCTTAGGGTGTTAACTCAAAGTAAAAGGACATGGATTCATTTCCTTTTAACTCCCAAAACATACTATACTTTATAGCACTATACCATAGATGTGCCGTCTCTGCATCAAAATCTTGACAAGGTATTGAATAACTACTGTCTTCGTCCCCTTCCATAAAAAACGAGGTTAATAAGTTCAAAGAAATCTCTTAACCTTGAGCTTGGTGAAAGCCTTCACACGTACACTCACAAAATCAAATTGTGGACTATTCAGAAAGATGGAGAATAATTGTAATAAAATTGGGAAATTCAAGCCCTGCTTCCTGCGACAATGCATTTGATCTGCGACAGTCTCCCGCGCTAAATTTGGGGCTTCCTTTGTCGCGCCCGCTTCGGGATAGCGCAACACCTTTTCTTTCAATCTGGCTCAAGTGTGCTCGACCGCAATCCATATTTTTCGTCTAACCCAGTTTTCTACGATTTCAGAAGGCAGGAAAAGCGGGTCAAAATGAACCCCGGAGAGGGTTACAAGGAGGGACTGTATTAGCTTACGCTCTATCAAACTTTGCCCAAATCGGCACAAATCTTCATGGGCTCAGCAACATGAATTAAAGATTCACTTGGGTGGGTGGATGCATTCTGTAGCATGAATTAACGTGTTAATCACTGTTACTAAAGACCATGTTAACAGTATTTCTTCTCTCATTTCTTTTTATTGTTCCTTGTCCTTTCATTGGTTGTGTGAGACATTATTTCAATATCCTAAGCTATCTATATATGTTTCATGATGACAGCTTGTAAATAAATTAAAGATCAAGGTATTACTTCTATGTACCAGCATTTACCTTTAAGCTGATGAGTCATGTAAATTACACAAAATTAAATGATAATCCCTCTCTCCCCCTCCTCTCTCTACCCCCTTCCTCCTCGCTCCCTCTTCTCTTTCTATATTTCTCTCCATCTCTCTTTCCCTCTCTAGCAACAGTGTTTCAATCTCTTACTGAATGCATTGATGAATTTATCATAAAGTTGTCTCTATGGAGCTAGAGGGGCATTAATTCATGTAAATTAGCAATGAGTTAATACTTTTTTGGCTCTGAACAGACAAAATGTCTTCTTTAACCCATTGAATACAATTTGATATTGGTGAAACACATGGTAGTCAACAGGTGAAAATAACTATAGGCAGTTGTAAAAGATATCTATCCTTATATTTGTTTTATCGGACACTACATTCAACACATTAAAAAACATCTGAACATATACCTTGAAGAGACCCCCTTCCTTCCCCTCCACTCCCGGCCAAAAGAAGATGCTTTATTAGCTTAAGCTATACAAACAGGACAACGCATCATGCATTAAACATTTGAAACATTTGCCAAAGCACACCAACTTAACTGCTCTAAGCCTAAACGGATAAACATTGGGCTTGGCAGACTCTTGTCTTGTCCAGGGGGGCGACGATTCAGATAGACATCTACAGATCTTCAAGAGCTTTGGAAAAGACCTCAAAGATCAAAGGTCACTTATAGGACTTGACATCAAGCCATATATGAGTAGAAAATAAGGGCCTTACAATTCAGCACAAAAGTCAAGGACTTTGCATTTAACTTTGTGACCTTATAGGAATTTTTTTGAGATTATCTTGAGATTTAACTGGGGATAGTATGCATGTACAGTCAAACCTGCTGAGAAGTTCTCAAATGGAGAGGATGTAAATGAACGAGGACATACAAGACAAAGAAGATGAATAACAAAAGGATGAATAAGCTGTGATAGAGAAGGAAGTGGACAATGGAGAGTCAAGCAACACAGTATAGACAGATTCTTTGTTCACATCTACCCTAGATCTTGATGGCTATCACGCGAGATTAGAGGGAGAGAGAAAGAGGGGCCTGAAAACAGAAACAGAAAGAGAGCAAAAATTAAAATTAAAAGGGGAATGAGGATACAGAGATAAGGCCAAAAAAAAAAATCATTTGGTTGTCCTCGACCGCCCGCTCGTCATTTTCGGCCCGCTCGTCATTTTCGGCCCGCTCGCATTTTTTTATTTTTTTTTATTTTTTTTTTTTTGGAGCAATTTTAAACGCCAAACATACCATTTTATGCATGTTGCAAGGATCAAAATGTGTCCCGTCGCCAATTTAGTCTTTTCAGTACGCAATTCTGTCTTTATATTAAATATAATAGAGTAGAGGAAGGATCGAGTTTTCGCCAGATGGCAATTTTCGGCGGGTCCGTTGTATGCATGGTGAAATCACACATAGCATAATAGCATATCACATATCACACACATACAATACATTTCAGAGTCACAGGAGAACCACATTTGCAATGGAAAATGTATCCTCAAATATCACATTTTAGCAATGTAATCGGCGGTCCTGCTACCTGAATCTGAAAAATCAAATATCTTACGCGTGTCTGTAAGGAAGATGGGTACCAAAACCTGAGCTGTATTTCAAGTATTTTTCAGATTTAGATTGCGATTTTTCATGTGTCGCAATACCAATTTCTGATCACTGCAGGGGTAATTTTCGGCGCTCCAAAAACTGGCGTGGGATACCTGCTCCGGCCGCACGCGCTATAGATCAGCGGACGAATGAACGACAAGCATGCGCTCCCTACTGACTTTGTACATGCGACCGAAATCTACCTCCGAAACAGTGAAAATGAAATTGATATTGCCATGGCAATTCATGACTTTTTTCTGGGATTCTTGTTGTGTTTAAATAATGATATTGGCTTCATGATTTGAAGAAAAAAATGAAAATAAATAGGAAGTAAAGAGTCCAAATGAAGAGGGAAAAAATTAAATGAAAAAAAAAAAATCCGCCCGCCCACCCCTACTCCAGAAAAGCAATTGAGGACAACCAAATGATTTTTTTTTTTGGCCTAATGATAAAAGAGATAGTGAAGAAGATGACAAAGTCTTGACATGTAATTTGTTCTCATCTACTACAGATAGCAAAAGAAAGCACTGCAGGTTAAAGGGAGCAAGAGAGGGGTAGGGGAGAGGGAGAGGGGAGGGGGAGAGGGGAGGGGGAGAGAGAGAGGGGGAGGTTGAATAAAACAGTAAAATGTAAATTGTACAGGGATAGGAGGATCTGATAAGAAGAAGAGCAATAAAGTCTTACGGTACATTATTTCCAAATCTACAATGTGCATGACATCCTAAATGGCCAGCAGAGGAGATAAAAGCGGAATATAGTAAGAATGAAAAAGCAAGAAGATCAACAACAAAAAATGAACTAGTTTTACCAAATTTTAAATACTACATAATCCCTTTAAGACACAGATTTCCCCATTCTCCTTGCAAATCCTGAATTTCTTGCATTATGCTTGCATGGGATATATATTGGCAATTACCAAACCTTTTTACATTCAAATGGGATTTTTCCTTTTGATTACAAACTAGCATAACCACCTCCAGGTAGAATTATCTATTTCACCATCACAAGATAAGGGATGAATATGAAGCTGATTACGACTTTTTCCAGCCGATATTCCAGAGAAAGTATAATCTGAGAGATCAAATTAATTACATGTCCATTCTTGTTATATATGGTTTGGCTTATAAATAGTGACATTTCAATTCTACTTGAGCAGGGCTATCCATCAATTTATCAAGGGAGTAGTTTCTATTCTTTAATTATTCAGGCTTTTCTCACAGCATCGGAAATGGAATGGCGCCCATACATTTATGATGTACATCTCACCGTGAAGTCAGGATATAAGCGTTATCATGTTTGAAATAGGGCAATGATAATATTTACCAGAAAGATATGTTTCAGATTATTGATACTGTAAAGGTTATTACATGCATATTTGCATATCTAATCAGCAGATAAGTAATTGAGATAAGATTTATTACTTTAAATAAATCAAGATTATATTTGTTGCTTAAATAATGTCTCAAGTTTATGCAATTCTATTCAGTTTATTTGATAATGATTAACATATTCAATCAGCAGACTATTCAATGGAATAGGCATTATTAAGTTTGAAAATAAGGAAATGGTCATTGTTGCTTGGATGAAAGATAGAATATCTCAGATTGTTGATAATACCAGTGATAAAAATAAACATATCTTATAAGCAGAAAATAGTGAAACCAACAGAGCAGCATTGACAGCTGTATATATATGCTGATGCCATAAATATTTAGCTTTAGATCCATTATGGTGAGTTGAAAACAATGAAAATGTCACCCAGTATTTTGAATAAAAATGTGACAACATAGGCAGGAATAAGAATCTTATGATTTATACAAAACCTTAAATGTACAGGGTTTTTTTCATACTTATTTCAATGCAGGCTACACATTTCAAGAAAGATATATTACCGCACAGAATTTCTGACGTAAATCTTAAATTATAAAGTGGAATATCATACCAAGCTTAAGAGCCAAAACATGATGTTCCTCTTAAACCCTTGGTGTATTGCTTTAATACACATTTCACTTCAGGCTAGAATTGCCCAAATGACATTGGACGCTCAAGTATAATATCATTTGGCCTTGACCTTGAAATTGTATACTGCACTGGGAGATATGACAAGTCTAGAGCTCCTCAAGTATTGGCTCCTGGCTTTATTTTTTCTTGGTCAAAGATATATTGTATAGTGACATATCATACCAGTCTTAGAGAGAGATATGAGTTGTGTCGTGACAGATATGGACTTGGAGATTTCGGACAACATGTACATGGGAGAGGGAGGCAGAGATAGAGAGAGAGAGATAGAGATAGAGATAGAGAGGGGGAAGGTAGATATATTGTGATGGTGAGAGTTAAGGAAACAAAAAGCAAAAGGGATAGAGAGATGTATAGAAAGGGAGACATGCAGAGGGGAGAGAAAGTAGGGAGAGGAATGAATACACAGAGACAGAAATGAGATGGAAATGGAGAGAAAGGGAGACGGGAAGAACTTGTGAGGAGAGATAGCGAGGGGGGGGGGGGAGAGGTTAGAAAAAAAGTGATACACACAAATACAAAGTAAAAAGTAAATCAGTGAAAGATGCAGAGTGGAGAGAAATAGCATGAGAGACAGAGACAGAGAGACAGAAGAAAAGAGGGAAAGAGAGTAAGAAAGCAGAGAGAGAGAGAAATAGAGAGAAAGAGAGAGAAAGAGAGAGAAAGAGAGTGAGAGAGAGAGAGAGGGAGAGAGTGAGAGATTTAAAAAAAAGGCTAGTGGGATCTACATGTATACCAGGTCAGGTTTGTTTGAAACATGCGAGTATTGTTTTCAGTCACAGTAAATCCCCTACTCCTCCGAGAGAGATTGAGAGCTGTAGACAGAGTTGTATGCTGCAAACCGACCTCATAGAGTAAAAGAAGTGTTTACACCACACTTTGAAGCATCGCATGGAACACAAAATGAGTGGTGTTTATACCACAGATTGATGCCTGAAATGCAAAATGATGGCTCATGGCTCCTCTATAGGGGAACATTGTCTATTGGGATTGGGAGGCGAGACCAAACTATTGTTAAAAGATTTATTGTGATGGTGTGGTGGGTAAAGGCATTTATCTAGATCTGCTACTCTATACCCAGGAGAACTTGAAGTATCACTTTTGACTTATGGTAATTTGAATGCTGATGACAGTTGCCTCTCACCAGGTACAAATGTTAAAATGCATTGGAGCATAGGACACTCTAGCCTCAGTTCTACTAAATAGAGCAAGAAGTGTATTTAATCTGTGTCAAAGGATGCCTCTTTCATATAGGGAGCTAACATTTTATGAAGAAAAAAAAAGGACTGCATCCAAGGTGCATTGCCTGAGGAGACCAATGACCGCATCATATGGCAAAAAGTCTTTGTATACACATTATGGATATATCGAGTTAAGTCTATCTATTACTGTTAACCCAAGAGAAACAAATACAGGTGCTACTGCACACAAGGATCCTTGCTTGACAAGTTCTACAACACATTAGTTCTTGCTTAAGTAGGACATTCAAGATGATCACTATATACAGAGGGCCATTGTAAGGAGGTGGCCACTAAAACAGGGTTTGACTGTATTTAATAACAGAATGAGCCGTCAACATGCCAACATGCGGAGGCTCTTGAATTCTGCAATGTTCCGGTACTTTCTCCACCGTCTACAAGTCTAAGCACTTCTTACATAGCCTGACAGAATTAGAACAAGACGTTGCAAGGCAGAAGGAGACATTGTAAGGCAGGAGGCGTTGTAAGGCAGAAGGCGCTTGGAACAACAACAACTCTTGAAAACTCATTGGAGTAAAAGCACTTGTGTTGCTTTTTTTAGGCTTTTGTATTTTTACTGAGCTCTAATTTTTCTTTCGCAGCCTAGTTCTGGGCTTGTTGCGACACAAGATATCGATGTTTGTCTGATGCTGATATGATTAAGTATTCTATGACGGAAGATGTCTAGATTGGGCTTAAGTACATGCTGCGTAAACATAGAGAGAGACGTAGTAGGTGGAAGTGATGAGGGAATAATAAAAGGAGAGAAAGGGTGAGAAAGGGTGAGAGAGGGTGAAGGAGGGTGAGAGAGGGGAGGGGAGATTGGGAATGGCAAGAGAGAGTGAAAAACACAGAGAAGGCATGTACGAGGTGGTAATTGGAGAGAAAGAAAGGTGAAGAAAAAAAGGGAATGAGAGATAGTGAGAGAAAGAAGGAAATAGAGAGGGACCGAGAATGAGGCAAGAGGGTGCAAGAAGAGAAATGAGGAAGGGCAAGAAGAGAAATGAGGAAGGGCAACAAGAGAGATAGAGGAAGCAAGAGAGAGAGAGAGAAAGAGAAAGAAAAAAAGAGATAGAGAGAGACAGAGAGAGAGAGAGAGAGAGAGATGCAGAGAAGGAAAGTGAAAGAGAATTAAACAGTCAGACAAGAACCACAAATTTCAGTTGATACTAGAACTACATTAACATATGCTGCAAGGAAGGAAAAGTGTGCTTATATGATCCCCTAAAGTCAAAGGTTCAGACTGACGATGACAGAAGATAGCAGCTGTGAAAATACCATTTAAAAGAGTAAACGTATATACTCTAAAACTGAATGTTTATCTTATAACATTGGAGAATAATTTGAAATAATAGAGTGAGGGTTTCTAGTTACAAGACAAATGTACCATACCTCTATACTTTGCCATTTCCCTCTTCACCCAGCGCAGAGTCCCATTAATTAAAATCACTTGAGGGGGAATGTACACCCACAACAAAAAAAGTTTAATTCAAATACAGAGAAAAAGGTGATGATGAATTAGATGGAAACTATCGTTTTCCTCTGGTAAATGTTCACCGAGGAGGCATTGGAGACATTGGGCTTTGTGAGATAAGTCCCGTGTTAACCCCCTTGCGGACTGTGATGACATTTCCTTTCAGAGCCCGTCCACGTGTTGCAATTTTGGTGACTTTTGTTCAGTTCATTCCTGATTATCTGCTCCAATTCTCCCCATTTTCGCAGGGCACATGTTGATGTGGTGGGTGCAGCGCTGCTCGTCTTCTTCTTTGCCGAGGCGCTCTTTGGGGGGCTCTGATAACAAGCTGGCTGTCAAGCCAAACAACCTTAGCATAATTGGAGATAAAGAGGGTAACAAAGAGACTAAAGAAGATGGGCCAAGAGACAGACTGAACAAAATATATAAGAGATAGACCTAGGCTGATAAAGATTGGCTGAGTGATAAATGTAGATTGATGTGATGGCATATCTAATAGGGAGAGTGCAATAAGAAAGTGAGAGATAGAGAAGAGATAGGTACAGAGACCACAAGACAGTGAAGAAGAAAAAAAGGAGTGTAGAGAAACCGGCAGGAGAGAGGAAAGGCAGAAAAGAGAGAGGAGTGAATAGTATCATAGCAAATATGGAAAAAGAAAAAGAAGGCCAAGAGAGAAATAAAAGATAGAGGGGAAGATAGAAGAGACAGAGTATGAGATAGAGATAGAGGGAGAGAGGGAGGGGGAGCGAGAGAGAGAGAGAGAGAGAGAGAGAGAGAGATGGAGAGCTGTTTGTCTAGTAGTAAAGAGGGCATCATTAAATCAGATGCTGAAAAACAGTTTTTCCTGAAAACGCTTCTACTATTAAATAAAGAACAACAAAGAACGAGGAAAACATGGGTGAAGCTCCCGTAAAAGGTTTTGACTAAAACATTAAGGCTTCAAATTTGCATGCAAGATGGACAGGAGAGAGGCTCTCCACATTACCACTGTTAGAGCAAACAAGTTACATTAGGTAATGTGACAAGGGAACGTAAAGGCCTGAAGCAAGGGAGAAAACACATTAAGGGCAAAGTTTGCAGCATAGCTAGGAGAGATAATGGCAGAACTTTGGAAAGTTTTTTTCAGACTTGATTTCCCTCCCATGATCTTTGACCAGGTTTTTATGAGAATGTAATAATAAGACATGACTGGAACAAACTGAATCATCACTCATACTGAGAGCTAGAAGGACTCTTTAGCATTACATTAGAGTAAACACACCTCTGACTATCAGTATTAAACCCTGGAGCTATAAGAGAACCACTGGTTTGCATGGATGAGAAATTGAAATATGTAACGAGAGAGAGAGAGCACGAGAGAGAGAGAGAGAGAAAGAGAGAGAGAGGGGAGAGGGGAGAGAGAGAGAGAGGGGAGAGTGAGAGAGAGAGAGGGAGATTGAGAGCAAGAGAGAGAGAGGGGGAGAGAGGGAGAGGGAAAGAGAGAGGGAGAGGGTGAGAGAGAGAGAGAGAGAGATAGAGATAGGGGAGGGGGAGAATGAGAGAGAGAATAAAGTAGTTGGGTGAAAAGACGGTGTGGGTAGTTGGGAGAAAGAATAGCAAAGGGGAATAATTGAAGAGGCTGGTATACAGTAAAAGAAATTAATGAATTAAAATGGAACGGAAAAAAGAGAAGCAGGCCGGTATCTAAGAAGGCAAAAGGAAGATCTGACGAAATAAGGGAAATAAGGGAAATAAGGGAATTAAGGAAAGCAGAGGAGATGAGAAGAAAGAAAGATGAGGGAGTGTGAGAGAGAAGTCGGAGAGAGAAAGAGGGGGGGGGGGGCAAAAATATAAGAGTAGAAGAGACAGACAGACAGACAGAAGACAAGAGGAAACACATGGATAAAGGAAAAGAGATATATGAGGAGAGGAACATGACAAGAAACATACAAATGAAAATCAAGTCAAGGCAGACTAACAACCCAAATCAAATCATTCCAAGATTTGTTAAGCAATAATGTCATGGTTGTTTTACTTCCAAAAACACCAACTAAAACACTACTGCAGAAGTGAAAACAAATTGTCTTCCTCCAAAAGTGCACATCACCCAGCAGAACTTCTTTATAAAATACAGAGGAAGAGGGGAAAATGCCTGCCACTTGTGAAAATATTTCCTCTTTTCTTCCGAATCCAGTGTTATTTTGTTGCTCAGCAGATGTTTTCTGCCAGAAGAATCTATAAATACCGAGGGTGAACATTTGTACTTTTGAGGAGCGAACTTCCTACATGACGTGACCAAAAGACAGACAGAAATAAGCATGTACATCTTATGCATATTCCAGGAGTGGCAAAGAACAGCAAGTTCCTTTTTGCAGCATATGTGTTGTTTCAAGCACTTATCACAGAATGTGTTACTTTGCAATCAATATTGACCATAACCTGTTGCCTTGGTCGTTTATATATCACTTGTTACATGTGCCAAAGAGACACCTAAGATACGCTAATTTATTTTAGCACATTTGTTAGAAGTGTTTACCATCTGCAGAGAGCCAGAAGGGGATCGCCTCATTTCTTTGTAACACTGTATGGCTCTTAGCTGAGGCATCGGAAAATACAGGCACCGGAATATAAAGCCATATAAGGCTGTATGGAATATATGAGAGATGAAATGTATAGTGGTGTAAGAGGGTTGTTAGGAAAATACTACTCATAATGATAATGATGATAAGAAGAAGATAAAGAAGAAGATAAAAAAGAAAAAGAAGAAGAAGAAGAAAAAAAACAAGAAGAAGAAAGGAAGGAGAGCAACAAGAACAACAACAAGAAGAAGAATAACAGTAACATTATGCACTTCTTGTGCTTTATAATGTTTTTTTGTGCTGTACTTTTATGATCCCTAATATAGTCAGGTAGTCATGATAAGCTGCTCTGACATCCAAGGAATTTCTTCCTATACCAGGTACTTATTTACATCACCTGGGTGGAGAATGGCAAATGTAAATTAATGAAACATATAAAGACCATAGGATTGCTGGATCAGGGGGAGTAAACCAGAAGAAATGAAGGGAAAGACTTACTGCTATATCACTGTTTAACTTGATGACAGAGTCTCTGAGCCAATCTCTCTCGGCGATCGTTGAGTGAAGGATTTGGCGCTGGTCCGTGAAGTCTTCCCTCAACTGACGGCATTCTTCTAGTACCTGGATAGAAGCGGGGTGACAACGAGGGGAAAAAATGAAAAAAGACGTAGTTTGTGTGATAATTATGTCCAGGCTACTATCAGGGCTTTTTAACCAGGAATACAAAATATGAGAGTTGGAAAGCAAGATACCGATACAACTTCAAATATTCAGAGCAACACAATCACTATCAGAGCTACAACATCACCACCACCACCACCACTACCAACAACACTATCACTAACACCACCACCATCACTACCACCATCACCATTCCACCATCAACATTACCATCATCATCACTACTACCACTAACACCACTATTATCACCAACACCACCACCAACATCATTGCATTCATTACCCCCATCATCACCACCACCAGGTCCACCAACACCATAGTAACTACCATTATCACACTCATCTTACCTGATCAAGAAGAGAAAGTTTTCGGTGTAGATCTCCCAACTGTTTGGTTAGAAATGCATTCTGGTTCACCGCCTGTTGTAAATCAAGGGCCTGCAGAAAAGGAAAAAAAAGTGATACAACAAATGACAAGAAGTTAAGGCTGCGACGAGTACTTGAATACTCGCACTGTTGACAACTACTCGAGTACGATTTCTCTTACTCGAATACTCGGCCGCCATTTTTTTTCTTCCCCCGTTCACCTGGCACTGTCCAGGCCAACGGTCAGCCGTGCCAGAAGAGCACCGGCATAGTACCATGGGTAAAAATGTTTCTCAGCTCAATCATACACAGGGTGTCACTGTCAACTCACCACTCAGAAACTGGGACCAAATATCTCCGGATTTCTGTTTGGACTCGGAGGAATATTTGTCTGTCATCTTTAGTTTTAAAAATAACATTGTTTCAATTATTTGTAAAAAATTCAAAAGCACAAATCGGCGCTTTCAACAGCAACTTGAAGTAAAATCGGGTGGGTTTTTGGAGACGAACCTTTGTACTGTTCGTAGTATGGTGGTGGCAAAAAAAATCAAAAAATTAAAAAAATTTAAAAAAATTTTAAAAAAAAACAAACAAAAACATGGCGTCCGAGTATTTGAGTACTCGCCTGTAAGCCTAGGAGTGTACTCGAGTACCTCATTACACTGTTATGCACAGCCCTACAAGAAATGAAAAGCATTAATTTGACAAGACTTTCAATAAATCAACTAAAGAGCTCTTTAAATACCCTATTGTAATTCCCATAGAATCACATGTTTGGATTATGTAATACATCACTGTCGTATTTACATGTTTAACTGACGCTATTGACATCACTTGAGGTTGAATTCGAGAGTCTTGGAATTGTGTTATACAGTTTTTGTCTTATAATACATAATACATAATACTGCAAAAACTTGCAAAAGTTAAAAAAGAAATGTAAAAAACATGTAACCCTAGAGCATATTTTCCAACATTGACTTAGTTTAAAGGCTTTTAAAAACAATGTAGAATATCAAACATAATCAAAAGTTATATTTATATCTTAGTACCAGGGCCCTGTTGCATAAAACTTACCACTGATGGTAACTTTACTTTGCCATCAATATTCATGAAAGTTAGCATTTATGGCAAAGTTACCATCAATGCTAAGTTTCATGCAACAGGGCCCAGGTAATAAGATATGAATATAATTTTTAATGTAATTTCAAGAACAAAATTAAAGGATTTTTTTCCCCCTCCATTTTTAAATCTATCTTCATTCATTTATTGTTGCTTTTATTGCCTCAAGTACAGTAGCCAGATATGTTTCTAAGGACAAATTCCACAATAAAGAACTGAAAATGATTGCAACGTTACAATTTTTATTCCTTTAAGCAGAGCTTAACAGCAAAATTCATGTAGCCAATTCGTGCAGAATGTGGAGCAAGGTGAAATCAATAACGCACAGGCCGTTTTTCACTCAAATTCTTCAAATTAATCACTCATCTTACTAGATAGGACAAATTTCTTGTTCAGAGCTTTATTATATTCTTCCTCCTCCTACTTAAATTGGAAATCAAATTTTGTGCCAATTATCTTCTTCTTTATCCATTACTTGAGCTATTCTCATATCTGGTTCTTTCATCTGCCTATCTTCCTCCATGTCTCTCTCTTTCCTTTTCTAGGCTAGATACAAATATAGGTAAAATGGGTGAGTGAAAGGAAAGGCAAAGAGACAGAGAGAGAAACCAAGGGGAAGGGTGTGTGTGCGTGTGTGTGTGTGTGTGTGTGAGAGAGAGAGAGAGAGAGAGAGAATAGAAAGAAAGAGAGATGATTGTACAGGTAGCCTGAAATGTAGAAGAAAGAGTATAAGGACAAACAAAACCTATGAGCTGGATGCAAAGAAAGAAAGAGAAAGCACATCCATAACAAGTGAGAAAAAATTGACAGATAATGGTATAGAAGATAGAGAGAGAGAGAGCAAAACAAGAATTACCAGTAAATCATGTAGAAGAGAGGAATGCATTACCACACCAATCTTCTGGGTACAGGTCAGTGATTTTCCCAATTCCTGCTTTCTTTGATGCGCTTGTCTGGTCACATCGTGCACAAGTGGCCTATGCTGTATCGGCAGGAGGTTCACAAAATTCAGTTACCTGACATGACTTTGTTTATTTTCTTTCATTCAAAAAGCCCTGACAAGTCCTTCTCTCTGTTTTGGTGAACATCTCAAGCATAAATGAAGTAGTTTTCCCTTTTAGAAAGTCCAACTAGAGGATAAACAGTGAGATTTGATAGTACGATACAGTCTTACAATGCAAGGGTCACGACATGAGATGTATGGATATCGCTACGACATTCTTGTCTCATTCCATATTCAGAGCTGACATGATGCTGAAGGCAAGATTGTCTGTTTGCTGCTAGAATTATCCGTCCCATGCTTCAGTTCGTAGGGAGATAATTAACGAACTGAATAAGCATGTTGCAATCTCTCTGACAAACTGACTTTCTCTAACACCTACTCTACTTTTCTTCTTTCTCTTTTCTCTTCTTTCATATGGCTGAAGGCATTGCATCTTTAATCAAAGAATCTATTTATAACATTTTCTTTCTACCTTCTTCTCCCCGCTCCTTTTCTCCTTTCATAAGAAATTGTATCTGCTGAGAGCAAGTAGGCTGTTCACTCATATAGCTTTGCATAAAGTTTAAGCCCTTCTGCCAATCAGCAGAGTGTATCTGTGCTGTGGAGCTGTTGTGAAAAATCAAGCCATCCAGTGGGAAAATCACACGTTGAACCATTTTCACATTTCTTTTTCTATTGCCAGTAAGGTAGTTTCCAAACAACAGGCCTATATAATGTAGGCCTAAGTCGAAACGGTTCCCCGCCCGGTCCCCGACCGTCACGCCGAAACCTGGGTTTGAATATTCGAGTTTCGGGTTTTTCAAAATTAAATTTCACACTGATATTTGAAATAAAGGACTAAAAATATGCATTTCACAAACTTATATTTCAATTTGATTAAATAAATATGCTTAAGAAAAAAATGGATATCGTTTTTAGTTGACGGTAGGTCTTTTTATCGCTCTAAAATTGAGGCTGCAAAATTATGGAAGGAATCATGCTTCGTGGTACCGAGCGCGTTCACAAACCAAAGTCAAAATATGACCCACTGAAGACTGAGCAAGTTACGATAGTACCACACACAAGACCAAAATGCTGATCAGAATATTAAAATTAAATCGTAATATTAAAATAGGCATTAATTTAATTGTCAAAATATTCACAAAATAATGGTTTACCCTTGATATTATGATGAAGGAAAATAAATAAAAGCTCTTGAAATAACATCGAAGTGCCTTTCGTTCATCCTAAAAATGCGTGTATAACGCCAAGCTGAAGTTACGAGTCAAGTTTTTCAAGCTTGATATGCGTGTTTACATCCCGTACCATCATGAGTGCAGACGGAAGTCCGATTAATTTGATCGGAACAATAAGCATTAAACCAATTAAAAAACATCACATAACTCACTTTAAGAACTACAGCTCAACAAAATTACCATAAAGTAATAATTTGCTTTGAAAAATAATACTATAGATATTCATAATATCTTACAGAAATAATGATATTTCATGAGCTATGTACTCGATATCGAGTTCAGCTAGCCATCATTTTGAAATGAGACGTAATTGTCATGCAGCGCACTAGACTGTAGAGGGCAGCATGCAGCAGAGAGGAGAAAAAAAATCGCGGGCCTTAGTTCACGTGATATTTTCCTCTCCTTAATCTTAACTCCCGCCGCTGCATGCACACGATTTTTAGTGTGATGAAATTTCCTGTTCGGGTACCCGGTCCCTGCCCGAAATTTTCAAGTCAAACCCGGGTTCGGCAAAACCCGTGATGACTCAGGCCTAATGTAATGGTAACTTTTTTAAATGAAAAATATTCAATTACATCATGTTCTGAGAACCCCATGGGCATTCACTCATTGCACTTTGCAGAGTTACTACTCTTCATGCCCTCAGCAGATGATTTTTCATATTTCTTTGGATCTATAATATCATGTTTGGAGCCAGATGGACATTAATCATCACCATCATTTTACACAGAGTTAATGCCCTTCTGGCTCCAAACAGGCGATGTCTTCAAGGCACTTTGAGATATAAAAATGACCACTAAGTATGTGAGCTACAGAATTTGAAATTTTGCTTCAATATTCAGTGAGATGTTTGTAGACAGATCCAGTACCTCACAGCAAGGGCTTGAAGCATCTATGGTCATTTCGCTATGGTGTCTGCCAACGGCACGGTAATGCATTTAAACCGGTATCATGTTGTGATAAATGGTCTCCCATCCCCTACTTGTCTGGCCGCAACAAGCTGAAACAACACCGTCACTTCAATCTGCCATCACGTGACCAAGACATATTACTTCTTCAAATCATCTGCACTTCTAACCCATCCTTCTCTTATCATAGGATATCTGTTGAGAGCCAGAAGGGCATTAGTTCTGTGGAAAAGGATGAGTTAATATCCGTCTGGCTCTCAGAGGAGACAACAGATACCAATGTCAAATGAGAAGATCACTGGAAATCTAAAATTGCACCCTTCATAACTAAGAAAACAGTTAATATTTAACTGAAATTTAGACTTTTCAGAGTTTAACTTGTCGTAATGGAACTTTGCAATGTTCAGCTGATACCTTATGAAGTCTTCTTCTTCAATACCGTCTTATTCAAATAACCTTTAAGAGGAACCACTCACCTAAACATTAAAAAATGAAGTTGTGTAAAGCTAGTATCAATTAAAAGTTTATCTGGCATTCCAGGTGTTAGCTGTTGAAGAGTATGTAGAAAATAAAGTAAAAACTCAAAATAATGCTTACATTTAATGTTGGAAACTCAACTTAATGTTCTATCTATAGTACTGCAGTTTACAGATCGCCGGTTAACCATGAAATAAAATTACTTTTCAAGGGCAGACTATTCCATTCCCCAAAGCACTCTAGCATCAGCCTGAAATAACACATTCATGTTGGCATCCATTTTCCTAATGTGTGTCCTGTTTGTTTAACCATTACTCATGACCACTTCATAAATACATACCGTACATTTAAAGCCAAAAGGGCGTATCATTTTACAGAGATTTAATGTCATTCTAGCACCAAACAGATGATACATTGCTACACTAAGAGACTTATCACAACATGGATTTTGAATCTATCCCATCTCCATGAGCAAAGGCAGTGGTTAATTTTTTGAAAATACATATTAGACAAATGTTTCTGTCCAACAGATGATGGAAAGCAAGCTTATATGGGTTGAGACTATGAAAGGTAATGCTCCTATTATGATAGTTATCTCTCCTTTAAAAAAAATTACTTTCAGGACTGCTTTTCTTCTCCATGATGAATTGGGGGGAAATGCAAACAATTAATCACTTTTTATCATTCTTACTGAAAATAAACATAGACTTCCATCTTACAAAAGATGAATCATTCTTTTTTTCTTAAATCTTTAAGTAATGCTTTTCTCCTCTATGACAAATTGTGAAACAAATTGGTTAACAAATAAGGCTACTAAATAGAATCTTGTAAGATAACGTTGGTTGTCGAATGTGGTTTGCACTATTCAATTTTGTATGAAACTGTATTAGAAATAATTGTTTTTCTTATGAAATTCTCTTATACCACAACAACTCTAGATCAACTAAAAAATCAAATGAACAAGTATCATCATTAGAGTAAGGGGATGTCTTTAAAAGTTTGATCTGCACAGTGCCACTACTTGCTAAATAGAATATTTAAGGTAATATTGATTGCTGAATGTGTGTTGCACTGTTGAACTTTACATGAGACAATCTATGAGTTATTTTGAGTGGCTGATCATGAAATAATTTATAACTGCATCTCTTTATAAATGTGCTTTTACCACGAAATCTAATGACCTTAAATCCAGATGAACAAGTATCAAAATCAGCTATAGGGTTGTCTATATATTTTTCAAACTGCACAGTGTCTTCATACTGCATTTTGAATTGAAAAACTAAACACTAAGTTGTCTATTTTAAATACAGACATGCATAGATGCAAAGTAATCACTTTATATCCAACAGACACACTTTTGCCGAAAGCTCAATCATGGGAATACCTAATCAATACAGTTCAATGTCAACGTAGTCTACGGATCTCTGCAACACTTGTACAAGTGCATTCCCCCTTTATATGCCACTTCAGAGAATCAATTCAATTATTTGGGAATGCACTTTTCTAATATACATCCTAGCACTGTACACAACTATATCATAAAGTTATTTCGGTATATTCTTGTGTTTACCGTTAAAAGAGTAAAATAAATCAGATGAAGAAAAAAAAAACCTTGGTACTAAAATAATTTGAGTGACACAATGCGATAAGATGAACAAGAGAAATAGGATTGATTACAAGAAATATTTCACAAATCAGTGTGAAATTCACTTGAAAATCAAGTTCATATAAATATTGAAATAATACAAAATCAATAGATAAGTCATATTGAATTATATCATCATTGCAGTTTCTTTTTTATTATTATTTATTTAGCACTTGCTATGAAAGCAGGATTTACAAGTAGCAGTTTCTGACAAAACTTGGGCAATTATTTTATCTAGAAATGAAAATCATTCAAATTAAAATGCATCCAAAACAGACTGAAAACAGAAGACACAAACGTCCTCACATATTCATTTCGAGGGGGCTAACGGAAGGTCGAATCAATATATATTTTTCCAATATAATATTCTCCTGTATGCATGCGACGACCGGACTTCTTCCCGGCAAAAAGAGGGGGAAATGAATACACCGAAGATGAATCTGATAAATATTAAACCACGCCACATGAGCACATCAAGAATATACATACATTTTGTTTCTTATTATGATTCTGTGTTTTCAGCCTCAATAACTGGAAGCCATGTGAAGCCAATTCAATAAATCTCTTCAAATTTCAATTTTGGCGAGGACATGCGACTCTTTCTGACCTTTTCCAGTCTCTGCAATTGCGTTGAGATACATCAATCACAATCGGAATAAAATTTGAAGCGTTATTGGCGGGTCCAATAAACTAAATCTGACAGGGTACATGTACCGGGGCAATCTTCAAACACTATAATTTGTATGTGCAGTGAATTTTTTTTTTTTTTTTTTTTTTTACTCCCCCTCTCTCCTCCTCCCCATCCCCAACTTGAGTTGCCGAGAGTACATTTGATTTTTTTTTTCAACATGAAGTTGAGATTGATGTCAGTGGATATTTGTTTTACGTCTCATATACATTCAGGATAATTGGATTGGATATGCCAGCTAAAATATTATGGTTCTTTCCTCTTTCTGCCCCCCTCCCCCTCCACCAAACAAAAAATCTTGAAATAAAAGCTGTCTGTGAATGTTTGTTTTTAGTCTCAAATACTTGAAAGAATCATGACATTAGACATGCCAGCTCATTTCTCCCCTTCAAAATATACAATCCCCTCAAAAAAAGAGAATTCTCTTTATTTATATGCTGTGCATTACTGCATTTGCACTTGATAAATGTAAAAGAATACAATGCTCTCTGGATTATCAATGTGATTTGTCTTACAACAAAATGCATCCTTGCCAGAAAGTTGGTAAATTTACATTTTGAGCAGGATTATTCAATCTAATCAAGAGTACCTCATTCATCATTGAATCCCACAGCTTTGAATACACAATGAGGAGATGCTTTTTATTCTTTTCCCTTTTAGTCTTCTTATATTCATGAGATTATTTGTCATACTCAAGATAATCACACGTTCAATAGAAACAAGTATGTCACATGAATATACTATTTGGTATTCCCTTTCTTGCCTCCTTCTCTCTCACTTCTCCTCCTTGCTCTTTCCCCTACTTTCTCCCATTGTTTTCTTTTCCTCACTCTCCTCCTTTCATCTATTTTCCTCACTTTTTCCATCCCTTTCTCTTTCCCTCTCTCATTTTCATGCTTTTCCTAATATGTTTTTCATTTTTCCTTATCTCTCCTTCCTGCTCTTGTTTGATTTCTTCACTTCTTCCACCCTCTTCCTCCCCTCCCCTCTCTCTCTCTCTCTCTCTCTCTCCCTCCCTCTCTCTCTGATGAAGATAAAGGTGAGAAAGAGAATTAAAGATATAAGAGAAAAAGTAAAGTGGGAAAGAGTAAGAATTGGAGAACAAATAAGGCATAGGGTGATACAATTGTGATAAGAGGCAGAAAGAGAGTGTATGTGATACAGAGAGAGAGAGACTCGACAGAGATGCAAAATCTCAAGAGCAACTTTAAACCCATATCAATATATCTTACTATCACGCTATTGATTTCCCTCTCTGGAAATAAAAGCTTTCTCAATTATACATACTCCAAAACATAAAACAAGGTGGAAAAGAGAAAACAACTTTTTGATTGCACAATCTAGCCCCTCTGAGCCTTCCATACACAGGTAAGAACATCAATACTGATTTCATCAGATCGATTTCGAGCAAATTTTCTTCTTGATTGAACATGTTGTAAATTTACTTTTTTTTCTGTCCTAGGAGGGCTTTTCATGGATTTTCTTCAGAAAACCTGAGATTTCCTTGGGGGCATTTTCTCTCTCCAAAGCCTTATCATCCACTTACCTAAATCTGTTTCTATGTATTTTTTTGTTCAAATGGTTATTTTTTTTCCTTTAAAGATTTTTAAGACTTTACTAATCTCTGAAATATTGTAACATATCTGACTGTGATCAATCTGCAATTAGCCACCCAAATCAGATCTCTTCTTACAGTAATCTATTTGCTGAATGATTGATGTCTCAAAAATGCTTTTCCTGTAACAGAAATTGATTTCTTTCACCACTCCCTGTCATCCATTTAATGGAAGTCCACTGGTGATAAGCTCCTATTACTAACAAAGAAAATGTAAAGCAGATTCTTGGTCAGTAATCTTAAAATAACTTTCTAAACTATCTTTGTGAAACATGAAACCAAATGAATAGTAACCTTCTGTCATTCATTTTGTACATGCGACACTACACTTAAAACATGGCATATTCAAAAATCCATAAATTAAGATTTTGCTAAGAGAGAGGGCATAAGAAATTCATTTAAAGTTTTGTGATTTGAACAAAATATTGTGCCAAAGAATTTAAATATCAAATTATGAAAGCTTCTTCCCCAAAAACAATTTTCCTTTAACTATTTCCCAAAGTTTGATGTCACCAAACTTTCTCTTCTGGGGCAAGTCCAAGCTCCTTTGTCCCATACATTACCGACCACATCTATGAGTTTTGTGATACGTTTATAGCAATCTTATGAGCTTAGATATAATATATTAGATATAATATATAACATTTTATCAAGTGAAACAACACATCTGAAGAGTTATGTGCAGAATTGAATAAAACTCTGTAACATATTGGACGACAAATAACCACATACCCTGCATTTGCCCTTTTAGTAAATTGAATATCTCTCACACATAGAAAGATAGGTCATTTGTACTTGAATTCTATACATGATACCTTTCAAATTAAGCCACAGGAAAGCAGACAAACAGAAATATGGTGGCAGGCAAAGGTCATAGAAATCAAATTTAATTAATCAACTCAAAGAATCCTAAAGACGGCAACGCTGAGAAGACGGGGTGACGAGGCACATGAAAAACACAGTCCCAAATATCAGCAGACTATTCTGTGAATTTATGGAATTACTAGGGTATTAAGCAGCTAGACTTATTTAGCGGCAAGGACTGCCAGACTGATTACGGAAACTGAATCTCAACGTTCTGTCTGGCAATTTTCCATGGCAGTGCGACCTTAGGGCCCCGTCTTACAAAGAGTTACGATTGATCCAAATCAATCGTAAGTCCTCCAATCAATCGCAAGTTTGCAGTCTCCTATCTCTTATGTACATAGTATTGATATCAATTACGATTGATATCAACTCTTTGTAATACGGGGCCTAGATGTACCACTGTTGCTGTTGTTGTTGGTGGTGGTGGTGTCCCTGTTCGAGGATGTTTGAAATAAAAGGCAAGATTTTTTGCAGGGCTTTATGCTTGACACAGAGAGTGGGACATAGGAAAGCAAGGGAACTGCTAATCACGCTACTTTGTTTGTAGTCAGTTTTAACAATGATCTTGAATTTGACTATTCATTTTAACCCTTTTGATTATTCTTTTGTAGTTACAAGTAAGTACTAGACAATCTCAAACTCTGTATTTAATTCTCATTTCGGAATTATATATTGATTATTTGTATATTTTGAGGAATTTTATTTGTACTTGCTTTTCATTCAGAAATGTATAATTGAGGCATTTTCAGTGATAACTTTGTAAACTATGTCAATATGTCAATATGTTTTTGTTTCTATATTGAGAGTAATCAAAGTTGTAGATTCCATTTCAATAGATAACTTGAATTTGCATCAGGGGCATGGTAGTACCATGCATCCGCCCCCCATGCCCCTTCCCTCAGGAGGCGAGAGTATACCCAACAAGACTCCTACAGACTATCATGAGATGGGCGCAATACCCCCATCATCCACAATCCATAGACAAACCCTGATTGGTATTCACTGTGAACAATAGCCCCAAGTATAGTCTGACCCAAGGGTCAGGTTATTGGATTAAGTTTAGTGTGATTGACAGTATAACTTCAGGGCATCTTTCTTCTTGACATGGTGTGTCTGCAGCTTTACTGCATCAAGTGTCAATGCCGAAATCATTTTCTATTCTGAAAATAAAGTGCTATTTTACTAAAAAAAATAAAAGCTATTTAAAAAAGATAAAAAAGAGGTGATTCTGAATTGTATATTATACTGGATATGTGGTGTTTGGAGGATTGATGTGTAAACAAGAGTCAAAGAGCCATAAAACGTAAACAAAATCACTTGTGGGGAATCTTAAAGCCATTGTTTAACAATGCCAAATCAGAGATGCATGGCCCTACGTGTTATCAGCGTCTGTGAAATGGTGTTATATTGAAGCCCTACAAAAAAATTGCGCTTCAAAATGATCATGAAGTGCCTCAAAAAAGTAAAAATCTTTGAGTGACCGGTTTTACCATACTCATTTTTCCAATCATAAATATCTTGATCATCAGAAGGGCGATGGGCTTGTAAACGTCATGGGATTCCTGACTGACCTAAAGGTTTATAATTATGATTGCAGCATGAGCTAAATCCAGGATTTTGTTTAGAATCTGAGACAAAGATACCCAATCCCTTTAAATACAAATTTCTTTCTTTTTTTCATTGGAGCCACATGGGCATTGACTTACACTCTGTAACACAGAGTTAAGAAAACCGTGTGGCTCCTCCAAACAGGCAATATTTACAAGACAAATATTTTTTTTCTTCAAATTTCATTATAATATATTCAATCAGGATGACAAGAATCAGATATGAATACAAAATCTGTTTAAAATCTTGGTCCTGAATACGTACAAAAGTGATATACAAAAAAACAAAGAGTACCTCAGTCATGGAACAATCAATATATAAAACTATTGTTGTGACAAAAATTAGCATTACACATTGGAAAGTCAAAACTTGAAACAAATTTAATAAATACAAGTTTTAAAGCGAGTAGTTTTGTTCCGACAGCATAAAGAAATGATACAGATAAGTTATTTTACACTAATGCAGCTAACAATGTCAAGAATGTACAGCCTTTAAAATCTGCTGTTGACAAAGAAATGTTTAAAAAAAGGAAAAACACTTTTAAAAGCATATTTCTTGAAATGTAAATCTGTTGACCATGCATCTGTTGAGGGTTCTACAGCAGACACAACAAATATTCACCTACAAGTTCACAGGGAATTCAGGAGAATTGCAAACATTATCCAGGGATGAAAGTATGTACAGATAACAACTAGAATTATTGATACCCTTACCAAGTTTTGTAATGTTTTTAAGTATGTGAAAACAATTACTTTGCACCAATATACATTTCTATATTAAAGTTTACATCTAAAAGTGCTCAACAAAGGTCCAAATTCAACCGGTCCAACTTTCATTCTTGAGTTACGTAAAACAAAACAAAAAAACATCAAGTTTTCAAGGGGTATGATTAATTTAGATGTGAACTGTATCTCTTGATTTAATTGATGAAAAAGGAGACTTTTCTTTCAAAAAGAGATTGTTTCAACTATTATCATTTGTCATGACATATTGCCAGCGTGAGAAATTGAAGACAGAGAATGAATATCAAGTAATAAAATATCTTAATGAATTTTACAGTATTGATGTCACAATTTATCACAAAATTTTGCTTTTAAAGTAATACCCCGATACCTGAAAAAGGGACATATCCATTGATCAAATTAGGTTTGAAGATTTGATGTCAGGGTATATATTATATTCCTTTTTCTCAAGACACTATATGTGACAAGTTTTATTTCTTTTAAAGAAGAACAAAATATTGTCATTCTCCTCCACAGTTTTTCATTATTTTCTTGTTATTTTTTCCTGCCCATTTTTTCTTTCCTCTTTGTTTTATTCCTTTTGTTTTCATTTTACATCACAATTTTATCATTATGCATTTTGTCACACATTTTTAAAACCATATTAAATTCATTATGTTTACCAAGATGAATAAAAAATACTCCTTTTTTTCTTTCTTTTCCTTCTTTTTGAACATATTGTACAAAAGTATTTTTTAATAATTGCTAAGCACAACAGAGGGATTTTGTTTTACCTCATTCTCTTGACAATAAGGTTGAATGTGCTTTTAAACAAGGATTGTCTTAAATCATTTAATTTCTTAGGAAGCAAACCATTAAAAGTCAGCAGTAGAGTATGGGAGAAGAACAAAGAGACTGATAATACAAACTCCTCCACAAAATGTTTTTGAAAGTTGTAAAAGAAATTATATAAACCTTACACCACCAAAATGTCAGAGACTAACCAACAAGTCAGTAACCATGAGTAGTCTAACTTAATACTCCAGAAGGTTTAGAATAATTTGTCCAGGGCAATTATTCATGAAAGCATTATCTAACCCCATTTTCCACCGGGAGGCAACAGTAACTAGATGCCATCACTCTGTCATGTTACACATAAGATGAAATTTCAGCTTAATTGCTCCTCATCAAAATTACATCTCAAATCTATCATGCCATTACGATCGTTGTGATTTGGTGCTGTGTTTTTTGTTCTTTTTTTGGTTGCGAGAGCCAGGAGCAGGCTTGCGGGGAGTCGGCTCTCCAACGACAGCAGAGAGGTGGAAACGTAATCGCAAACGGTACACCTCCGAGCTCTTAGTCGTAATCAATGCAAGCCTCTTTGGAAGTAAATGAAAACGGAATGATCAGAATCTGTGGGAGACGTTCCGCGTGCTAGGGGTCTTAACCTCAAATGGCTTACGTTTCATCGCTTAGGAATTCCTTACCGAAGCCACAGTCTAACAGAGAAAACTAGAAGCAGTTGCAGACGTGGGAGGAAGAAAAAAAGAAGGAAGAAGCGTAAATGGGAACAAAGACACCTGGTGCACGACATGGTAATAAACCGCTGTCACCTTCAGATTGCAAGCCGAGACGTGAAGTGCCAATATTTGGCTGGGCGCTGGGCATTTCGCGTTTGCGGAGTCGGATTTCAAGTTGAACAGGATATAAACTGATTATGGAGGAATTGTGGGTTCGCAAGAGGTTTGCAATGGAGGACGGCGAGATGGAATGGGTCTTGAAGAGAAGGAGAATGACAAGGAAATTGGACTACTGGGGAGAAGGATGAAAGGAACTTGAGCATCGCAAGATGAGGGCCTAATTCACGGTAATGACTGTTTGAGAACTTGATAGAACTTTCCATGATGATGCAGATGCTGTGTTGAATTCAAGGCTAAAATGAGAACTTAGTCTCCATCTAAACTTCATCAGATTCAGTGAGTCAAGTGTCAGAAAAACATGAAATAGAGAAATAAGATTTCCCTAGATAAAAGCTGAAATATTAAGTGAGCCTACTTGCATATTTATAAATCTAAAGCATAAGAAACAGTTACATAGAAAATTGTTGTTCATAGTATTTGCAGTTACAAGCATGGGTGATTATGAAATTGTGATCTGATTTAATGAGCAATTTCAAACATGATATTTACAACAATAAATCAATAAAATACAATTTAACCCATTGACTTCTGAATTCACATATTCCCATAGATTTATAAACAGGAACCACCCAGTTCATATAGGTAATAGGCTTTTAAAAATGTGCATGAAAGAATTTCAGTATTATTGTCTTCTTTCTCTTCTAATTCTATCCTCAAATTTCCAGGAATTTTCTTTAATTGCTTGTTAACAACGCCTCTCCTTTTATCTGTTTATCTTGCATTTTTTCACTCTGTTTCTCTCTGTTTCTCTCTCTTTCTCTCTGTATCTTCCTCCAAGTATTCCCCATCTGTCTGTTTCTCTCTCCATCCCCCTCCCCCTCTCTTTCTTTCTCCTTGACTCCCTCTTAAACTCTCTCTTTCTCACTCTATAATACAATCAAATGAATCAACAGGTAATTCACTGTATGCATTAAACAAGCACACAACCATGGAACTTAAAGTTAAACTTAAAGAAAATAAATGAAACATAAGTGGCAAAAGGAAAAACCTGCCAGAAAGCGGACAAGACAGAAAGAACAGAAGCTGTCGGAATGTTAGTCAAATGTGCCGCACACCGGCCAATCTGAGTCTAGCGTTGCCCTCCCTGGGGATGAACGAGGGCTCGCGTTTCCCTCGACCTGGGTACAGGTGTAACGGTAAAGCCACGGAGCTCAAGGCAGCTGAGGTTTCGGCTTCACACGCAAGCCTGCCGGTCGCGGGATGCAAATAGACCAAAAGGGGAAGCAAAGCGTATCGTTTACCCTAGACACGTCTGGGTAAATACAGAGACTTAGGTAAGGGATGTGAGGGGGAAGAGAGAAAGAAAGCACAGGGGAAAGTGATAATGATTTCATCTTGACACGACTAGTCTTAAAACTTGGTTGATTCAACACAATTGGCACGAAAAGAGAGAGATGTACCCTTCACCCTACTTTCAGTATTACACCTTCCTCCATTTTTCGTCCAATTTGCATAACATTTTCCTTCTACAATAGAGAGCAATTCTCTTTTTAATCATGAGGTTGCACATTATCTATACCTAAATGATTAATAGAAACAAAATTTGGAAGGAAAAAAAACAAACTATGGTTTACACCATGGATAATCTTCCAAAGGATTCCTACCATACTGTATTATTATTGTGAAACTCCCCATTACTATACATGGTTCTAAATATTCTACACAAACATGTTATACCAAACACTACCTTGTGTTCGCAGGTGAATGTTTAATTTATAATCCAAAGTAGTTTGAGGGACAGTTGGCCATTCATGTGATTTTCTTGCCCGTGAATCTTTCAAATTCTGGAACAGTATCTATTATTTTTGTGAGGACTTAAAGAGAAGGTTGAGTTCTGGGAAGAGGTGAAAAATAATTTGTGAACGTTATCATTGTCATTATGCAAATGTGGAAGAACATTAGATTAAAAATGTTCCTTGAAAAGCATGGCTCTTCAAATGCCTTAATATTCTAAATATGGCATGTAATAGCATAGAAATCGGGACAGATTTTTATACATGTTCGTGTAGTCCCATATACATCTTTCTGTGTACAGTGCTTGTAACTTTACCAAGACTGGGCCAAATTTCTTATCATTTTGATGATTCCAGAACCTTGCAGTACACACCAATACTTATATGCTAGATTGTCAACCATTTCTGATTGATTTCACACTGTTTCTTTCACAATGCAATCGCATGACCAGAACTCAACCTTCTCTTTAAATTGTTAAGCCTAACTATATAAACCTATAATATAGCCAATCAAATGTCACATGCATGTCAGTCAGGAGCGGAAAAAGCAATCTTGTGACAGAGATATTTGTTGGTAAGTCTTACCCTGCCAAGGGGTTTTGCTTGTTCCTAGATTTTACCCAAAACACAAACATTGCTTACTTTTCAAATGGCTGCAGTTCTCTAACCACATCTTACATTAGAAAATGGTGGACTTCCAAGTTTTAGAAAATGTATCACTCTATCCAATGACACCACACACTTCTAGTTTGCTTATTTTCATGCATGAAAATCTTTGTGAAATGAAAGTGAGTTTCCTTTGAGTCTGTAACATTCCTGCTTCCCATTTGTTTACTATTGATTAATTATGAAGTGAGAAAAGATTGTGTAGACAAATTGAACTGCACATTTTTCAAAAAATGTCTATGGTAGCATATAACAATTCATAGATATTTAGAAAGCTTGATTCATTGCACAGCAAGCAAAGCAAGAGTAAAGTAAGTTGTCTAATGACATGTGAAACAAGATATATAAATAAGCATGGCATCATGGATTGAAAATGGGATACAAATTGCCTTTAGCCAACCATAATGGTCTCATATAATCAATGAGGTAATTTTCTTCTTTTTATTTAAGCAAACCTTTTACAAAGTGCAATTCCCCTTTTCTTTGATATAGCTGCACTGTACTATGACTTCATGGAATACTAAAGTCTTTCAAGGTTATATCTGGCTTCAAATCAATACTTCCCACAATCTCATATTCCATTCACGTCACTCATAACAAATAGATGTCTTTCAAAATCCTTCTGTTTGTGCCAATAATATGAAGGACGCCCACCGCTCCCCCCTCCCCCACTATTTGGGGGAAAAGAGAGACCCCCGACAAAATATATCTACAAATGAAATCAAGAAATATATGAATCAACAGCAATCAGATTTGATTCTTTACAAGTCAAATCGAAAATCTTCCCCACTTTGCAAAAACTTTCAAGCCTTCACAAATAATCCCCTAAAACAAATGAATTTGTAAATGCAATGTGAACAAATTGCACGCAAACAAGTCACTATTGTAGTGATAGCATAAAAGCTTTCAAGAAATTTACTCAAGAAGTGCATGAATTTATTGTATTTGCAGAAGAAAAAGGTAACATCCCTGTCTGATCTAATACAGCTGAGATGACGTTGTAAGGAACCTACATAACAAGGAAGAGGGATGTACGTCTGGCTTGCGATGAGTAATGTTGGAGGAGTAAAAGCCTCCGGTACTCTTCCCCATCTAACCTCTATTCTCTCTAATACTGACAAATAACCGCTACCACTTAGCTGATCTATCGAACAAATCAAAGAAACGGGTAGATCTCCAACTTCCTAAGCTAAACAAATGTTCTTTAGTTTTGATTTGATAGAAATTGAGTCAATGTAAAAAGAGGAGTCGGGAGAATGTGAGGTCTAAATTAAAAGAGGAAATTCGATCAGACGGGAGATTTAAGTCGTGAAAGGATGGAGCTTTTGTTTGATAGAGAGCGGGACCTTTACGGATGCTGGTAAAGGGTGAAGGAGAACGAGACCGGTGGGTAGAGACTGGAAGTGGAAATTCGATTAACTCTAATGCATGGCTAATGTTCTGCTCATGAAATTACATGTCAAAGCGCGCCCAACAGTGAAACAGACTCCTCTTTTAAACCCACTGAGAATCATTCAATGCACAATGCTAGATACAGACTTATCATAGTGAGACCTACTCCTCAACATGTTCATAAACCCACAAAGTGTAGCACCATGCTTTCTGTGGCTGGCTCATGGGGATGCAGAAACTGGCTCTGCATCACATGACCAAGCTAAATGAGCGCATCTCCCTCTATATTACCCCTCAAGAGCGTATCTGTTTTGATGTGCGCCCCGTAATAAAAATGCCATTTTAAGGCAGGAAACATGTCTGCGTTTGGCACGCATTGTCTGTTCCTTTTTGCTCCAACTCATCACAGCTGACAGTCCCTATTGGTAAAGGGGGAAATGCAGAGAGGCGATGGGAAGATGAGGGGTTTGGGAGGGTGTAACATGTCACATATCCCCTCCCTTCATAGCCCTACTTTACTTTTTTTTCTTTCTGACAGATAAACTAAAGCTATGCTAGCTGTGTACCACTGATATCTACATAATTCAGTTGAGAATTTGATTTTTTTTCTCTGATATCCATGAATTAAAGCTGAAAATTGAAGAAAGATTTACAGATATGTAATTTGTAATACTTTTAAAAAAAATGTTAATTCAATATTTAACCTGTAGAAATAATTTTACTGACATGTGAAGGTCTTTCCTACAAATAATAGACAGCAGTTCAGTTTTTGCTCTTGTACAAGTCAGAACTAGTTCTAGATATCCTTTGTCATGCTCCATTTATATATTTTTCTCTTTGGGGGATTCTGAAACTTTCATTATTCAAGATTTATGAACATGAATAGAATCTCATCTGTGAGTCGTGATTTCTGAAGCATTTTATTTGTTAGACATTCATACATGAGTAACGAGATGGAAAACACTTATCTGTTAATGACAAAAACCTCCAGAATATATCTTTAAAAACATGTTATCTACCAAATTCAAGTTGTTACACAGAGGGAAAAAAGTTTTCCTCCTTAAACATTAAAATGGGGAGAGAATCTATGTATTTACTCCATCAACTTTTACCAACAATGTGGATTACATTTAAGGCTATTTAAAACATATGGCAAGGTGCAGAATATAAGAGGCAGTTGAGTCTTGGTAAAGGCAAAATTAATGAGAGCATTCCCATTCATTTTTATTCCTATGTGAAAAAAATATGATGGTAGAAATGTTAAATATTGATATTCAATATATGACTTGAAATAAGTGTAGCTATTAAAACCTTAGATCAGACTTTCATGGCAAATGTTTGTATAATCCCATACACCTAATTTTGTGTTATCATTTGATGATTTCAAAACCTCAGAGTACACATTTGTTATTACGGTATGTATTGCACAGTTCTTTCACCATGCAATATCATAACCAGTACTCTATCTTTAACTTGATCTTTTAAATGCTTCAGGAAAACTGAAACACTTGCTTTTAAAAGATTTGTTATCAGTCAAATCAACATGAAAAGTAATAAATCAAAAGAGGAAACAATGGATTTACGGACATTACAGACCCTAGGCAATCAAAAGAATATAGAAATGTTAACTTTGGTTTATCATTCCATACTTGTTTTACCACAATACAAAACTAATTCATCAAATTAGACATTGCTTTTAGAGCTTGAATTGCAGATGAAAATTGGAAAAGGGATTTGATAAATAAATCATGTAATATCATCAAAATCATGCTTTTTTTCTCCCATCTAAATTTAACAGCAACTTTGTTTAATTTGGTGGCTGCTCTCTCGGAGTACATGAGTCATTTATCAAATGTGACATTTCTTTTATAACTTGAGTCGCAAATGAAGATTAGACCAAGGATTTGATATATGAATACCTTGATTTGACAGTACAGAAAGGGAATACCATATTACTTACGAGATTTACAAGATTCTGTAGAGAATATGGTCACATAATCTCACATCAAATCCCTTGGAATGAAAAACTTGAAGAAAAAAACGTGTTTGGGAAGGAGAGTAATGTAGCGAATATAGAAAACAGATTATCATTTTTTCTTTATTGAGATGTGATTTTCCTGCTAACTGAACATTATTTCCTGTGTATGTCTTGCTCTTATTCATTTCATATTTCATTCCATCTTTATCTATTAGTTATGGTTCCTTCCACCCTCAACTACCCTCCTCGCCATTTCCTAACTCAGTACCTCTCTCCCTGTCTCCCTTCATCTTCCCTTCTCTCTCATTCTCTCTCCTCTCTGTCTTCCTTTATCTCACAGGATCCCAGTTGGTTTCCCCTTTTTTTTAATAAATAAAAAAGGCTACTTTCTCTCCCTGGCTCTCCCTTACTTCTTCCCACCCCTTCTCCCATTTTGTGTTACCCCTTCCCCCTCTCTGTCTCTGTCTCTTTCTTTTTCTTTTTCTTTCTCTCTCTCTCTCTCTCTCTCTCTCTCTCTCTCTATCTATCTATCTCTCTCACTCTTTTTCACTCTCTCCCTCTTTCTCTAGGTATCTTTGTCAAGGACAACACTCAAATAGCTACCAAACCCTCAGCTTAACTCCCCAAGCCCATCTTTTGTCATCGGCTTTCGCTCCAAGCATTCCAACTCCCCCAAGCGCGGCCGAGATACACTCACGGCACAATGCAAGACACAAGACAGCATAAACAATAGCATCAAAGTCATCCACCGACATCACTCATGATGGAGAAACGGAGAAGATTGAGAGAGCGGAAGCAGACTGCTGATGACGCGAGCATGCAGACTACGGCTCATCAACAGCTCTTTATGTGGTGTTTTGGGACCAGCGTGTTTAGAAGCTCCTTCATGCTTCACTTGAATACATACAGCGATTAAAAGGGACATAAATCTCCAGGGGGATGCTGTTGATGGCACAGGATAAAAATGAACCCTTTGAAATGAATATATTTCAGGACGTTATTGATGGTTATATATATTCATCTTCTTTTTATTCAGCCTGTGGGTAACTTATCTTACTATTAATGACCCCCGCCCCCTCTCTCTGTCTGTCGTCCCCATCCTCTTATAAGCTCTACCTTTTTTTTTTTTACTTTCCTTCCTATTTCCTTTGTTTGCTTTATCTCTCTATTTCTTCTTATCACACATACCTCTCCAAATCTATTAGTTTGGCACACAAAAAAGCTAATTTGCCGGAAAGCATCCATTTTATAATATTGTTTCCCTTGAACAGGGTTCCTCAATGAAACATGTGCTAGAAAAACCTCTACATAAAGACTACCTGCCTATAAAGGTTGATGTTGTTGTCTGCACTGAGCGACCTCTGTATACAAGTTTGACTTCAAATTTCGTTTGATGAAGATGAAAGAACCATTCAAGCAACACTTTTTCACCCTAGAAACGCTGTTTTCAAAGACGTTTAGTTTTAAACATGGTTGCGTTCAAGCAATTTCAAGCAATTTTTCGTCGGTCGTAAAAATAAACGTGTTTCAGAACGCAAACATGAAACGCTCAAAAAGATGCGTTTTGTAACAAAAAATCGCTTGAACGCAACGGAGATCTCAATCATGATTCTATGACGTCATTATCATGGCCTGCTTCCAGTTCAAAACAGCAGCAGACAGTCGACCGTAAACAAATTCAGAAAGCGCGTGCCAAAGTTGACCTATACTTCCTGGGTCAAACTTCGCAGTGTGATGCGCAGTGGCTGGGCTTGAAATGAGCGAGAATCAGCGTTGATGGAAAATCGCTTGAACGCACTCGAGGGTAGCTTTACTCACCAATTGATTTGATTTCTGTCTCTCCTCACTGAGGTCCCTCTCTAAAGCTTCAAAAGTCTTCCTCTGTTGACTGACCTCAACTTCCTGTAGGTCAAAAACAAAATGAGAGAAGTCTGCTGAATACTGGATATTGAAAATCTCTTCTTAAAGGTACCATGTCCCATTTGCTGGCCATAAAAATGAAAAGGTTAAATTCCAACGGCATTTGAAAGACAATACTAATTTAGAACTTCCCTCAAAACGAAAGAGCTTGAAAATGGCTTTTAGTGGGAAAATAACGACCAATAGTTAAAGGGTGAAAACCTAGGTGCATAAAATGGGGCATAACAAGTCTGTACATGAGTAACCATTCTGCTCTTTCACTTTGAAAAAAAAATGGGTTCTGTATTTAGTAAGAAGGTAACTGCTTTTCTGTTATCATATTAGTTGGCTATGCTGAGTGATTTGCATTAATGTGCAGAATACTTGAATTATTATTAATTCAAATACAATGAAACCTGTATATAAAGACGACTTACGGGAAATTAAAAAATGTGGTCTTCATAGACAGGTGGTATTTTTATACAGGTGGTTGCTAAAGCAGGTTTGACTGTATAATATCCACAGTAGATATGAACATGTTAGCATGGGGTCATGTCACGAGGTCATGTCAAATAATTGGGTGAAAGGGTTTTTTAAAAGAGAGACTGCACAATATAACACAACAGAAAGAACTGATACAGAGTGTAATAGAATACTCAGTGGGACAGACTAAGAGATACAAGAGCCAGAGGAGGAAAAATGAGTAGAAAGAGAGAAAAGAGGGAAAAGGAGACAAACAGACAGGGAGAGAAAATATTGGTGAAAAAGGGAAAAAGATGATGAAAGATATATCACTTTGGGAATGGATGTTTTTAGAATTGTACAAAGAATAAATGGATCCATAATAAGAAAAGTAACAAATCAGCACGTCTTCCTAACTACAAATACATATCTCCTATTCGATACATGAGCGGAATAATGAAAAGAAGGTAGAGAATACGGAAAAAAAGATATGCTGATGCTGTGAAGAATGCTATTAACTGCTTCCTGCACATGTACGTATGCATGTACAGGAAGTATAAAACAGCGTCTCATATGTTATCACAAGGTGGCATTGTCTGCTGATAGCCAGAAAGACATAAACTCATATATTTTATCACAGAGTTAATACCCTTCTGGCTCCAAATGGACAAGTCAATAATACAACTGTCTGGAAGGCAGGAGGACAATGACCCATAAACACATATCTCCACAATAGATTGTGTTAATGTCTTTCAGGCTCTCACCAACACTACATCCCATTACAAATGATAGTTACCGTGTTTTTATCTCCTGTCCTGCACACCACAATCTTCAGGAGAGACATTGAGACAACTCCAAGGACTATCTTCAAGATCTAGATAACACTCCACACCCAAAAAGTGCATTCCCGAAACATACCGCAACTTTTACAAGTTCAGAGGTGACACTTTTGACTATACCTCCATTCTACAGAACCAGCCAGACAGCACATGAGTTTAATCAAAATCTTGAAACATGAAAAGATTGGGTCGAGACAAGAATTGTTGGCAAGATGGATTCTAAACGACTCCTCAATGTGATGCTGTACTTTCCTTGTCACCCTAAATGATACCTATTCCATGGCCTCCTCTCCAATTTCCAGTACCCCAATATATCCTTATGCTGTACTTTAATCAACACAACTGGTCAGGCAGCACTACAGTCGGCATGTAACATGATGACGCGTGGCCTCCGATTTGCGACATCCATATTGCCAATCAAGAACATAAAGATCTCGAGAAGATATGGAACATGATTTTCATAAATCCAAGCCAGCCAAGGTATTGCCTTCTGCGAAAAGAGTTCACAAGGGTCCCCTACATCTTGCCTTCCCCAAGTTTTATCACGCTTACAGGCTTTTTCCGCTCTCTTTTCAACACATTTTGGCATCTCCATTCCACCAAGAGTGTGGCAAGTTCAAATATCCATGGAGTAATTGGATCACAACCTTAGCCACCAAATCCTTTATGGCCCACCAAGTGAGATCGCTATAAAAGCCAACCATCATAACGGAACTTCAGAAACAGACGTAAGCATTTGAAATATAAAGTGGAATGTCCAGTTTTACTGCATCCTCTTAACCCATCTCTCTTTCTAGCATAATATTTTCGCTGGACAGCATCTAATTTCCTCTCATGGCTCCAGAATTGATCTGGCTGACTTCGCTTTTGTCATGTTCAAAGACCCATGTTGTAATGGGATAACACAGACCAAGCTTCAGGAGACAGAGCTAAATTGCCTGAATGCAATTAAAGGTAACCCATCTCCCTCCCATCAAGAACACCATAGTCATATCTCTCAAGATAATTAAGCCTTTCAATGCCACAGGCAATATATACATCAGTACTCTATCATACGTTTCACGTCAAGCAGGACATTTTGAAGATCAGGAGGTCTTGCAATATATCTGGAATTATTATTAAAATTTGGAGGTAATTTTGCCCTTGGTCTCAATCCTCTTAGCAATGAGACCAGTATGTATCAAGTCAATGGTATTTGAGGTTTGTGGTATTCAAGGGTCCATAGGTTTATTTTCTGTTCTGAAGGCTCAGCCATTGAAGAGGCACTCATTTTATGGGGGGGGGGCACCAGCCTTACCAATTGGATGAATCACAAGAGAACAGGGCCATCCAGTTAGAATATCTTCCCCCTCTCCCTTTCTATCTCTTTTTCCCACTTTTTTTCCCTTTTTCCTTCTTTTTTTCAATTCGCAATTTGAGGTGGAGCAATTAATGCCCCCTTCCTCCCCTATATCTCTACACAATCTGCTTCATGGATTGAGAACATTTGCTTAAAGCCCATCTGTCTTTATATATCACAATTGCAATTTATAGAAGCAGCCTGGAAACATGAAGCATGCTCTGAATTTAATAGATTGTTTTCGCCTTACTTGAGGACAGGGTATGTGTTTATTTTCAAATAAGAGAACATGCAAACATGTTTTGGGCTCGGCAGCTTTTCTTTCCAATTCCCTACACAATCACTCACTGGTAAGAGACTAATTCTTGAGTCAACTTCAATGCTCTGCCTCTTTCATCAGGGAGCTTCAGACTGGTTTATTATCATGTCTATTGATTGTGAGTCACGCACTCTTCAATGTTGGGATGGCGAAAACATGCCAGAGAAATGGGAACCATTACTCATTCCCCCAAATTGGCACAACCCAAGTCGCAATTAATCAAGTGGGAAGAGTTACGGTTGATATCATTAGTCCTATTTATTAAGAATTATGCAAGCCTTTCTGTCTGCAAACAGAAAATATTTCATGTAGGAAGATTTAGATGATAAGATAACTGCATGTATGTTTGCTTGTTTGTTTGTTGTTTTTTAGGGGGCGGAGGTCAAATCATTTTTTCAAAATCACTGCCCGTGAACTCAATCATTTGTAAACCAAGATGGTCAATGAATTCATTAATATTAAAAGCAAATGAACAATAGCATATTTCCAAATTTCGATATAAATTGAAATCAGAACCTAAATTTCGACATATTCCAATCAATTGCATGCAATCAACCGGCCAATTATTCCTCTTTTCATCAGAGGTAGAGTAAGGGCTTGGGCTGCAATGGAGTTTAATGTAATGGTAGGTTTAGGTGTAGTTTGGGGTCCACAGTTGAAATTAAGACTTCAGACTGGTGTGTGAAAATAAGGAAGAGAGGTGGAGAGGTGGAGAGATGGAGAGATGGAGAGATGGGGAATAATAAGAAAAAAAGATGGTTGAAATGGTAAATGTGTGAAGAAGAGCAAGATGAAGTATGGAACACCCAACGATAGCAACAGAGACACATTTATAGCATTTTCATCAAAGTCGGGAAGGGAAAATCCTCATTATCAGTCAGGCAGCATCATTTGAAGTTCAAACACTTATAGCCCTAAAAAATTTGTCTATGTTTTCGAGCGAAAGAGCGAGTTAGACCTGTAATATAAGATCTCCCCAAAATCAGCTTTTCGTCTAGGGTCTTTCAATGTTTGTACAGAAGTGCAGGTGTGTCCCTCCCCCTCCAACAAATCTAGGTTTAATGACCAATATCAATGGCTACAGAATTGAAGCCGCAGGAAAAGAGCCGGGAATTACGACCAGGGGTTGTATGTTTGGGAAACGATTTGCACTTTGGTGAAAATGTCAGCGCTGAGTTCACTTACAGATCTCCCGTTACACAGAAAGGTTGTTTTAATGTTGCTAGGGTTGGGGTTATTGAATGAGAGAGAGACACAGAGAATGAGAGAGACACAGAGAAAGAGCGAGACAGAGAGAGCGAGACAGAGACAGAGACAGACAGACAGAGACACACACACACAGAAAGACCGAGACTGAGAGAGAGAGAGAGAGAGAGAGAGAGAGAGAGAGAGAGAGAGAGAGAGAGGGGGAGGGGAGGGGAGGGAGAGGAAGGGGAAGAGGTAAGCAGCTAGTGAATACAGTTTGAAGAAAAGATATTTAATTCTCACCCATGGTTAAAATCTTCATAGAAATATACATGCACAGCAACAAGAACACAAATAGAAGAAACTAAGTATAGAGAAATACAATAGTAGAAACAATGGTAGAAAATCTACCTATTCCCTGTATCATCTAAATCCATTTTTAATCCCACTGTTATCTATATCACAAGCTACCAACATCCTTTATCTCTGCTAGTATTCATCTTGCACTGCATCTCTGTAATATTTTTATCAATCAAAAATATTCTTGGGTTAGTAGGTCAAAGCAACATGAATTCCTCCTCATACCGACCAGCTCCCTCGACCAATATTCACCTGCCACAAGAAAAATGGCCCGCGGGCAGCCACACGCGCTCATCTAATTACAGCCCACCACCAAAATAACGCCGCCGACACATTACACGTTCTATTAGCCACTTGCATTTACCGAGCCTCCATTTGCTTTCAGGCACATTGTGTGCTAGCATCGCAAAAACGTTCATCATGAGAGGCGCTTTGCTCTATTTGCTTTTAGCGTAATTGCGACGCGTACATGTGCTGCGTAAACATCAAACCGAGACGGTAGCGTGTTGGATGTAACAACCATAAAAATCAATTAGATTTCATGTGGATGTGCTATTCAAAGCGAATGAACAGAAGTATGAGAATATTTTCCTTTGTTGCAGAGTTGACTGAGCTTTTTCAATTTTTGTTATCCTTCTTTTGTGCACTTAAAATGAATTTTTAACTTCCATAAATTCAATTAAAATCTTGATGATGCACTATTCAAAAAGAATTACTCGATAATTGAACACTTTCCCTTTGTTGCTTGGATGATTGTGCTTACGCTAATTTGCTATCATTTTCTTCTATCTACTGCTATAGGGATGGAGTGGGCATAATTCACATTGTATTTACAGGATCTAGGCATGTCTAGACATTTCTTTAAGAAACCCAAGTAGGGATTGCATCAGCGGAGTAACATACTGTGATATTGATTGAAAACAACTGTAGGATGAAACTTACTCATGCAAATATTGGTACTACATGTTATGACTATTCTCCTTGTAATCTATTCATTCAAATACATTACTATTCCCTACCTTAGTATATTTTCTTTCTCTTTTTATTGCAAAATTACAAAATGGAAATATTTCCCTAAAAATGTGTGCTTGTGCCCTTCTGCTGGGCACATGACACATTATTTCTGACATTAATCTCTTTCCTGCTCATCGGGTCATGTGCATACATACTAACAAGCTTTCATTTGATCCTAGCATCAAATGCTTGTCAGAAAGGGGCACACATACTGGTGTTTGAGGCTAAGGGGTAAGAGAGGAGAGGGGGGGGTAATTTGAAGTGAGATGATGGCTCCCAATAGTTGGCTCCTAAATGCACATCAAATCATGTGTATATACCACTAGCGTTTGGATTTCTTAGCCAGGCTGGGTGTAAGAAGAGGATTCAACCCTAAAAAGAAGATGACTTCTGGCATTTGACTCTTTCTGTCATGTGTACACACATATTCCAAGAGTATTTTGGTTTTCAACCATGCACAGAACTCTTGTCATAAGGGAGGGGGAAAGGGGGATATCAACAGCTGATCAACTATCTTGTTTGACACAGAGGGGATTGGGGCAGGATGGATATCAATGGGAGTCAGAAGGCATTTAATCTCAGTAAAATTTAACACCATTCTGAAATTTAGCAGACAAAACTGTTTCTCACATTTGGCTTTTTTACTTGAGAATTAGTATTATTATTATAATTTTGTTTGGGGGGAGGGGGAGGGGAGGGGGAGGGGGAGCCATCATCATATATCAAATGACATAGGTAGGGAGGGAAGGAATCTCCCCCTAAAGGCAAATATTCAAGACATTTTGCTCTTTCCTGTGGATCATGTCATGTGTACATATCAACAAGGCTTGGTTTAATCGAGCATGAAACACTTGTAAGGTTGTGGCATGTGCAGCTTGGTTAAATACCAAAGGGTTAGGCAAAGAGAGAATCTGCCCCAGCATAAACGACTTGTAACTTTTTGCTCTTTCTCCAGAACATAAGAACATAAGTGAAGTAAAGAAAAAAATAACGTTGGGTTTAACCAACCATGGAACACTTGTAGGAATGTGGCATCTACAGCTAGGTTGAATACCAGAGGGTGGAGTGAAAGGGAAATCCCCTAAAGGCAATCACTCCTTCCATTTGGCTCCTTCCCCTTCCTCAGGTCTACAAACACAGTTACGTTTAAACCAGCATGGAATACTCATCAGAGTGGGGCATGTACAGCTGGGTTTGACATCAAGGGGGTGGAGTAGGAATATCAAAATCGAGGAGAAGGGAGCTGTCCCTACATGCAACAGATAATGGCATTAAGGCAATAAATACCTAAATGCATACAGTTAACAACTAAATTATTCATACCCATGCCAAGTTTGGTAATTTTTTAAGAATGTGAAAAATTGATTTGTCCCAATTTACATTTCTTGATAATGTGACCTATTAAAGCTTATATCTAAAAGTATTCCACAAAGGCCCTAATGCAACCAGTCAACCTTTCATTCTTGAGTTACCAACAACAAAAAACATCAAATTTACAAGGGGGATGAATAATTGAGTTGTGAACTGTATGTGCGTGTGGCAGGAGGGGGCTTATGAAACTCCCTGTGCCCCCTTCTCCAGCATCACCTCGAACAGAACAAAATAAATGAGCCTTATTGGTTGGAGATAACGATTCATCTTCTTTAATGACAGACGGTAAAAGTTAAACAGGCAGTCTCCCTTTCTAAGGAAAACGCAAACACTCCCGAACAAATTTTGGGCTTAGATATAAGTGGTTTGTTCAGGTCACAACAAACAGTGGCTAGCTTCTCCAGTGTGTATCTAGTCATTCCCTCATCCCTCCGTCTATAACTCTCATTCTGGGCTCTCTCCGAACATCTATGCTTATAGAGCTCTCTCCTCTCTCTCTCTCTCTCCCTCCCCCTCTCTCTCTCTCTCTCTCTCTCTCCCTCCCTCTCTTACTCTCTCAACGATTTCCTCCCTCTCTATCTCATCTCCCATATGTATCGATTCCACAATTCCTTTGATCTCCCTCCTTCCCCTCCCTCTCTCTCTCTTTTTATATATCTCAAAGATGTCTACTATAACCTTGTCACATCTCCCTATACATCTCTCTCTCCCTTCCTGTTTCAATCAATTTATTTCTACCTTACTCTTTCTTTCTTTACATCAAAGTTTGCTCAACCTCCTTTGAATGCTCTTGTTATCACTGTTGACGGAGTCCACATTCCTGCAGTTAGCAAGGCACGCAACTTCAATACTTGGGTGTAATCATTGATAGGCACCTCACAATGTCTGATCACATCACTAAAACCTGCCAGTTGGCATTCATGGCCATTCGAAAAACTGGACAGATCCGGAAATATCTAAATAGAAGATCTATTAATATACTTGTTCATGCTTTGATAATGTCCAATGTTGATAATTGTAATTCATTGTTGTATGGCCTTCCGAAAAAGGAATTACACCGGGTTCAGAGAATTCAAAACACAGCAGCAAGGTTAATAGTGGGTGCTCGTTCAAGAGATTCCAGCACTCCCCTTCTAAAGAAACTACACTGGTTGCCCATTGAAAAACGTGTTGTGTTTAAGATTCTTATCATGTGTTTTAAAGCACAGAATAATCTTGCTCCATCTTATATGACAGATCTAATTTGTAAGCACAATCTGATACGTACACTTCGATCATCATCACAACACCTCCTTGCAGTACACCATGTTAATATGCATACCTATGGAGACCGATCCTTTGTGGTTTCGGCTCCAGCTCTGTGGAATTCTCTGCCCTTGACAATCAGGAATACATCATCCCTTGATGATACTAAGAGAGTCTTAAAGACACATCTTTTCTTACAGTAGTGTAACAATTCTTGTTTTGATATGTCGGTGTCCATGTAGTGGTGTTATTTGTCCTCTTATATATGGTGATGTAGATTGTAAAGCGTACTCTTTTAATGTAAAGTGCATAGAGAATTAAATATTAATTATTATGCACTAAATAAATAAAAAATGTTATTATTATTTATTTCTTTCCTTTTTTCATTAAACATTCCCAGTGTATATTGAATTCAATACTCCATTTCCTAATAATCTCCCTCCCTTCTCTCTCTCTTCTTCCTCATTTCCAATCTCCCTCCTTTCCTCCGATCTCTATTTCCTCTGTCTCTGTCTCTTTCTCTCTCTCTCTCTCTCTCTCTCTCTCTTCTTTTTGTATTCCCTCTATATTCTCTTCCTCTCTTATTTAGAATCCACCTATATTGTGTGCAACTTATGTTGCCTTCCGATGCATTTCCCCTTTAGGCATACCTTTCTATGTAATTAACTGTTGCTTAACCTCAACTTGGTGTATCCTAAAACAGATCGGATGGTTGAATGGATAAACCAATAAATCCCAACACCACATATTGGAGGATGACTCTTGGATGACTCTTGGCACCCATCTACAGATCACTGGCAGATTTAAAGCATACACATTTCACAAGCTCTAATTCCACTACATGCCATATACATTCTCCTAATATCAATGAATTCAAATATGAGAAAAATATTGATAAAGCAAAGTAACTATGGAATTGCAATGAGAATCACTACTTTGTTGGCTACCCACAAGAAGACAGTAATAGCTGAGTATTGTCAATGGCAGTAACAGCTTTCTTGTGGCAAGCTGATAACTTAACCATAATAGCTTTTTTTTTAAACAATATTATGTCTGTGTGGCATTTCTGAGTGTGATCTCATACACTGTCTTGAGCATTAAAAGAAGACTTTCCAAGCAGATGCAAGACCCTTCATTTGAGTTTAGTAGTGCAGACAAGACAAGGCATCCCCTCAATATACATGACACTGGTGGCAAAACAAATCTATTAGGTCTGTCTGAAAGTATCCATCATTACCCATTAAGCTAATGCAGTATGCGAATGAGTCCATTTGGACAAAAAAACATAGATTTGAAGCAAACAAATTACTCCTTAAAAGAACCTGTTCAAAGCCCCTTATTATATTCCCAAAAGGGTTTTTATAAAGTATAATTTCATTTGCCTGTTTATTCTAAATCACATTTCATATTTTCATTCACCTAAAGAGACAACCTGTCACTATTTATATAAGGAAATGCAGAATGTAACGTCTAACATCTAATTTACTCCCTCAGGTTCCATCTTGGATTATCAAACAACTCTGTTTTAAAAAGTTGTACTATATAGAAAGGGTTCCCTTTTCCCCTCCAGTTTCAGCATCGGAAGATTTTTCTTTCACAGATATACTCTCCTTCAAAAATAGTATGCAATGAACGTGAAAGTTTAAGAAATGTGTTATGAAATACTGCTAAAGGTGTTGCCAACTTATGTAAGAAAGAAAAGATTCACGTATTGCAAACTTGAAACACTGTAGGAATAATATCTCTCTCTCTCTCTCTTAATAAAGAATGAGTTTTCCAGCCCTACGTCTGTCTCTCAATATAGATTTCATTGATATTTATGACAGGCAGCAATTTTCAAGAGTAAAACTTATGATTTTTCAATTTGAGAAATGCACATTGATATTTGCTCAGAACTGGAAGGCAATCGAATAATGTGTGCAAATCAATAATTTGAGTTCTGCTATTACTTGCAAGTCTACATTATACAATGATTGCTAAATGTCAAGATTTCCAAAGACTAAATTAAGAAATAGCATCTGGTGAGAGTCAGACAGTTGTTAACTCATATTATTTCAGATAGAGTTATGCCCTTCTGGCTCTGCAACAGATGAAGCATTCTATATATATTACAACACACCATAGAATCCACCTGTCTATAGTGGTCACCTACAGATCAATGATGAAATGCATGTTGTAAAATCTGTATAGAAAGGCAACCTGACTAGAGTGGCCATTTCTACTGTTTACATCGGATGGTCTTTATATACAGGTTTGATTTCATTACAAGTCACATCTTGAACAAAGTGACCAACTATTGAAAGCAAAATCACCAGACTATTCCTGATAGAGCTATTTCTTTAAAGCAGAACCTGTCTAGAAAGGCCACCTCACTACAACTGTTTTTATTCCATGGTCTTTATAGACAGGTCTGTCTGTATTACAACCATACCACCATCCCAGTATTGGAATAATAAAAACGAAATCACCAGCCTGAGCGTAGTGTGGCTGTATCTTCAAAGTGAAGGGATTAAAAGTTTCAATGGATCTCACAATCTGCATTCAACACTTTCACATCTTCCTTAGATAGGCCTAAATGAAATCTAGAGAATTTCATAATGAAAATCCCTAATGGACACTGCATAAAGGTTATGCTAACACAATACAATACTTAAGTATTCTAAAGACGATTACAAAACTAGTTCGCGGGTGTTATATTTGTTTATTTCTCAAACAGACCTGGGCCCTCTTTCATATAACTTGCTATCAATAACAAGTTACAGAAGCTGTAAGCAATTGAAAAAACTGCTTCTTATTCGATGAGAGCAAGTTTGTTATTGATAACAAGTTGTATGACCCAGGGCCCTGGCAGAACAATAAACGACAAGAAATTCAATCTGGAACCATAGCTCAAGAACATTAGGCTCTTTAGAAGACCTTTCAGAAACTACAAAACCTTAACAATTTTTAGACCATGCTTACATTTTGTTAACTCATTCAAATTTATGTATCCAAATGAAAACAAATATATATGTACTAAATTCCTTTTTTTTTTTTTTTGGGGGGGGGCCTTATCCTCTATTAATAATCAAAAGCATTTTAATTTCACTACTAAAGGGCTTTATTACCTCAAAAGAGTATAATGAATTAAAATCACTAAACTTGCTTTTAAAAGTCTCTGAAGACTATTTAAGACAGTCAAAATCTCATATTCATCACTAAAATACATATTCCAATATCAACATTCTAGAGTATTCAATAATGTTGTAAATGGCCGGGGCAACGTCCTGTTAAATGAAAGCACATTTAAAATTTAAAAAAGGACACCAAGTAAGTTGGAAGTCTTCTGAGATATTAAACTCCTCTTCCTGTTTTATATATATGAATGTTTTGTAAATACATCCGGATGCTTTTAGCTTTTGCATAAAAGTCCATGCTACATTTCATTTCCTTTTACCTTAATGTCCTCAGAGAGGCGGTTTTAAATGCAGACATAATTCATTTGCTCCATCCTAATGGACTGTTTTCGCACCATGACTATTTGCACGCCATGTTATTAGCAGCCTGATGAATTTCATTAGCGGCAATATCAAATCCTTTTCCCCTCAGTAATCCCCTCCTTTCATCCATTTTTTGTAAATTCGTACAAGCCTATCCTCCCCTATCTTAATCGAAGGCTTTTAAAATTTGTTGGTGCAATTAGATATGTATTTGAAGTAAGCTATTCTTCATATTTCAAAATGAATTTGTAAATGAAAGAAGATTTGATCAGTGTGGAAATATAAATATCAAATAGGGGTTAACAGCCCTTTCATTTCAGAGTGGGCTACTATAATAAAGGGTAATTCAAATGCATTCATTTTTATGAAAATTGCTTTCTGTTTTTTCAATGAAAGAGCAATGAATCCAGTATTCACAGACAATTTCAATTAATTTTCAGTAATATAGTCAATAACACCCAGTTGAACCACTAAACTTTTATTTGCTGTTCTACTAAAAGTGATTATGTTAAATGAAAATCAAGACTCCATAGTCTTACATATCTATGTTATTTACCAGAATTTATGTTCAGTCCTGTCAATTGTTTCAGATTTAAAGGAATATTTTGTCATTTCTACAACAATTTGATGATCCAAATCTTCAAAACTAAATAATCAACCATTCAGAATAACTTATACACAGTTTCTTCCACATTGGTATTGCCTGACCTATACTCAACATCACCTTAAATCCAGTAGGTTGCGCAGTTCTGACATCAGAGCCTCGTCGCTCCAAACAGAATTTATACACCGTCTAGCAGATAATACCAAGAGATTTCTCTATACTCAGTACATGATCGTTTCCAATCATTGAATGAACTATATCCCTATCCCCCAAAATACACCAGTGACCACAATCTGCAGCCATTGCTAAAGGTCGTCGCAAACACTTGCTGCTTGTCTATTGCCAAGGGAATGGGGCAAAGTATATGTGTCTTGGGTTACGGTAAAACTCAAGTACTTCTTCCCCCACCCTTCCACCCACACTGATCTTCTAGGGGAATGGTGAGGAGACGCCAACGCAGGACGGGCAGGGCTACGAATGGCTGTTCGAACCCCTTGGGGACCGGTACCGAAAAGGTTAGAGAGGGGAAGAGCTGCACAGCGTGTCAACGTAAGCAGAAATAATCAAAAACAAATCCAATTCTCTACTTTTGTTCTTTCTCACATGGACGCTGTTACGTGATACTGCTTCAAGTGACGTGGATCTAAGTTCATTATGAGAAAGCTCCATGAATAATGCCAGTTGAAAGTGTATAGCCGCAATAGATCAACAGAAACCAGCATGACAGTTTCTGCATCCTCACTTAGTCTATGCTAAGAAAAGATATGAAGGGATGATGGTAGATAACTTTAACAGCATGCTCTATTTACTTTGTTGTTGTTTTTGTTTGCTTTTACTACAGATGGGGGATATGATATCATGATGAGATTTCTCAAATCCAATCCGTGGGGAATGTCATGTCTATGGCTCTTTGGAAACAATGTAAGCAATGCATGCACAACATGGGTGATATCCCCATTAAAAGAAGTAAAGTAAAAACTCTACTTTTATTTTGATTCAAGTTATCTATTGAAATACTATATAAGAATGGTTCAAGTGAAAGTGACTAAAAATGTTAGCTTAATCTTACCTTACACGTGCATTTCAACAACAAATTCCTTCAGATTGGCTAATTTTTAGTGAAACTATCATTTTACCAATATCACCATCTGACAAAAGGGGGGGGGGACTTAATAAACTACACCAACAAACTAAATAGTTATCTTTTGTGTGATAGTTAAATTAAAAGTAGATTTGTTTTTAAAAGAAGGAATGCCCACAAAAAGTTGTTGAACTTGAACTTAAACATTATTTTTTTCTGATAAGAGCCAGAAGGGTATCAACTCATATATGGCATAGAGTTAACACCCTTCTGGCTCACAATAGACAACTTCAATCTGTTGACTATGAAATCTCATTTTCAGGCTTAATGCAGGATCCACCTGGTTCCCGTAGTCGATGGGTTAAGTTTACAATAAAAAAACATGGATAAGAAAACTTACGACAGAGATACAGCATTCACAGTCTCCAAAGTGTGTCTGCGCAATCAGCTCATTGTTCCTCTGGTGAGAAGAAAGCAGATGATCTTGGGCATGTACAGCAGCCATGATCCCTGGCACGCAACTGGCCTCAACATGGCCGCCAAATGCCTGCTGCAAGCGCCATCCCGTCAAAATCAAATGCGCTCAGACTGCTTCTCATGAGTAAGTTTACACCCCGTAGATACTCCAAAAGCTGAGAATCCCGTAGACAGGGATCTCTTGGAATATATTCAAAGCTTCGCCTTGAAGAATGTTCACAAGAGTAGGTTCCGAGAGAGTATATGGTCCCTGTTCGCCCAAGATGAAGCGTGAAGCATAATCAGAGAAAAGAAGGTTTAAATGTGCAATTCAACCTCTAATACAGCAGAGACCTTCACTGTGGTCTTTTCCCCACAATGCTGACAAAATTACTCTCCAATATCAGCAAAGAATAGCATCTTCGACAGGCAAATTAAGTCTTCTTCTTCTTCAATTGGGCAAGTAAACGACAGAATTCACTCACAACGACCACAAAGTTATCACCAATCCACTAAATTTTCGATTTGCTCTTCTCAGTTTTCTTGGGCTGTGCAAAACTCCTTGTTAACTGATGCCTCACTTTGGAAGAATGTGCGTGACAGTCGTTTATTTAAGTTTGGTAAAGCTCGTATTGATCGCTCTCTTCTAATGAGCGAGGTGGATTACTTCCCCGCTAGTATTAACAGTCTCGATTTCGGATTGCACCATTCCCTTTTCAACTCGATCTCTCCTTTTCTCTCACTGTCTCTCTGTTTTGTCTACCCTTATCCCGCCCATGTGCCGCTTGGCTCGACGTGTATCAAGTTCTCTAGTGCATGGCCCATGTCGGACATGCACTCGCATAAGGACTCTGGCACGAACTTTGTAATTTACACCCTTCCCATGCTGATCAACTTCTTCATGTTTTCAACCTCTGACGAGAGGGGAAAAAAGATGGGAAACTTTCATTACAGATGCCTAAACGTGTCGGCCCTCTGAAAAGAAGCAATCCTGTAAAAGATCAAATCTAGTTTCAGACTTTTCTACGTGTGTCCAACTGATGAATACACCTCCAATTTACAGGTGGAACTGGAAAAAAAATTGAGCTACAGGTTTTTATCGCTTTCGTATTTTTGGGAAAGGGTCTTGCTCCAGATATTCAAGAAGTTTTCTCATCTGTTATTCAGAGACACGAGATGGAAAATTGGGTCTGGCAATCTAGGTTATACAGACCCACCATCCTACTCGTCAATATTCAAGAGCGGTAACCGGTAAGCACCCATTTCGAATAGAATGTGCTATGAGCTTTTTCACTGTCTGCGATCTTTTCATTACAATTCAGCAAATCGTCCGCTAAAAGGAATGGGCTTCCTGCCTTCATCCATAGATGCCTAGCTCTCAAAAACAAAATGGCAAGAGTTGGTAGACAACATTCACTCGCAAATGAATGACATGAACTTAGTGTCACTCAAGGTAGTTTTCTCTTAATGGAAGAACAAAGACAACTTTAATTACTTGCCTTCACCCAATCAGTCTCTTGAAAAAATAATCCACTGCTCTGCACAAAGCATTTCTTTGCCTTTATAAGCTCTTACATCTCAGCATAAATTCACTCTAACATGCATTTCACATCACAGTTTACAGGAACATAGCTCATTAGTAAATGAATCCTTTGTTGATTTCACGATAGCATCGCAGGATCGTGTTCCCCTGTAATGTGCATGAAGTTCCTTACATTCCATGTAAGTCCCAATGACAGACAGCAAAACTAATGTTCCTGCTGAATGAAAGGAGAGAAAATATACTCTCCAAATTACAATAAATTTCACAAATTTCACCCCCAGTTTTGTCAGCAAATCACTGGTTGGCCAATAAACTGAGCATTCCTGGGAGGTTTTGACGTTGAGGGTGGGTGAGTCTCAAAGAGAGCAGGCTCCGCGATGTCTGAGGGTCGTTTCACAATGTCGAGGGGGACTTACCCTCACGCATCATTGCAGCAATCCACTTCCCGAAGATTCAGCCACACATTAAGGCAAATATTTTTCATGCCTCTCTTGGTGTGCACATTCTTGCACTGATTATGGTGAAGAAGCAATAAACAGAACAAGTGGTTGAAGGCGGCTGAATTCCGCTGAAAATGTGATCCTGTCTCATTAATTTTGCTTAAAATTCTGCTTTGCAAAAGTACACTTCAATATTTGGAACTTCTCCTTACAAAAAGCCTGCATTACGGCAAGGGAATATAATATCCATGGGCTTTGCAGCATTCATACAAAATATTCATAAACTCTGCAGTTAAAATAGTGGAGACGATTAACCAACAAGATTGTCAATAAGCGGAATTTCTCTTGCGTGGATAGAATATTCATACGCACATTATTTTCCTCCAACTAGCTGGGGTATTTCTTGATGCGGAAGAGACATGGTTAAACTCTTAAGTAGCAGCTTCACAAGCAATCTTATTTCATTTCATTCAAAAGCTCTGAAATATTCTTCCAAGATGATTTGCCTTTCACTGGTATTTTTTATCTCATTGCCAGCGAGAAAGAATGTGTTTTTTACAGAACCAATATCAAAAGGCCATGACCGTGGCCTAATAAACTTCCAGTGATTAAGTCTAATTCCCTTTGCTTTGCATATTCTGTTGTAATGCTCTTGTTTCTCGACAGACAACTTGGCGACACTCCCTTAACATGCACTTCCGATTACTTCAGAGTTTCTGCCTCTACTGGAGTAAACTCATTCCAAGGTGGATGGCTGACTTTGACAAAGAAGTGAAGCAGAAGAAGTACAGAATTTGTAAATGATGGCAGTGTCTAACGTCTCTAACTCAGTGCTTAAAATGTCCTTGTTGGACCTCTGTGAATAGTGATTTTCTTTCTTTTCTTCAAATTCCTTTGCATTTATTCATCCGTGGTCTAGCTTCAATTCCTAATCAGTAAAATTTTGCCTTACTCCTGATCACCTATTTTTAATTTTCTGAACTTGATCACTAAAAATCACCTCGGTTTTCCTTTGTAAGAGGAAAAAGGCAGAGTTATTCAGGAAATTATATCTTTAAATTATTTACTTCCTTTACAAAGGGAGTGATTATTTTAGTCCAATCATTTGTGTGAAACCAGGAAAATGTGTGTCACATGTGAATACTGGAAAAGCGATTGTTTTGCTTGTAAGGAAATGTGATTAAGTTCAGTCATTCCATTTATTGTCTTAGGGAAAATCCAAATAAAGTGTAACCATCAGTGCTCACTTTGAAGTACCCCACAGACAATTACAAGGAATTCTCATAAAATGCTGGAGATATTTGAGATGTATGACGCTAATGGAAGCCCCAATTCAAACCGCATCAGAAGCATATGTCTCCATGAAAGCTCTCTCCTCACATTAACTGATGGACGAAAACACTTTGAACAATTACATTTGCATGATCCCTTTCATGTTATTCTATGCATTATTATTTCAAACAACATCATCTAATATATTTATCTGCAGGCGTTGGCGCATCACTTCTTGTCGCTCTTGAATTTCAGTATTTTCGACTGGTGAGTTAGGCAACCAGTGGTAGATATTCATAAGTTTATTCACTCTGGCAATGATATATGAGTATAACCATTTATAGCAGATGGGGAAAAAAATGAGGACTTTATGGCAGTTTCGCTAGAAAGGCGAAGAAAATCTTTGAATTGAGCCTGCGCCAGAGTAGTGGTAGTGAATCACTGCTCATTTATTAATGACAGATTTTCGCTGAGTGTGGTGATTATCTGCACCACTTTATTAGTGAGGGAACTAACACCTCGATTATGCTGGCAGCGTGACACAATAGTAAGGTTGTATGCACGCTGGATGAAGAAGAATGCTCTCTGCGGCTTCCGAATGATGGATTTTTGTTTTAGAAATAGAAGGGACTATGAATAGTCCACATTAGCGACATATGCTTGTTTCCAAATGAACTGTATTCACACTTTCACATGAACACGTTTCCTCATTCTACTGTGATTCCTCCAATTCAGACACTTTTAACAGTTCCTATTTTAGAGCTGCTGGTTTCCAAGTAAAATGTGCTCACCCTTTTACATTGATGGTAACCGATTTTGACACAGCAAAAAAGAGACTAGAAAAGCATTGAATATGACGATGTAGTCAATGCACTATAAAACGATAGCTGCTGAGCTGAGCTGAGAAGATTGCAATAACTTGTAGAATATTTGCCAGAGAATCGCATACATGGACAGAACTTATTAATCCAATCAAACAATCACAGGTAGGTACTCAGTGGCCATTATTTCAAGCAAGAATCAAGAGTGAGAATACAAGGTGTTTGATGAAGCATGGGACAATTCTCATTTTAAAAAATGCATGTGAATTATAAAGATGATGAAACCGCTAAGATGGCTGAAAAAAACAGATGGTTTTCTATTTCCTGCTGCGATGGCATTGGAGTTCATTTGATACAGAGAAAAGTCAAGGGTGCTGCGTCCTTGCCTCTATTCTGTCAAATCCTCAGGTCCATGGGAATTGTGGTTATGAGTGAAAAATGGAGGGACTTTAAATACCCCTCCTCTTTGACATCAGTCATGAACTTGAAGCTTTAATGCATTTTCAAAAGTGCTGTAACCCCGTGTTCTCGCTGGTATCACGCAAGAAGCTCAATAAATGAAGGATGAAGAAAAAACGTCCCAAGGTAAGGATCTCTTCAAACTAAGTGAAATTCTGATCACATTACATTCTAAGGATTAACACCCAGTGCACGCCGTGTCTTGAGTATGTATTGTGTAGTCCCACATGCAGACTCTTGTGCTTGTGAAGCTTGTGCAGTAGCGGGTAAATCTGAAGTACAATTATCCTCTGCTCATGTTGATTGCGTCTGTTTATCTATCACTCGATAGCGATGCGGGTGGGGGTAAAAACCATCACCACCTGTAAGAGACCGAATCTAGTCTCAGACTGCCCCCTGATGAATTTATGGCTAGAAAATCACTCCGCAGCCAGACATCACCACTTTGTCTAAATCAATTCCCAATTCGTAGCATTTCTGCATTTGAGGGAGAGAGCGAGTGAGCTGATTTATGAGTATCTATCCCTGTGGTCTATGCATCCCACTGCCAGCGTTACAGCGGCGTGCGACCTGTATTGCACTGTGAGCAATCTCGATACTGCCGAGGAATGTCGCGCTGATTCCAAATCGATGTTGACAAGATGACGAGCAGAAGCGATGACGACGCGGACCTTCTCGTTACCAATGACCTCCGCGACCTTGTCTATTGGGCATGATAGGCCAAGGGGATGGGAACCACCGATCACAAACACTACTCCTCAAATATCAAATGTCGGCTATTGATCCAACATGCCTGTTCTAACTATGTGTCAAGCTGACAATAATCGAAACAAGCTTAAGCCGTAGCGAGGCAGCTCCCTCGGTTCAAAGTTTGCGGGATTGGACAATCTTCAAACGTGCATGTTACAGGCCCGGAGAGCTCTTCTCTTGTCACACAATCAAACGTGATATGCACACGGCCTGGTGAAAGTAGGGCATTCTCATCAGATGTGATTGGATAATACAGTGGCGATTGTCCACTAATCCCTTTTTGGACCGACGTTCCTCACGGCCAGCTCCAAACAGACAACGGTCATATCGCTGGTGAACAGATTATGATACAGGCTACAGGTTGGAAATTAGGAGGAGGGAGATAGAGGCAGAGAGACGGCGGAGATGCTTGAACGGAGATGACGGGAGAGGAGGAAGAGAGAGAGAAAGAGAGGTGCAGAGAGACACAGAATTCAACCCCGAGTGCTTTGTGTGTGCATAATTGATGCCTACAGCATCCACTGTATGCCGATTTGCCAAAATGCCAGTCCACATGACCAAGCGAGGGAAACACTTCCAGTCAGTTTCGCTACCGAAATGAGCATACACGTGTGTACCCCCATGCACAGGGTTTTTCGATGCTTTTCTTTTCAGGGGTTTGTAGTGGGTTCATGTGTGTGGGTTCATGGGCTAGTGTGTGTGTGTGTCGCTTTTGAAGATGAAGAAGGAAGAGGCAAAGGAAGCGCGACCCAGTGTGAAATAGAACACTGATCACTAAACTTAGCATTCCAGCACTTGGGACCAGATTAATAGAATTGAGAGTTACATATATGTGGGTGGGTATTAAGACTGTATCTGTGAATAAGGGTGATGGCATAGAGTTGGAGTGGCATGGGGAGGAGAGAGGGGTAATGATAAATAATCCAGGCCCTTTTCAAATTGTCAATCATATATATATATAACATCTTTATATCTTAAATTTCTTGATTACTACTTTTTTTTATTGTTGTGCCTTTAATAATTGTTCATATATTGCCTTCTCTTATTAACTTTTTTGTAATTTTCTTTTTTTCATATGACCTTCATCCACTCCCCCAACCTCTCTCTCTCTCTCTCTCTCTCTCTCTCTCTCGCTGTCTCTCTCTGTATCTATCTATATCAATATATCTATCTATCTATCTTCTATTCTATATCTATATCTTCTATTTCTCTATGCTCCTCCTCTCTCTCTCTCTCTCTCTCTCTCTTTTTGCTCTCTCTCTCTCTCTCTCTATGCCTCTCATCTCCCTATATGGCCCTCTCCCTTTCTCTGGCTCTCTCTCTTTCTTTCACCTTCTCTCTCCAATTATTTGGTCATGTTTAATGTGTGGTGTCATGCTTCAACATTGGTCTTGTGCACATAGTAGGAGATGACAGTGAATGAAATGTGTGGTTTCCTACCCTCTTGTGGTTTTTATAGAGAATCAATAGGAACAATACAAATATTTCAACTTCCACTCCTTACAAGTATTGCTCTTCCGTTCTACATCTTTGTCTATGATTCTTAATCTTTATCAGGATCTTTTTCAGTCAATATCCTTTTTGTTTAAATACTTGAAGCTTCCATGCATCTATTGCATCTTTCTCATTAACTCCTCTTTTTACACCCCTTCTCCCCTCTCTTTTTCTCCCTTCTCTTTCTCCCTTCTATCCCCCTCTCTCTCTCTCTCTCTCTCTCCTTCTCTTTCTCCCTTCTATCCCCCCTCTCCCTCTCTCTCTTTCTCCCTTCTCTTCCCCCTCTCTCTCTTTCTCCTTTCTCTCCCCCCTCTCTCTCTCTCTCTCCAAGATAAAAAACTAACACGGATCTTCTTGAACACATTCTATTAACTGCTAAATCTATTTTCTATTTTCTTATTTAACTACATGTATCTATCAAATTACCTTCAAATCTATCTTCCGATCTATCTTTCTGTTTAGAGTTATATCTCTATTGAACATAATTATGTCATCTTCTACATTACACAAAAATCCATTACATGGAAATTTCCGCCACCCACTTCAAATCAAGATAATGTGGACTTACACTTTATCCTCGGCTCATCAACAAGATCATATTTCTCTTTTCTTTTCCCTTTTGTTCTCACCCATAAACCACAAGCCCTGGTTAATTCACTAATGGCCCCTAATTATTGATCAAAATCTTGCTTGTAAATTGCCCTACCCACCGACAAGACAGGAAAGGCGACAACCTCCCCGGGCAAGAGCCAAACCGTTTCGGCGATGTCTCCGGCATTGATTTTTCCAGACATAGAGCATGCTCTGTGAACTTGAGGAAGGCCATTTAACAGGTTAGCAGCCACTTTAACCCCTTGTAAAGAGCCCGTCGTGATGGGTCAAAGTGCTCCTTTTTCACCCATCCTGCCTCCCCCTCCCCACCATCTTTATTTTTGTCTTGATGAAAGTGATGGGGATTGCTCTTGCTTTGTAGAGCAAGGATACTTGAGACTACACCTGAAGGCATTTCCCATCAAGTTCTTCAGGCAGCGATGTCTTCCAGAAAAAGGTGTTTCAAGAACAGGTGGTAGAGTCAGGTGATAATGGTGATTGAGAAGAAAAAGAGGAGCATTGGATGAGGTGGTGGATGAGGTGGTGGGGGAGGGGAAGGAAAGGGGAAGGAAAGGGGAAGGAAAGGGAAGGAAAGGGAAGGAAAGGAAGGAAAGGGAAGGAAAGGGGAAGGAAAGGGTGGACAGTGAAACTGGTGAAGGAGGAGGAGGAGGAGGAGGAGGAGGAGGAGGAGGAGGAGGTGGTGGTGGTGGTGGTGGTGGTGGTGTTGATGTTTAGGGAACGATGGGGAAGAGGACTATTCTCATCTGAACTTGCTACAACATAAACACACAAATATTAAACTAAACATAGAGTTGTCATTTTATATTATCACATCTTTGGCTTAACTTGATTATAAATAAAATACAAGCCTTGTGGATTATCACAGAAACAAGGCATTAATAATTTTAAAAAATAATAATAAATAGTGTGCATTTTTAGGATCTTTAGTAAACATGTAAACAATGAAGTGTGAAAATGTGACAAGACAGGCAAAACACTCCTTGAAGGAAAGAGAGGGAAAGAGAGAGAGAGAGAGACAGAGAGCTGACTCTCTTGGTACTTGAAACTAAAACAACAAAATCAGGTTTAATGGAGTACATTGGTAGACTTCAAAAACCCAGGATGCTTCCTATCGCCTGTGTTATAATCAACAAGTTTGATCATTGAATAAGGTCAAGAATCAAGGGAATACGAAGCTTATATTCTCTTAATGGACGTAGAAGTATTGCACTTGGCAGCTTTCTCGGATCGCATCATTAGCTGCTCTCATTCTTACTTCCTTCCCCATCTCTCACTTTCTTGCTTTCTCTTCCCTCCACCTACTCACCAAATCTCTCTCTCTCTCTCGCTCTCTCTCTCTCTCTTTCTCTTGCCTCTTGCCTTGAATTGAATACCAACATAATATTTCTTCGCAAAGTTAGAGATCTTTTACTTATGTGAATGCTGCATTTCTTTGTAAAATGTAATATTCACATTACCATGATTGGAGGATCTAAATGTAACATAATATTTAGATCCTCCAGTCATGGTAATGTGAATATTACATTTTACAAAGAAATGCAGCATTCACATAAGTAAAAGATCTCTAATATTAATTTCCATTTGTTTTCTTTTGGGGGGAGGGGGTGCTTTCTATAACTAAATCAGTCAGAAGTCCCATACATTTCATTTTGCTGCTTGATAGCTTGATACGATCAAAATACATTCAGAGTCATATACGGGTCTGCAAACAACAAACTAGCTCAAACTAAAGAGGAAGGCAAAGAAGGAGGAGGAGAGAAGAGGAGAAGGCGAGGAGAAGAGGAGAGGAGAATTAAGAGAGGATATAGAATATTTCTGTAGGGCATCTCCCATCCTGATGATGTCACCAATTCTCTTTCGGGACCGGACCTCATCACTCATATCTACCTCGTAATTGGCTTGACCACTTATAACGTTAAGCAGAGGAGACTAGAACCATGATAGGTAGCACAAGAGAGGGAGAGGGGGGGAGAGAGAGATAGAGAGAGGGGAGAGAAAGAGAGAGAGAGAGAGAGATAGAGAGAGAGAGGGGGGAGGGGGTGGGGGAGATAGATGTTAGAATGCATGGAAAAAAGAAAGATTATTGATGATCAATGCCATAGGAAATACAGAGTGATCTTGTTCACCTTTGGATAGAAACAACTTCTATGAGACAGTTCCTTAAAATCTAGAGTATAGATGAGACAGGGGTGTACAAGAGGTAAAAGCAAAAGATCAGTTGTATACAGCGCAGACAATTTTTAACCTCTTTTTGGCTCATTTACGAAATTTGGGAAATAACATTATAAAGGCTTTGTTTAAAAGTCAATTAGTTTGCAGTGATTTCAAAATTATCTGTTGATTTTGTCCACAAAATGCATTTATACGAGTGTTTTTGTCACATAATCTCTAATTTTTTGAAAGATTTAAAAGCCTTATTACTGAAACACTATTTATAGAAGAACATCAACAATCATGAGGAAAACAATATTTTTAATCCCATTTATCATTTTTAAATTACATTACCTATGATCATAAGATTTCATGTGTATTATTTCTAAAAGTCATAATATTATGAAAAGTCGTAAAAGATGTTTACTGCCTTTATAAAAAATTTTATAATTTCTTGGCAGGTACATTAAAAGTGATTGAGTAAATGGCATAAATCTAACTAAAATTGTTTGATAAAAACTTGGGAGTTTCAAGCAAAAAAATTAATCATGTAGTATCAAAAGTGAAATGTGAGTGGTGTTTTTATTTTCTGTTTTTTTGTTGTTGGTTATTTTTCTAAATCCCTTCAATAAATAAGTGAGGAAAATTGCTATGTTCTACAAATTTCATTTTTTTGACAAACAAGTTTAATTACTGATTTATTCTCTTGCCTACTTTGCTGTTTATAACACCACTCTTAATCTATTTTGACAATTAATTATCAACAGAGCCCTTCCACATCTGTTTCCTGCATTCCCCTAGTTTTCTGAGACATGTGACTCATTTCCACGTATCGGACCCACAAACGAGGGCGCATTCCCGGAGTGTCAGACAGTAATCAATCACACACTGTTACACACATGGTGTAAACTCATTAACGACGATCAATCAACACTCTCATTCATCAAAGTTTCAGGGTTACATGCGAGGGTCTCTTTAGCAGACCTTCGGTAAAAGGTTCTATGACACGTGCTCCGGCAATGATTGCCGGGATGTCAATTTGTGACAGTACATGCATTCCTTACATCAACTCCGGATGATACACTCTACCTAACCCTAAACTTAAAACTAATCTAAACCCAATTTGCAACCCTCATCTTATGTATATGGCAAAATACAGCCAAGAGAAAAAAAATTTCAAGTAACCTACAGGATCACCTTTCTTGTACTTTTTTGATAATTGAGAAATTAGACCCAATTTGTTGTCCAACCTGATTAGAGGTTATTTTTGTTAAAATTGGGTAAATGGAAGAAAACAATCATTAAAATCCAAAGAAAAATGAAAAGCCAACTGTCTATCAAGTGGGCTTATGTTTCAAAGCCCCCCCCCCCACACACACACACCCACAAAAGCCATTTGATGTGTCAGGTGGTATGATTGTACCAATATCAAATTCATCTGTAAAAAAATTACACAGGAGAGGTCAAACACAGGAAAGCTCCAAAAGAGCTCTAGAAAAGGGGAAAAGAAGTTTTTCATAAAATTACAAATATATTAAAAGTACTCAAAGAAAATCTCATTATTTAAAATAACAAATCAGAAAAGAGCTATGGAGAAGAAAAAAACTTTGTACTATATCTATTCATCTCAGACCATATCCAATATGCAGAGTTACTGTTAGCTCAGGCTATATAGCTACAGTGGCAATAAGGATAATCACATACCATGAATTTACAAATGGCAATATACACATGATTAAAGATAATTTTACTTGTCACACATGATATATTGTGAATGTACTAATGGCAATCAATTATACCACAAAAGGTTAAAGGTGAGAGTTGTTACATCACGTCTTTCTTTAGATCACAATCTAAATCTAACAACTATGTACAGGTACTGTCAAATCCCATTTGGTTTATAAATGCAGCTCAGAATGCGGACACAAACACATACCTGATTAAATGTCATTTGTGACTTGCCACATATGTGGTATGAACGCTTTAATGGCAATTAATTGAACCATTCTTTTGAAATGCCAAAGGTGACAATTAAGAAGAGAATCTAAATGAGTTATAATGCACAGGTCTTGTCAAAGCTTGTTTGATGTATGCAGCTCAGAATGCCAACATAAACATATACATAATTAAATGTCATTTGACTTGTCACAAAGTATGGACACATTCATTTGGATCGATTGAATTTCTAATTAATGCATCCTTGAAAGTTACAAGCAAAGGTTGGTATTCCAAACCATCATGCAAACTGGAATCTAACACAGGCATGTGTCACAATTTTGTTTGATTTTGACAATGTTCTAACCCAAAATACAAAAGAGTATAGCTTCATAATGATTTTGCCTATCGATACTATAGATATTTATCTTAAGGTGGTTTTAAGGCAGCTGAAACAATTTTTGTATATATTCCTTTTATATATTTCATATATAAGTTGTTAGATCAAATACTGAAACTGCCAACCTGGCATATATCTTTTCCCTTATTAATAAAGAAAGTTGCAGTTAAGAGAAAAGCAGAGTAGAAGGGGATAAAAAGTAATAAATTTTGAAGTATAAATTATACAATACAAGACAACTGAATGAGAAGAATAATACTAGTACGGGAACAATTATAAGAAAGCTGTAAAAAAAAAAGATAATTTGGGAGAGTAAAATCGAAACAAAGTACAACAGAGAGACAAAATCTAGAGATAAAATTACATAAGATGAAAAGAACTGGAAACAGACAAAAACAAGAGTATAATTTAATTAAGGAAATAGAAAGGTACAAACATCAAAGCCACAAAAGAGAGAATAACCATATAACAGAAGCAGACAGACAATGATAATCTAGTGATAACAACACCGCCTGCAAAACAAAAACATAAATTCATTTTTTTAAGGTTAAAAAGAATGTAATAAAAGTTTAGACAAAATCTGCAAATGACAGAGAAAGAATTAAGTTCCAACACACAAAGAACACAACAGGGAATTGTTAGTAGTAAATCAAATACATCTGATTCTGGTCACGATTTATTGAACAGAGATGAAAATATCTGCCAGTGGTCTACAATGAATAAACAAGGAGCCTCACAACTTCATAACAAACACAGTATATATACAAGATGGAAATGAGATCAAAATTAATACTACAAAAACAGATATGAATATACTCCTTCAGGCTTATTGGAGCATCGCAAAAGTCGATAACAAAAGTTGATTTTCAATATAAAGTTGAAAAAGCACTAGAAATGAGAGTGATGAATTAGTTAACAGAATTGAGAACAATTTTATCAACTTTATATTAAATTTGGGGGGACAGAGAAAAGTAAGAGATTAAAAACACCAATGATGTATAGACTGGATTGTTGCTAGGAACTTCATAAATAAATTCATTAGTTTCATTGATGAGGGGGCTATGGAATGGGGGTGATGGAAAAGAGGACCGGTCTTGAGGGAGAGATGAAGTTTGGATGCAAGTCTCATCTTAACGAGACCTGGGGTAATATTGTCAATATGCGATGGCGTCACAGCAATCCTTTATGTCAGTGCAAGTATGTTCAACGTGGGTAAATTCTGAAATCTGATACTTTCTCCCACTGCACTGAGCACCGCTGCAGCAGACAAGTGGGGTAATTTGTTCTTCAGCTCTATTTGTCTGTCCATCTCTCTTTCTCATGCTATCACTCCATCTCTTCTTTTTGTTTATTCTTTCATTGCTTTTACCCTTACTCTCACCCTGTCTCCCTCTCTCCATCTGTATTCCACAATTGGCTTTGTTATAATACCTGATTGACCTCCTCCTCCTCCTCCTCCTCCTCCTCCTCCTTCTCCTCCTCTCTCTCCAACTCACTCTCTCTCTCTCTCTCTCACACACACACACACACACGCACACGCACACACTCACTCATTCAATTATATACACATACAATTATGTTTCTTTTCTCCTCTATTTATCAAGTACTGATGTATGTTTCCCTGTAAAACTATTTTTCTTTGAGTTCATCTCCCTCGTGTACAGAGAAAAATCCAAGGTCACTCAATGATAATTCTGACAGCCATTTGGCATAATGGCAGGCTCTTAATTCCACCATCGATTGGAGAATGCGCATGAAGTACCTCATTTTAATTCCTAATGGAATGCACTTTTACCCCTACCTTTCCAAAGCCTTGTTCAGATATGACCCGGCAAAACCGCAGCTTTTTTTTATAGAAATGATGATGTAAAGTGTAATACGCATCACATTTCTTTATCATATAACACAAAGCTCAGTGAATATGCGCAGGACCTTTTTTGCGCGCAGTTGCCATTCATTTACATTGGGGGACGCTGCGATTTTGGCAGGGTTTTTTTTGTCGTTTGAGAGCGCCATATCTGAACGAGCCTATACAAGTGTTCATCAGCAGAAGGTTGATTTATGCATTGTAGCAGATCTGCAAATTGTGCTTCAGCAGTTTTTAATCAAACACCACTATTAAAGCCTGCCTGCCTATGAATATATAAACAGATATATATGTCTAAAATTATACAAATCCATTCCCAATGATGATAAAGTGAGTGGGTTTTTCCCCGCAAAGAAATCTCACCAACACACTTGATATGCAATAACTGCTATATATGAATGACTAACTTTTCCTCATCTCTCTCTCTCTCTCTCTCCTTGTGAAGGCCCCTTTGAAGATTGCTAGAATATGGGCATATTTCATGCTTTTCTTTCTCCAAGGTCTTATAAATTAAGCAAGTCTCATATATAAGATCATAAAACTATTCATATACATGAATCAGATAAACAATTTCAGCTATAAATATGAACTAAATAAACAATCATGTATATATATAAATATATATACATTTAACTTTCTGTTCTTCTTACCGTTTTTAAGCTTTTTATGGGTTCATTCACTAAATAATTCTTTTTTTCATAAAGCATAAAACCCTCTCTTACTTCCATTAAATATTTTTAATCATAAAATGCCAAAAATCATCCTCTTAGAATGTTCATATCTACCATAGACAACACAAGCACTACAAAGAGAAAAATTATTTCATTACTATTGATTGATTTGAATTTAAGGAGGCTTACAATTTGTAGTACCAAATTGCAAAGGTTATAAACATTCTCAAACTATAAACAAAGAAGCCTTTCTTGATATACAAAAATGTTCATCAGCAGACCCACAGCATTGCTGCTGAAAAAAACGGCGAAACGAAATCGACATTCAGCAAGTGGGAAGCGAACAAGTGGTTTAGTCTTGCATGGAGAGGGCAGCAGACACATTTTGATTCCACAGCTTCATTGAGTAGTCGGTCACTATGCATCCACAGTCCTACCAACCGACTGTCTAGAGTATTCTGTTTGCTTTGGCTCATGAGCTGAAAGGACTAGAATGGAATCTTTATGAAGAAAGGTAAATACCCACTGCAACATTAATTGGGAATTCTGTCTATTGAACCATAAGCTTGAAATCAAATTTACCTCTAGAAAGGCCTCAAATGCTAATAAACAAACAAGTGCAGCTACAGTTTACATTGCTCCTAGTGAGAAGGAAGTCCTACACCATCTCAACCAACATGGAACCTCAATCAAGAATTGAATGGTAATGATGTCTGGCTCCCTCTTGAGCCCAATAATGGATAGCTGCCTATCAGACAGGATTCCAATCAGGACGTATTTGAATTGTTGATAACTCATCTCCTATCATATGCCCATCACACTATATCATACTTTAAAATCAATAAATATCTGGGCATATCAAGTCCGGCATATCAAGTCCGGCATATCAAGTCCGGCAATCTTATCATGGGAAAATGTTCAGGCATTTGATATTGTAGACTTCACTATATAGCACATTAACTCCCCTGATTCGGATCGAACGTTCAATATTACATCAGAGTTAGTAGGCACATAAAAAAATATCTTTTCAAATAGCTCTCACTCTTATGGCAACCAACAGTCAATTTTAGCTCTTTCTTTAAAAAAAAAGAGAACAAAACAAAACAAAGCAAAAACAAAAACAAACAAACAAAATCAAAACTTGTTCCAATAGAAGTCTATTCACATATTTCATCATCTGCTACAAGTCAGAAGGGCATTAACTTAGAACTTTTAAATAAATATAACATCCCATTGGCTCTCAGAAGATGCCATTCTGTAAGTAAATTGACACAGCTCTCTAGAACTCAGGATGGAAATCAAACTCATGCTATACATACAGAAAAAAACAGCCGAGCTTGACCTCGGACAAACTTACCAATCTCTGAGTGGCAGATTTCGAGTCCTCTTGCACCTTTGTAGCTCGTCCTTAAGGGCGCTATTGGCATCTTCAAGAGCCTTGAGTTTAAGGATGCCACTACCAGTAGAAAGGGTGCGCTGTAGGTCCCCCTGTAAAGAATGACATACAGAGGTTAATGTGGTTATTAATCGTAAAATGTAAAATGCAAAATTAATAGCTGTCAGATGATATTGATGTATACCACATGTGGACAGCGACAACATCTTCGTTGGTCACGCTCCTTCACTAAACAAACTAATAACCTCAACTCGAAACCGAACATTATATCCCTGACCCTTTCTAAAACATAATTACATACATATCCATGAATCCAGCATATAAAACAAGTCATGTAATTGTATCATACCATGAGCTGCAATATCAAAAATGAAATATAAATACATGTATAACAAGCTGACAAATTGAAGTGTATCATAGACACTTTGCTAATATCAAAGATGCACTTCCTTCAGCATGTTCTCACCTAAATGAAATGGACTCACAACTTCTTCAAAATGACATTGCTCCTTTTGTTACTAGCTTACAATATCATCGTGCATAATGCCATCTCATGAAAATACCACAATATAACATCACAATCTTCCAATTTCCATTTGAAAACATTCAAATATCGTTAGGAAGAAGGAAGAACAGCCTTTTCATCCAAAGAAAAAGGCAGTATATTCCTAGTCCCCCAAATGCAGTCCATGAATATACATTATGCTGTCAAAGCTACACAATGAGCTGGTGCATTAACATGGATTTAATACCTTTTGGCTCCACTGAAATGATAAAAATCAATAATCAATTGCCAATATTGGGATGATCAGAAGCTCATTTATTAAAAGATGATGATATACAACATAGTCAAGCTTGTATTCTCTACATCCAAACATGTTGCACAATAGGAACGGCATACAGACATACTGATAAGTCATGTGCATTTAATTCACTCAGCGCTAAATGAAATTGCACATATATCCATTGTTGCGTCTTGGTTATAGCCGATACATGCCTGGGAAAAGATATATGCCTTGTGAAATAGATACTTGTGGCACAAAAGGAGCAGCAGGCCATAAAATTGATTATTACATATTTCATCAGACTTGCCAGTGTTACTAAGCATATATGAGCATGTTGTGTGTATCTAGTGTGTGTCATACTGTATTATATTCTGACCACATAGACTACCTAATCAACTAAAGCCAGACTATTGATTGGGATAATGAAACTATGTGGTTTCTTTCATGTGGCTTCGTGAAGAAAATGAAATTATTTTGCTTGCTGGAGTTGCTGAACTTCTGCAAATTTGCAGCCTGGCCCACATCATGTGTGTTATCAAGTCACTATCTTCTTCTGGGAGCCATAATGGTATTAACTCTATGCAAAATAGTATGAGACCTGTTTAACCCTTAGAATAATAAATATTGATATTAATATCAATATTTATATGATGTTGATATTAATATCAATATCAATATTCTGGGTTCATATATCATTTCATATATCGACACCGTCTCTAAGCACATCGCAGAAATAACATTACCCCGGTCATTGGATTCAGGATTGCCCTCACACAATGTATGCACATTCTCCACTCCCTGGGGAGAATGTCAGCCAGGTGCCATTGTTGAGCAATTCAAAATGTTGAGCAAACAACATTTTTCACATCCTACCACATGGGTATACATTTAACACCTTGGTGAAGAGTCCCAAATATGTATTAATGGCTTGCGAAAGGACTTTAGTGCCGGGCTGCGATTCAAACCCTCAACTCTTGGATAAAGAGTCAGGTGAATGAACCACTAAACCACATCACCTCCGCCACATGCAGAAATATCATGTGCAAAAATTACAAGCAACTGGAATTGGTAGTAACTGGAGCGTCACAGGAAAAATGAGAAAAATAAGATCAACTGTGAGGAAATTTAGAAGGGTTAGAATAAGCCCCAATTACTTTGAAACGTCTTCAATTTCACGTCGGTAATAAGGGTAGGGGTTAATAGGAAATTTCAATGGCCTACTGGGCATTACTGGATATCTGGGATCTCCATCTAGAGATTGAAAGCTTTCTATGTACCAGTTCTTGGTTTCATCTCTGTTTTATCAGAAGGTTTAATTGCCTTTCATTTCCTTTCATTAGTTATGTCTCTGTGTCCATCTGTGTATTTGCCTGTCTATTTATTCATAATATGAGGGGGATCAAATATATGATTAATAATTTTGCAAAAAAATATTCTGTTCTCTCCGTCTCCCTTTACCCCCCTCCCTCTCCCTCTCTCTCTCTCTCTTTCTCTTCCATCCACTCTCTCTTTTTTTTTCTCTCTCTCTTTTCCCCTCTCTCTCACTCTCCTTCTCTCTTTTCCCCTCTCTCTATTAATATTTATATTTATCAAGAATAGGAAAGCAATTTCAAAATTCTTTAAATGCCTCCTCAATTAAAGAACACACAAACTACTGAATTAAAAAGTTTTTGAAAAATGTCTTTGGTTGAGATATAACAAGGACTAACTATGATAACATTTTACCCCAAAAAGGCTAAATGAAAAAAATACCATCTATTTTTCCACATTTTATCTATATTTTTTTGACAATAAAGGAAATAGACTAACATTCATGTACTACCCATTCAAGGTGTCCTTCGAGTGACCTCATGTTTCCAGTCTACGGGATGTTAATGTCTACTCGACAGATGGCATATATTAATATCAAATCATATATATATAAAAAAGTTCAATATCTGTCACATATTTTTTTTCTTCTTTTGAATAAACTTTGAATACATGAAGATTTCATTTGAGAAATTGAATCATCTAATGCTACACCACAAAGCAAAACTTTTTAACCAGTCAGTGGTGTATTTGCATAAAAATCTTGATATAAGAAGATATCTCCAAATAGCAAATGCCAAGGCAGGGATTCCTGGCAATATTCCTTCCAATATCCATCATTAGTGAGAGCTGAGAAGCCTACCAGAGTCCTTGAATGGGCTCATTTTATTTGACAGGCGACCAGAGAGGAGAGTGATGATGATGATGAGTTAATTACACGCTTAGCGATGATATTAAACCATTCTTATGACCTCAGTGCTGTTGATGGGTTAGTGGGTTATTTTCCAGACAGGATTCCAGAGATCTGCATTTCAGGTGAATATGGTAATTTTCAAAGGAGACTATATTATCTGTTGAAAACCAGGAGGGCATTAATATAGAATTAAATGGTACAAGTTAACACCATTATGACTCTAAGCAGATGAAATATGGATATACAGTCGAATCTGTCTATAGCGACCGCCCAAGGGAAACACAAAAAGTGATCTTTGTAGACAGGTTTCTTTAGTACATGTTTCAATGAGAAACCATTTTCAAGGGAAACAAAGAATGTGGTCTTTGTTGACAGGTGGTCTTTGTAGACAGGTGGCCACTAAGGCAGGTTCGACTGTATATATATATATATATATATATAGTCTGAAAACAAAGAATCCACTTCGACACAAAATAATTAGTGCCTTCCATCAAGCCCGACACAGGTTTCCATTGATTGTGGAAGGAGCTAGGCAGATAATTGTTTATTTGTCCAATATACAGCCTACATGTATATACTTAAGACCCTACATTTGCATTATCTGTTGTGACTGACTAGGTTATGTACCTGTAAACTATCTGATATTGATGACATTAACCTGCAATCAACACTGAAAAATGCATGACTGTTGAGGTAGGAATGAAGAGTGGTCACGCTTTCTCTGACAGTTCGCCAGACAATAACGGCCATGTGGGACTAATTTCTATGAAATAAATATGATAATGAACCACTTGAGTCTAGACTTAGTCTTCAGCAGTTCAGACAATGTGTAAACCTTGAGCTGGGATTAGAAAATGGGAAAAATCTCACTGCTAAAAACACCAATAAGGACACTGCTGTTTAAAAAAACAATGTTAGATGGCAAACCAGCTTGTTTCCAGTTTTGCAAACAATTTCATGATCATGAAAATAAATCACATTTCTAATCAATTTTGAAAGAATACAAATTTTCCCAGATAGATACAGAAAATGGAAAGTTCTATCATAATTATTAGTAATACAATGAATTCTAATTTTCATTTCAAGGGTTGTCTTTGTACTGTGCTTTGTAAAATGATTCAAAATTTAAAATATGAATAAAAAGATGAAAACACTACCTTAAATAAACCCAAACCTTGAAATGTTTGCAGATTTGCAGTGTTTAATAAGATCTTTACATTATGTGTTTAATTTGTGGGGTTTTATCAAACCAAAAACTGCATAAATTGTGAATGAATAGGTTTAAATGTGTCACTCATTTCACACTCAACCATCACACTGCTGATCAGGACCTTTAAGTTATTTCTATCATCAATACCTGCCTCCCCATTACACCACACAGGTGACATGTGCATGAATATTCATGAGCTGTCTCTCGATCCAGTTAAAGCCATATTATCACTCGGGCGGAATGGAGGGGCAATGTCTGGCCTTCGTTTCTCGTTCTTAGACACACGAGTACCCTCTCTGAGTCATGAGGAAGGGGAAGGTAGAGTGATTTTCAGATCGTTTTTAAAGGTACTATCAACAGTATTTTTCTAACAATCCCTGCTAATCACTATCAGAGGTAAATGAATTAGGGAGGGCTGCACCCCACCCCCCACCCCCTAGGAAATGATCGAATTTCAAATATGCAGGTAGCCACCACTTCATATTCAAGCAGCAACATGGATCCTTTTTTAACTTTTATATCTTCTCTAGTGTATTTTGATGACAAAATTAGATTTCAAGAGTGAAAATAAAGAAACAAGAAAATGTATATATTCTGGCAACAGATATCAGCCCCCCTCCCCGGCAAAATGGTGTCTGTTTGCCTACGCTGCTATTTAACAATCAAGACCATGTCAAATGAAGTACATTTCAACATATTCATGAAATCTTTCTTTCTCTGTATATACAGTGGAAGCCGGATACGGTACCTGGGTAAGGTGGTTCCACTGTCCTGATAGAAAGTGAGTCATCCGCAGGTAGCGCTTGAAATTATCATACCACATATAGAAATCAATTCAAGCACCACCACAGTACAGAAGGGTTTGAATTTCAGCTTGGAATTACCATAAGACATGTGTGGATCAATATAAGCACCATCACAGCAACATATCTGCAGAACGGTTTGAATTTCAGAATGAAATTTTCATAAGACATTCACAAATCAATTCAAGCACCCTCACAGTATGAGAAAGATTTGAATTATAGGTTGAAATTATCATAATGGTTGACGCCTTGATTTCAATCAAATGTCTAGCTACTACTTCATTTGGTTTTGAAGTCTCCTGTGTGTCCTCTCATGGCTAAAAGGGTCAATTTCGGACTGGCAAAGATGTCCACTGGACGTCTGAAATTTGAGTTTCAGCTTGAAATTATCATAAGACATGTGTGGATCAATATAAAGCACTATCACAGCAACACATCTGCAGAAAAGTTTGAAGTTCATCTAGAAACTACCATAAGACATATCGAAATCAATTCAAGCAAAACCACAGTGCTTTATCCAAATAAAAGTTTGAATTTCAGCTTGAAATTATTTTAACACATGTCTTGGTCAATTCTTAATTCTCAATTTCAATTTCAAATTCATTTTATTTATTCAAGGAGCTTACAATTTGGCATTTGCTGGGGGGTTAAAAAAAGATGTGTATTAAACACTGAAAATATTATGACAGGTAATGAAAGATACATGGTAAAAGAAGCAAAACATTAACAAAGATCAAAGTGGATCAAATGTCAAAAACATAAAAATCTTAAAAACTCCACACTCTATAAAATGTTTGGTTTTAAGCTTGAAATTCTCATGCCATGCAGAGATGCAGAGATCGACAGATCAATTTTCGCTATAAGATATATTTATTGAATCTTGTAAAAAAAATAATAATAATAATACAGACACCAATATATACAAGTGATTTTGATCAAATAAGCCAAATACATCTCCATATTCTTACAGAAACTAACATCCTGTAAAGAAAATCAAGACTACACTATCAAAATGAAATCAACAAGAATTTCTTTATTGATGTGCCTACAGGCACTTCTGGATATATATCTTTTGAATTTATGTATCATGAATATCTACAGAACCGATTATGATAAACAGGAAGAAGACACAGCTATAAAACAGTGAACTATTACTTATCTCGCTATTAATTTTAATTCGGCGCCTGCTTTCTGTGAAAAAGATAATAACAAAATGAATAAGTTTCCAATTGAAAGATGCCATTTGCTAATGTACAGACAAGATATGCAAACAGATTTGATAAATGGATGCCCCTATAAGACTACATGCAGTCCCATACAGTCTGCCTGGTGTAGGGGTTATCACTCACCCATGTGCATAACTTCACACAGCTGAACACAGCTTCAATTGATTTCTGCTCTTATATTCACAAGATACCTAACTCCAGTCGCAGCCTGGATGCTGAACAGAGGCCCCACAAGTAAATCACGGTCCTGTGCACCCGCTTCCGTGCAGGGCACCACGATAGCTTACCCAATTAAAGAGCTCCATTGATTTTTCTTTGTTTTCACTTCTAAATACAGAGTATCTTTAATGAGATCATCCGGGCTCCGTCGTCATTAACGAAGCGGCCGCAAAGGATAAAATTGAATTTTCTGAAGAGGACCCTGTCTGCTTAGAAGGGTGATTTGAGATGTGGAAATGTAGCGTGATGAAAGTGCTCGGCAGAAAAATATGAAAGATGAATACTCGGATGATCCATACTCATTTCTTATTCTGATACATTCTTGATGGAGTTCTAAGCGAAGGCTATGTGACACACATCGACACCTTTTATATCATATATTAATCCCCGGTTGAAACATATGGCTTCTTAATGAATGGGTGTAGATTATTAACAAGGGTATTCCATCCCGATATGAAGTCAGTCAAAGTTCAAGAAAAGTCTAAAATAGTTTACCATGTCCGACATAGCCATTAAACATTTGCGTGCTATTCAGACCTAATATTGCACAGTAAATTGAGGCAAAAACTAGTCAACGAAAGGAGAAAGGGGATTAACTTTTCTCATGCTTACTACCAGCTCTACATAAAGCTAGACAGGAACGGAGAAGATGTTCTTTTAAAATAGAAGAAGAAGTAACTCCTATAGGACCACATACGGAAGAAAGGGGTTAAGATATGCACCCGGTAAGGCTACAGACGCGAAAGACGATGGTGAAACAGCGATGTTAGTATCATGCACTCTAATCAATATCTGGATGTTTTAGAAGCTGAAGGGCATATTTCTGAGAGGGTCAGGGAGCATAGCAGACGCACCATAGCGGCGAGCTCTTTGTACAAAGGGAAGACCGATGGAAGGCCAGACTTAGAGATAATGCAAGGCTGTTTGCACAGACATAAAGTGCTCTGATGAAGACTGTATTATCATAAACTTTAGATCTTTAAATTCAAAAGGGAATGGGCTTGTGAAAGCTAAAGAGGGAAGGTGTAATAAATGAAAAAAAAATCAATTTTCTTGAAGGGAGTTATAACATATTTTCTTAAAAAATGAACATCAACTTCAGAAATTTTGAGGGAATATCCCCTTCTTGTATCCGATACAAGAAGGGGATATTCCTTCAACAAAACGAGGTAGGAAATTGAATTTTTTCATGCTTTATGAAGCTAGACAGGAGCAGGATTTGTGAAGTCAATGATCATTTTTTTAGAAAATGTTACATCTATGGTTTTTTAGATTTTTTTCTCAAAACATATCATCTGTTTGGAGCCAGAAGGATGGTAACTCATATACTTTAACACAGAGTTAATGCCCTTCTGGCTGGGAACAGATGATTTTTTTTCTTAAGAAATAATAGATATGTACCTATAGGTCATTGAAATCAAACTAAGAGAAGAAGAAAAAAAGTGAGATAGACTTTGATGGTTGGAGTACCAACTTACTGTTATTCCAACATAAGCTTTTGGTGAAAAGACCAGTGATTCCCTCATATCCAAAAACATATGTTGAGATATAATGCTGTTCTGGTACTTAGCAGATGAAATCATTAAAATGTCATGCTCCCATGCACCCCCTTACCCCCAACACACACACATACATACACAATGATTGGCTTAATTTGAGAAGGAAAAAAACACAATAATCTTAAGATGTGATCATAGGCTGGGGATAGCGATTAACATTAGTTGTAGAAAATCTGGCAATTCATAAAATAGTTTCATATCTACAGTAGACAATAATCACATGTTTCAGGGGTTCAAATTGTTTCATTGCCCCTTCTTCTTCATTTATAATGTCACTTAATTATCCTCTTCTTCTTCTTCTTCTCTCTCTCTCTCTCTCTCTCTCTCTTTCTCGAGAAACAAGAAATTTAGTGTCTACAAGCAGGTGATCTCTATGTACAGTTTGCTTCAGTATATGTTTCATTGAGAAACAATGGTCATAACAAAAAGTTTTTTTTTTTTTCATTACAGAAGGCCATTCTTTATAACAAGTCATTAAAGCAGATTTAAAGATAAAGTTGAGTTCTGGTCATGCGATTGCAATGTGAAAGAAATGGTGTGGAATCGATCAGAAAAAGTTGATCATGTAGGATCTAAGTATTGGTGTGTACTGCAAGGTTCTGGAGTCATCAAAATGATAAGAAATTTGGCCGAGTCTTGGTAAAGTAACAAGCACTGTACACAGAAAGATGAATATGGGACTACACAAACATGTGGCATAAAATATGGGCCTCATTTTTAAGCTGTTACTTGTCATATTTAGAACATGAATGGATTTGAAGAGCCATGCTTTTCAGGGAACATTTTATCTCTGATGTTCTTCCACACTTACATAATGACAATATTAACGCTCACAAATTATTTTTCACCTCTCCCCAGAACTCAACCTTCTCTCTTACCATTTTATTTTATATCTCTCATCATCATATATTTCAAAATGCTTCCTATGTCAGACGTCACTGCTGAACGTGTCGTACTAATGTCTACCATGAGACAATCAAGATTGGAAGCCTGGAATTTCTGCTCAAAAACAGCCAGAAGGAATGATGACAAGTCAGCTATTTATGCCTGACGCTGTTTTATCTCACATATACTATTTCATGGGAGGAAAGAGAGATACTGGCTGGCTGAAGAAGAGCCCGGAAGAAAAATGGAAGATGGGGAAAAATTGGTCCAGGTAGTGCTGAAGCCACTGAAATATTACCCCAAAACAGTAGACCTGTTCACATTTTTGCATCATAACATTTTCATATTAAGATCATGAACATTGGTGACAGACCTCTCCCATTTTGTTCATCGTACGAAAATTACACTTACAAAATTTATCCCTAAGGCTTAAAGAATAATTATTTATTAATGAATCAAGCCTACTTGAATTTACATGAGTTGTTCAATCAAAGTGGCACTAACACATGTACATGTAAACATGTCATTTCAAATGTATTTGCCTAAAGATACATATTTCGTCGCCTGGCTGGCAGAAGGGCATTAGCTCGAATTTTAGGTAAAAAATGAAGCACTAAGCAGAAGGGCGTTAGCACTAAATCGCCTCAAACTTTTATAAAACTGACTTATGTCCAAAAAAAAATTTGTGGCCGTGTTCTACTAAAACATTTCTATTAGTCTTTTAAGTTTTTAACCAATTTTTGGGACGGAAAGCAGTTTAAATATAATCGAATCTTTAAATGCGAATAATTCAAAAAGTAGTTTTTGAGTCGCTCTCGCGCTAACGCCCTTCTGCCAGCCGGACGACGATTTAGTAAATTATATATACTTCTTTAACATTTCGACATGGTGGTGCATTAATTTATATGTGTCTTATCGTATTTTAGGAAAATCTACCTGAAAATTTTTCAGAAAAATAATCAATAAGTTAAGGTTTAATGGTAGATAATTGGTAATTTTCAATAAGAATAAGGATTCTCAACATAATGATGTATGAAGACTCTAAATCATATAGATACATGCATCATCATAACTTGAGCAGGGCACGACACTAACAGTTGTCCAGGCCCTAAGTCCAAAACCACCACAATTTCATAATTTTAACTTAAGACTCCATCATGCATATAGACTCTTAACAGTTCAATCTAGACCCCTTTCCAAGAATAGTAAGTGTGGAGCCGTGACTCGAGGATTAATTTAAATGAAATTTCATATCAATGTCACCAACCAGGGGACAAGTGGGCAAATCTATTAAGAATTTAGAGCACACTAACATTTTAACATACTTGCTTGATAGATATAGGAAGAGGATAGCAGGGTGAATTTCAGCACCACAGGGTACCTCACAGCATGGTGGTTTATCTCAGCACTGCAGTTTATCTGGGCACTTGCTAAACTTGGGGAAACAATATTGACAGCACGCTAACATATTCACAAAGTTGTTTCATAATACATGAAAAAAAGGATTGTAAGAACAAGAAACTCTTGAGACATAAAACTTTTTCATGGCAAGAAACTGCAAGAAACTCAAATCAGAACCACTCAAGAAATTCATGAACATTATTTTCATGCACGCGAAGGTTTCTGATTTTACAGTAGCCAGGTGAACTCAGCACTGTGGTGTATCTCGACACTGAAGTTTATCTCGGCACTTGCTAAACTCGGAGATGAAATGTAACCTTGTGGATACGCTCTGTTCCACCAATTACAGGTAACCCAAGACAGCCAAGATGATGAGAAACCTCTGTCATACAAATCTGTCTGCATCTCAATATCAGCATCTCAGACGAGTCTCTCTCAGACACATGATTACTTCTTAAAGGGAGTGTACGTCCACCCCTCCCAGAAGATCAGAGTTTTAGGAAGAAAGAACACTTTGAATATATGATATCTAACCCTTTCTGGATCACTATATTTTTTGAACACTCATTGTAAAGGGAAATTCAAGATTAAAATTCTGGCGTTAAATGCTTGTTTCATCAAAAAATTGGTAGTGAAAATTATATCAATATCAGCATCTCAGATGTGCCTTTCTCAAACACATAATTACTTTTTAAAGAAAGCATTAACCCCTTCTTGACCATCTTGTTATTTAGAAACCGAAACAATTGGGGCACACTCATTACAATGTGTATGTGTGTGTATCCAAGACATCAATATATTAATAGTCAATACACCTAACCCAATCAAATTCAAAGTAGCTTTCATCTGAATTGAGTGTTTTAAAAATGTAGCAAATGTAACTGACAGTCCCTTTCAGGTAAAAACCAATCTTAAGAATCATGTGAACTGCAAACTAATCCATACTTGATATCTCCTCCCAACACTAGCAATTACTAGCAATTCTATATGACCTAAATATAATTCTAGTATAATCCATACTTGCTCCTGCTTTCTCTGTTTACCATTTGATACCATTTAGTCTAAGTAAATATGAAGAGCCTTACCAAATACCAAATGGCCATGTCTGTGATGATGCAATTACACAATGACACTTTGCAAACACCTTTACGATTATCTTATATCTCCCTCTTTGTCTCTGCCTCCCTTTGCCTCTCCTTTTAGACCATCTTAGGGTGCGTTTATGCTCACTTTTGAAGGCAGAATGAGCGATTTGAAACGCTCATCGTAAACGCTCATCGTAGGTGTACTGTTTATGCTCCCCTTCTCCGGCTCCTCCAGGCTAATTCGGGCTCTGCAGCTGGATTTGCAAACCTGCACTGCGCATGCTACGATGAGCCTGGGAATGTCATTTAAACGCGTTTACAAATGATTGTGCGTTTATGCTTCCCCAGAAACCATCTTTTTGGAGAATCGCTGATCGTAAACGCACCTTTTTGTGAGTTTACGTTCGGCGATTATGATCGCCGTTTATCGGCGATTCTACGAAAATGAGAAAGGATGCAACCGTGTTTTGAAGTAACAAAAGCCTCATTCTGGCCAGAAAAAGTTGAGCATAAACGCACCCTTAATGTCATAAGCTGTCTCTGTCCGCCCCCCCCCCCTTCTCTCATTCACTCTCCTTCACAAACAAACTCTCTTTCGCTTTTCACCCTCTCCTTCTTTCACTCTACTTTACTAGCCATTCCCTTTCTCTCTCTCTCTCTCTCTCTCTTTACCTTCCACCTTCTCTTGCCTCTTCACTAACCCCCTTCTCTCTCATTTTCATCCCCTCTCCCTCTCTTTTTCTCCCTTTCTCTCCCCCTCTCCCTCTCTCTTTATTTCGCTCTCATTCACTAGCCACTCTCTCTCTCTCACCCTCACTCCTTTTCACTTTCTATCTCTCTCTTTCATGCTCTGCATCTCTCACCCCCATCCTCCCATTTTTAACCCGGCCAACATCCCCTGATTAAGATGGAAGGATGTTTGAAATTTGGGCATTACGGATGATATATGGGTGGATTGCCACCCATCCTGGGCATACGGATTATGTCAGGAGAAACCTAAGGCTCTGGGCCCATAAAAAAATATTGGCTTAGTAGCAATGTGAAATGAGGGGCAAGTGATTGGGCGGCAACACCTTTTGGCAGTGTGCCCTTTTATTGCAAATATACCGACGGGCTGAGAGTCACGTAAAACAGGAGTAAGATGGATCTTAAAAGTAAGAAGTAAGACAGATCTTGAAAGAGTGTGTCTCATATTATGAAATCAAGATGTCATCTCCTTTTAGCTCTGGAAGGCTTTAAATAACATGGTAATCTCAAAAAGAGCACTGGTTAAAAAAGAAGAATGCATCCAAATTGTAGAAGGGAGAATCTCATTATCTGTTAAGCAAATCTAAAAAGAGCTCCCACAGACAAAAAAATATATATATATATAACTGTCAGTACCTTTGGTATTTCATATCCCCTCTTCTTCCTTTTTCCCCTATCTTCCACCTTATAATGGTCTCGACTCATTCCTCATCCAATTACAAAATACCCAACGCCATCCAGGCATATTTCCTTCACTAGAAATAGAAAGTCTATAGTCATGGTCACATTAGTAGATCAAATATAGAACTTAACAAGTCTCAGGTGTATGCCGCTTCTTAATGCCATTACCACTATTTATAGAACATATTATTTTCTGGTGATATAACACAGGTGCATACTAATTACGGTTCATCGTTTGCAGAAATGTAAGCCTATTTGTGTGCGTATATTGTCAATTTTAGAATATAACAAGAACAATAGTCTTCTTTTCCCAGGCTAGCCTCTATAGTTTTAATACTGCTATTCCTGAGGGTCTTGCTATTATTATCACCCCAGAATTGCCAGGTACCCATTTAATACTCTTGGGTTAAGAGAGACAAATGCGGATAAAACACCTTGTTTAAGGATGTAAGAACCGAGCAAGTATTACACCTAGGATCTCTCGTATGAGAATCGAGTCCCTTCGCCAATATACCACCATGCTGTCCTATGTCATCTGCTGAAAGCCAAAAGTGTGTTAATTCATCTTCTTTTACAAAAAAGTTCTGGCTCACAGCATACAACGTATCTTACATGCTCCAGAACTAAATCTTATTCATAAATGCAATTACATTACAGTGGAAAGTTATAGGTACATTATATGTATGAGGTAAGCTCTGTATTACCTAAACATATGCGATATATTTTTTCAAAATTCTGACCAATTATTGAATCAGAGCAAGGCAAATTTTATGAAAGCCTTCAAACTATGAAAATATATCAAAGTCTGTCTGTGACTCAAATACATATGTCTCTGTCTTGTCATAACACAACTTCATAAGGGACCCTATTGGTTGTTCCAAAGGCCTATAAAACTTTAATACACTTATGTTTGACATGGTTTCTCGGAAGAGGAAACCCCAACTCAGGAAAAGGACATCATTGTTCATGTTTAGTTCCTGTCTGGGTAATGATACTGTATTTCCTGTCACCTTTTTTTTTCTTCTTACTTTGATACATGAATGTCTACATTTCATGAAAATTTGATATCAATCTTGATATCAATCTTCCACATGTAAATATAATAAATTCTTCCCTCCCTCCCTCCCTCCTCCTTCCCTCCCTCCCTCTGCCTCTGTTCCCCTCTCTCTCCACCACTCCCCCTCTCAATTCCCTCCCTTCCTCTCCCTCCCTCTCCCTCCCTCTCCCTCCTCTCCCTCCCTCCCTCTGCCTCCACTCCCTTCTCCATAACCCCCTTGCCTCCCTAGCCTCTCACTCCTCCTCCTTTCCTCCCCTCTTCCCCCTCTCCTCCCTCTCATTCTTTCAATCTTACACCGCTTCCTCGAGTCTATCTATCAATCGATTTCTGAGACCCTTTGGTTACCTTCATTCACTTCCAGCGCATGCAGACTGCAAATAATTGTCTGGCTATTTGACAAATGACTCCATCTCATCATTGCATGGTTACCTTTACCTATCATTGTGAGAAACTAGTTTAGACACTAAAGATTCTAGGTTTCCAACAGGTATTTGATTAACATTTCTAATGCCCATGCTACACTGACTATGACCAGATTTGGGAAGAATTTGAAAGAGCATTTCATATAACCATTCAAACATGCAGAGTCTCAATGATCGATATTCTGAATAGTCATTTGAATAATAACACTGAGATATTGGGGGAATGCAAGCTGTTGAAGGAACAGCTCAATCGGCTCCAGATTGTAGTGATGCTTGATCAGTCATGCGATTATCTATGATTTGAAGCAGATTTAGATTTTACTTTGACTTTAAACGCATCGTTTAACAATGTTAAATCTGAGATGCATGGCCCTACGTGCTATCAGTGTCTGTGATATGGTGTAATATTGAAGCCCTAAAAAAATTGTGCTTCAAAATGATCATGAAGTGCCTCAAAAAGTAAAAAATCTATGAGTGACCAGTTGTACCATATGGTACTCATTTTCATCAATAGACTGTAGTGTTATAAAAACCGTTAGGAAAATGAAAAATGAAATTTCAATTTCCAATCATAAATATCTTGATAATCAGACAGGCGATCGGCTTGTAAAATCATGGGATTCCTGACTGACCTAAAGGTTTATAATTATGATTGCAGCATGAGCTAAATCCAGGATTTTGTTTCAGAATCTGAGGCAATGTTACTGAGTCACTTTATGGCACACACTACTCTAATTCTCATCGTCAGTATTCATATCCTTTATTCAGAACCAAAATTGGGAAGATTATGTATATTCATATTTCCGTCATATAGTGTGTAGAGGGCTTAAGAATGCATGTTTATTATTACAGGTAATACAAATGAATGTAGTGGGAAAACTGTCTGAATGTCACACTGAATGTTTAACATACAGTACAAACTTCTAACATCATACCTAACAAAAGTGTGAAAACTTTCTGATAATTTTGTTCGATTCTGTTAAAATATATAAAAAATCATACCCAGAACTCGAAATTATTTTTATCACTATGAACAATAAACAATAAACAATTAATATAGAGATAACAGCAATCTTGGCGGCAACTGGCTCTGAGCTATATCTTCATTATTATTATTATCTTTTTTGTTTCTCCCTCTTACTTATTTCCTTCTATCTCTCTCATGATTTAAAAATCTTTTTTCCAGAAAGAATCCAACAAATCAATCAAGTTTACACCTTACTCCTTCAAATATTGAACTATCTAAGACCCGTTCTCATTCACTTCGTTGGAGCGGTCTAACTAAGACCCGTTCCTCAGGAGCGGTTCTTAGGTGAGTGAGAACGGTCAAAGTGGTCCAGGAAGTGGACTTCTGGACCGCTCAGAAGACCACCTCGGGAGGTGGTCTTGAGGAACGGGTCTTATTAAGAGCGGTTTGGACCGCTCTAACGTGCAATGTGAACGGAAGCGTACTTTGAACGGAAGTGAGCAAGTGACGTTCAGCGCGAAACATGTAGTACGGTACATACGGTTTATATTCCGCGCTCGAAAAAATTGACCCTCTGACCTGAGCTGCCATAGCAACAAGACCACTTTGACTCGTGGAGCGGTTTGAGCCATAAAAATCTGCTCGGATTGTGAACGCTCGCAAACCGTTCCTCAAGACCCGTTCCTCTGGAGCGGTCTAACTAAGACCACTTTCAAAGTGAGTGAGAACGGGGTCTAGCTTCCCTTTCACTCAGAGCAAAACAGCCCTCTCTCATCATCACACCAAGGGAATGCTTCCCGGAGACAAAATCTATCTATTTTTCTTCATTTCGTTGCAATCATATAAAAAAAAAACTTATTACAGACGACATGACACCCCCGCACACCACATGCGGGCAATGAGTTTAAAATTCTGACAGTTTTCTCATTTGAAATGCTAGATTGCCTTCAGAAGCAATTTAGGTATCGTTCTAGCAATGTCTGATGACGATTCTCCCAATTAAAGAGCTACAAGCAGCATAATTTTATACGGAAAAGTACACAAGTCTCTTGGTCAAGTAGTGAATAAAGCTTTCAGGTAACATCTCAAATTGGCAACTTTTAATAATGTGATTGTAAACCATCATTAAATGAGCCTAACAACAAAAAAAAAAAAAATGCATCTACAAAATTTTCACAAATTCTTAACCGTTTTACTATTTTCCATATTTTCCTGAAACTCTCAGTGATGTATTTCAAAGAAACCCCTGCCTTCATTCAAAGGTATGTTTCCCCATGATGACAATTTAATGAATATAATGACAAAAGATAATATGCACATTGAGAACCACAAGACCACGAACCATTAAAGCCCAAACAGGAAAAGAACAGTCAATCCTGCTTCCTGAACTTAGTTGGAAAATGAATTATGATGATTTTTTATTGAGGATATACATGCATACGTCCTGATATGAAAGGGCAATCCAAGCTTTGTACCAAGTTCATTTGTATGAAAGCAGAAGAATAAGAGAGGTAGAATGACAAAAGTTTGAAATAAATTGGACAAGTAATAAGAGAGTTATGAGTATTTGAAATATGAGATCACTATAGCTATGGGAATCCCAAATTGGTAATTTTGTCTGTGGATTGTGACAGAGTTACAGAAGACTCTCCTGTCTATCATATACAAACATATCATTAATTTCTGTTTTTCTCTTAAGTGCCTTCTCCCTTGGGGCACTACTCAAAATATATAATGGATAGTATAATAATATAGGTTCTCTAAAAAGAAAAGAGGCTTCTGAGCCATATATTTTGAGAGAAAAAAATGTAATTAAAGTAATATTGGGGGTTGGAACAAATGTGAAAGTTGTGCGCCACTACATCATAGTGACATTACCGATTCAGCCAATTTGAAATTCCCATACATATAGTGATTACAACTTTCGTAAATTCTTTACTTTCCTATTTTTTGGTCTGATTTCAATCAAACTTTCACTTTCATTCTGCTTCTCAGATTTTTCTGCTTTCTTTTAGAGTAGTTTTCTTTGGAGGTTGGATTTCCGTTGAATGAAATCTGGGGCCAGTTTCATAAAACTTGTTATCTATAACAACTGCTAAATTTCTATGACAAATTTGCTCTAAGCCAATCAGATGCCATCATTTCAATAGCTTGTAACTGTAGCTTGTAACTTGTTATTGATAACAAGTTTTATGAAACAGGGCCCTGGTCTACCTCACATGCAAGGAGATACTTAACAAAAAAAAGATTATTCCTATCAAAAGAAAAGTTGATAGAAAATTATGCTCCCTTTGAGCTCAAGTATTGATGTAGGAAGTATAAGAGTGTTCACTCAAATATAGATATATATTGGGTTTTTTTGCTTTTATTTTTACTTTCATTTCATAAAATGTGTGTTTCAACCAGAAGCTTATGTTATCACACAAGGTATTTTAACTTAAACTGCCTCTCTCGACACAGGTGTTTAAAATATGTATTTGGTAGGAGAAATTTTCTGGAATGATATGAGTACAGCAATATTAGCCAGGGTTGCTTCCTGAGTTTGGAGCAACACTCCTTTAAAGATACTATGTCCCTTTTGCAGCCAACATCAAATTCTGTAGAACTTTGCAGGAATTATAAATATGTCATGTATGTCCTATCTGTGAAATTTAAACGTTAGCAGTGTCCTAATATTCAAATTATGCAAGGAAACCCGTTTACTTGCTAGACTTCACTGTCAGACACTATTGAGTGACTGACTGGCTTTTTCATCTTTGGTAATAACATACATAAAATGAGCTGTAAAGGGTACATGAGCATTTGTCTACATCAATAACCCACTTCTTGTAATGGCCAAAATTAAACTGATTGAATATTTGCGCAGCATAAAACGTACGACCATTCGGTACAATGGTCTGCAAAATCAGACTATTACTTACTGGCTCTATAGCTCCTAAGTCGATTCGACAACTAATAGTCGTTATTTTCCCACTTAAAGACATTTTCAAGCCCCCCTTTTTTAAGGGAAGTTCTAAATTAGTATTGTCTTTCAAATGCCATTGGAATTTAACCTTTTCATTTTTTGGCCTGCAAATGGGACATAGTACCTTTAAAGGTATAGACCAGTTTTGGAAACGCCCCCTCTCAAAAAATGAAATGGAAGCTCTTATTAGCAATCATGTGAAAGAATACGTTTTTACTAATACATGATGATACAAATTTTGCCGGGAAACCGCCCATTAATTGATATATTTGGTAAATTATCATATCTATCCGGACTGGATAGATATAAGGTAGTCCCATATACATCTTTCTGTGTACACTGTACAGTGCATGTAACTTTACCAAAACTGGGCCAAATTTCTTATCATTTTGATGATTCCAGAACCTTGCAGTAACACACCAATACTTATATGCTAGATGATCAACCTTTTCTGATCGATTCCACAACGTTTCTTTTAGCACAATGCAATCGCATGACCAGAACTGGTCTATACCTTTAACATGTGATCACGGACCTGACTCCATGTTTGAAGAAGTTATTCAGCACACTACATGTTCACATATGATCAGAGCCTTGAGCAAATACAATTAGTGCTTCACTTCCCTTGTTTATCCCTTTAATACATATATAGGCTACGTAGTATATTATGGTCATGATAGCACGAAAGCAGCATATACCTATGCACTTATACTGAATGCTGTACAGCACAATGGACGATTTTGAAAACCTGCATGCTGCAAAATAATTGAATCACAATATGGAATTTGTGTGATTCACAAAGTTTTATGCCACAAAATAGCCACCCAATAATGATTCACAATAGGTTCTTGCATCACATGTTTGATTTCTAGGTATGTATTTGAAAAGCTTTATGAAAACTTGGTATAGGGCTCAATGGATAAAGCAAGGGCTCAGTAAAAGTTATATATATGTACACGTGTATCTAGTGATATTTTCGTACAACTTTGAAATGATTCTTTAAGTCCTTCGGGGGCAAATGAAACTAGAGATTCCTACAAACTATGCTTAATTCTCATCTACTTCTTGGTCTACAGCCTCCTACAACTCTGGGCTTTGCATGGAGCATGATGGAATATCATGAATTTACAATGAGCTAGGAGGGCTCGCTTTCTCGCATAGATCGTAATTGCCTATCAAAGTTTTATTCAGACAGAAGACAGTGGTTTTACCCATCAAATATCCATGCCAACATTGTTTATAGATTTGAACAAGATTTGAGCATTCCCAGGTATGTGCATGTCTCTTTCATTTTGATACATATTTCCACAGGAAAATAAAAACAAATGCCCTGAGAATTGCAATCTCTGAATTTTTCAGGGAAGCAGTGTATATCCATGTACATGTTCTAAGAGTTCACTTTCAAAAGGTAATTAAATCATCTGTTCAAGGCAAGAAGGTCGTTAACTGTGTGTTAAAATATATGAGTTAATGCCCTTCTGGCTCTAAAAAGATAAATTCTGCTGTAGAATGGTTCAAAGTGTGACTCTCTATCAAATTACTATACTGCAGACGCTCAAATTTAGTATAGGAAAATATACAGCTTGACATATTGAGTACAGAACCACTACAGAATTCATGTCAGTATTTTAGAGATCGACCATCACTAAAATGTCACAAACTATACACATACATACACTGTGTATTGTCTGTTTGGAGCTAGAATTCAGAAGATAAATGTTTAGTTCAACACTTTGGCTTTACATATGGTTAAATAAATCAGGAAGGACTTTAATCAGACTATGCCTGAATGTAAAGTGATTGACATTTGGTTTAATACTTGCAATATACTTTTATCATACCACAGAGATTCTTCACCAAGCTATTACACTTACATATTCGAGAGGCTTGAAATTAACCACTCAAAACAAACTACAAGATCTGAAACCAATTCTGATCATGATATCCTCCAACCTTACGGGGCATTTACAACCACTTCATAGGGGCATTTACACTGTCATCCAAATACGCCAAAAAATGCCAAACCGGAGCCTGACCGCGATGTTTACCATGGCAACTACCCTTTACCGGCAAAAATGCCAAGCCCGAAACATTCCAAAGCGAAGTGTGATCTTTTGGCATATCTTGGCGTATTTCGCAAGTATAAACGCTTGCTCTTGTAAAATCGCGATTTTAGGTCACGTGACTTTAGGAGCGTGGCTAGCTTTCGTCCTGAAGCCTTAGTTGCATAAAGTGAACAACTTGTTTACGCTGAACCGCTACGAAAGAGTCTCAGCTAAACTGTAAAATCTCGCTTTAGAAATTACTAAATGAAATGATTGAAATGTCAAATGGAAGAAGAAGGGTTGTTTTAACTCATAAATATTGCAAATAGTTGTCAAATCCTGTTTTAATATGCGAAAACTGAGCGAAACAAAGCGCAATCCTTTTTGTGTCATTTTATCTGAAAATATTTCAGTATTTTTCATATTTTCCGTCATTACACCAAATCTATACTTTCGTACGTGATAAATCAAAGTATATCAAAGCTCTCTTCCAAATATCTTCTCATAATTCTATGTCCCACGGTTGTTTCGGGAATAAATCGAAGGCAATGTCATCAACGAACCCATGGCGAAACATTCACGGAAGCGTAAATGTAGTCCCATCTATAGGGTACGTGCATGTAGACCATGTAGTCACACGTACCGTTATACGTGCATGACTGTTCGTGCTGGACTCGCTGTGTATTTTTGAGCATTTTGCATTGGGAAGACCGCGCATGCGCATTACCAACCAAAACACGCCAAAACATCGCTGAGCAGCTTAGTCGGTGATGTTTCGGCACAAGTGTAAACGGGTGCACGAAAAATCGCGATTTTTCAAAATGAGGTATTTGACAGTATAAATGCGCCTCATGTTAGTGATAGAAAGAGAGAGAAAAGGAAAGAATTGACATGATTACCTTCTTGCGTTTCAGAATGCTCAGCCCCATAATGGGCGGCGTAGGGCCTAGCGACACCGTAGCTCCCAGCATTGTCCTTAATTCATAGTTAATTGATGTTTACTACAGATGGTTTGATATATTTCACCCGATACGTGACTGGCCGACCAAATGGTGAGTAAATGTTCCTGGACTGGTTTCAAATCTGTTCATAAACAATAGATCGCTGTCTTTGCTCTGTCTCATTTCCTGTAAAAGAGCCTGTCTGTGAGTGTGATTAATATGGAATATATGCTTTGCATGATTTTTTTTTTCCCCCTTCAGTTCTACTTGTCGCTATAGCCTAGTGACATCTTTTTCTTTCTCTATCTTTCCCCTTCTCTTTCTCTCTCTCTCTCTCTCTCTCTCTCTCTCTCTCTCTCTCGCTCTCTCTCTCTCTCTCTCTCTCTCTCTCTTCCCTTCTCTTCTTATTTGCCTAATTCAGATTTACCATGTCTCTCAGTACTGATAGCATTTTTCTTATACAAAAGTGATCTGTTTGTTCTTTTATATCAGTACCTACATGCATTTCACCTGTATATCGTGTGCTCTTTTTTGTCCTCTTTTTCTTCTTCTCTGTCTCTCTTTCTCTCTCTCTGTCTGTCTCTCTCTGTCTGTCTCTCTCTCCCTGTTCTCTAGTCATTTCCTCCAACTCTCCTTCTGTTCCTCCTTCAACTGCTGAGCTCCTTTCTGTCTCTGTTTTCTCTGTTCCATCTGTTTGCTGCATGAAGGGTCTTAATTCATTTACATGTACTAAAACACTGGGTTAATGCCCTTTTTTCTCTTCCATGTTCCTTATTACTCTTCCATTTCTTTGTAATTTGTATTTATTTCCTCTCTAAATCTAACACTCTCACTCTCTCTCTCTCTCTCTTCTTGCCATCTCTCTTTCCCTCTCTCTCCCTCTTCTTCTCTCTCTCTATCTCTCTCTCTCTCTCTCTCCTCCCCTCTCTCTTTCTCTCTCACTCAACCTCTGATAATGAGTTTAATAGGTTATTGGTATCAATTGGTATCGATTGGTATAAACATGAAGTGGTATGTCTGGTCATACTTCCTGCTTCAGTATGTTCTCAACGCATCCGTCCACATGTTCAGTTCATGACATGCACTGTCCCTTCTCTCTCTCTCTCTCTCACTCTCTCTCTCTCTCTTTCTCTCTTTTCTCTCTCTCTCTCTCTCTCTCTCCCTCTCTCTCTCTCTCTCATTCTCTCTCTCTTTCTATATCTGTCTCTGTCTCTCTTTTTCTCTATCTCTCTTTCTCTCTGTCTCTCTCTCTGTCCCTCCATCCACCCCTCCTTTGTTCTCTATACATTATGCATCTGTCCATCATAAATTCTATCCAAACTAGAATTAACTTGGGGATTTTTATTCCCCATTTAATCATTTGTCTATTTAGTACTTCAAGAGAGCATGTTCAGAGGTATCAAAGCTTTCAATTGATTCCCCATCCAGTCCAATTCTTATAGTTTCATCACAAATCGATGCATTTGGGTGCCCTCTTTCAGCACCAACCAAGCAGTACTATTTATACGATGTTCTTTCCCATCATACATGTTACATCTAAAGCAATCAACTTATAAGGTAATTTGAGGTGACAAAATCTCATTCTGATGTGACATGTCTAGAGGTCATTCTAATATAATAGGTTGATATTGAAAAAAGTCATAATACAAATAATTACAAGTTGAACTTATAAAGTGCATTTTCATAAGGATACAAATCTCTGAATACTGTTATTAATTATCTTCCTGATAGTGGCAAATCATGAAGGCACCCATAACTTTACTCTCTCTCTCTCTCTCTCTCTCTTTTCACTATATTATCAAAATGTTGTCCACATAAACTGATTTTATCAAACCAGTTCTTTATCACCCTTGATGGTCATGTGACAAGCACTTGAAGAGTTGGGGAATGCCGATTTTTTTTTTTCAGTAAGATCTATTGCTTTACAATAATCTCTCAATTTTTTAATAACAAATTTCGATTTTCATATGTAATTTAAAGCTACCATACCTTTGTCTTCCTTGCTTGTAAGAATACAGTACGGTATGAATGAATATCTCATTTTATCCACTAATGGAACTGATATGACCTTTTGTCTTTTGTTTCGAGGCACTTTGGTACAGGATATGAGAGAGCTCTACCACTTCCCTCGAGCCTCAACAAGTCCATTTAGATGGAAATCCAATATGTAAACACAAAAACAGAATCTCAAGAAAAACAACAGAGAGGAGGAAAGATGGTTGAAGAGATCAGGCAGGTACTAACATGATAGTAATGGATATTTTTAAAAATGCGAATTGTAAAAACATTTCTCAGTAACCCCTTTACCTCAGGCCTCACCTGTTGACAACTGAATTCTCTCATTCCCATAGGCTTAATGATTTGTGTTGATCAATTTTCATTTTTCATTTGTCATTCATTCAATATTGCATCTTAAGGAGAATATACTACTTCGTGTGGGCTACAAATCTGAAAATCCTTATAAGAATTACTTGTTTCATTTCTTAGATGGAAAAGTAGAAAGCTCTAAAATACCCGTATTTCGCTTTCTGATATCAATACAATTCCTTTGATATGAATCGATCACAACTGAAAGAAAATAATATTGATTGCAACTGTGTGCATAAGAGATAAGAGATTGCAAGTTTTAAGTTAATTGAGAACAATTGTGTGTGGGGGGAGCACATGCCCAGAATCAAACTGCAGTTAACAAAATTATTATAGAAAAAAAGGGGGAACAGAATGAAAACGAGATGAAAAAGGGAGAAGGGGAAAGGAAAACACACACAAAAAAAGACTCTACAATGCTCTCTTACATCCTCCTCCAATAAAGACCATGTTAAATTGCATTTCATCCATCAGGCAAGACCGGTTCCCCACCCCCTTCTCGATTAAAGTATCTGAAACCACATTACGCTACTGACTGAGGACTACCTGAACTTCCGCTTGATTTGGATCACAATTCTTTACAAAAGTAAGTCCCCCAAAGTTCACTTAGATCAATATGCAACTACTATATGCCCTCGATTCCACCCCATTTGCACCCGAAACTGCTTGAACCAGACGATTGAGTCATTCATGACCAGTTAATGATTGAACCAACCAGTCTAACCCCCTCATTCAGACTACCAGAATTCATTGTATAACTATACAAACACTGTATAGCTTATACCATACGTAATCATATTTTTCTTATCTGAAGATCGTGTCATGAACGCTGCATAATGAAACGTTGAACAGTGAAACGGAGGTTTGAGCATTGTTTCGAATGAAAACTTGACAAGGAATTAGGGCCCACTTCTCCCGTGAATGCCATATTGTATGAAAACCTTAAAAACGGATAGAGTGCCTACTGATGCTGACCTCTTAAAAACTAGTTTATTTACATCATTTTTTCATACGATACTTGGTGCACATGTATATAACCCTTTCGCTAAAATTATGATGATTCTTCATAAAATGTTTCTATTCATACAAATTTTGTATCAATTTTCAGTGGTGTGAACAGGTTATAAATGTTTCTTGGCCGATGAACTGAAATTCCCTAGATGTCACCTTTACAGGAAAGTATAGATGACAACGCACTTGCAGGTTTCACAATGGGATGCTTACTGTTTGGAAAAGTATAAGGAAATCTAGATCACTTTTTTAAAGGGAAGTCCACCCTGATATATCAAAGTTGGTTTTAATCAAAACAGAAAAATGAGAGACACAGATCAGTGAAAGTTTGGGGGAGGGGGGATTAAGTTTTAAAAACTAAAAAAATTCTTATTTTTCATTGGATTTTACTTGAATAATTTCTCTAATTTGTATGTTTTTGTTTTTTTTAACTATCGATATGGGGGTGGATTTCCCCTTCCAATGTACTCTCACAGATTTTCAAGTAAAACTGTATATGGAATAATTGGCAAATCTGTTATCAAAGTGCTTTTAAAAAACAATTAATTTAAGCAAAGTGGTAATGTTGTTCGTTCAGTGACAAAATCAGATTCCTTTATCTCCATATGCTTACCTTGCTTTTCAAATAATCAAACCTACCGGGTACTGATTTTCTTTTTTGTCAATTTTTTCAAACATGGATACCAAAAACTTTTTGCCATCAACCTATTTCTCCTCTAAAGTGTTAGGAACCCCAAATTCGCTAACAAATTCGATGGCAAAATTTCACTTCAATTTCATTGTGTAATGATGTGAAAGAGGATGTCATTTAACACTCAACTCTGCAAGGATTTTCAAAACAAATGTGTTTGAAGACGAATATTGATGAAAGAATACAAAACATGGGTTTTGTGTTGTGATGAAAGAATACAAAACCCAATGTACGTAGAAAACCTACATTTTGTATTCTTTCATCAATATTCATCTTCAAACACATTTATTCTGAAAATCCTTGCAGAAGTCAGTGTTAAATGACATCCTCTTTCACTTCATTATACTATTGAAGTGAAGTTTTGCCATCAAACTTTTTTGGGCTCCCAATACATTAGAGAGGCTTCAATGGTTTGATCTCCTTCTTAATGATAATGTATTTTCATTCGCATATCCTTTCATCTGCCACGATGCATCAATAATGTGATTTCAAGCTTTCTACTATTTTCATGGGCATTTATCAAATCTCATTATAAAATACCAATGATGCGTAAGACCCATTAGATTAATAGACATACTAAAAGCAAGCCTATGTTGATGAGCTTATATTCCCTAAAGTGAGACCCACTTAACAAATATGTTATCATAAACCACCATTTTATGATTGCATTTCTTCACTATGTTTGCTTTTTATTGTCCTTTTTTCTCGAAAAACCAGTGTTCCATATTTGACTTCAAAATTGCTGGACCCTTTTAAATTTTCGAAGGGTAGACAAATGGTTCTTTCTCTCTTTATCCAAAAATAAGGCAATAAATATCAAGATCTGGACAGTTAAAACTGCTAGACAACACTGAAACTTGAAGAGTTACCAAGATTTTTTTTTTTACGAAAAGAAAAATAATTTACTGACTATCTTTGACAATTATTTCAAATTGGGTGATTAATTTAAATGGAATTTGATAATGAAAAATATCAAGAAACATCAGGTATTTGCATGTGCAAAAATCATTCAATAAATTCAGGAAATAAGCATGTGCAGATCACGACATCTTACCCATGATGTACCTATTACCTATCACACATAATGAATTCTCCAAACAAATTGCATTCAAACCATTATGAATATATATGCTATAACCTTGAAATGTCCCATCAAATAATGATTCAATCTCTCAGCAATTTGCATTTTAATTATTCACCTGTCAAGAGCAAGAAGGACGTTAACACTGTGTGTAGTATACCATTTGGACTCTGAAAAAGATGTATTTACTATTAAGAGGCATGCTACTCTACACTTTACAAATTACCGGTAAAGGTTATTTCAATGCATTACAGTACATAGAATCACAGACCTCTCAATAAACAGATCAGGGATGAAATTCAGCTTTGGCATTATACCAGCGATTGTGCACTTCATCTATTATTTAGGATGTTTGCCCACACCAATCCATACGTTATTTGAAGTACAATTGAACTAGGATAGGTCGCCGGGATGAGCACATTTGTATCGTCCAATAATTGCCTTGAGGTCCGATCAAGCGACAAGTCAGTCTTGTGCCACTGGTTACATTATTAGAAATATGATTAAAGGGAAAATATGAAATTTGTTTGGATTCATAATATGTGAGAAATATTGTACATGTACATTATTCTAAATATACAATATTACATATTTCAAATATTGTATATATTTAGGAACTGCTTTGATTACTGTTTTGGATTTTACTGAGAGAATAATTGTGCAGTAAAATAGTAAATGAAAAACGATATCATGAGACAAAAAACCTTTGAACATCATATTACAATAACAAAAATAGGAAGTTGGAACAAAAAAAAAAACAGTTTTCATTATTAACAAATATAGAATAGACCATGGTTAACTAGCGTACAAATATCAAAAATCTATTATACAAATTTTTCACAAGAATCAAAAGGTTTCCTGAGATTTAAAGGACTAATCAACAGCTAATATTTGCCTGATGAATTCTGTCCATAAAGATGCAATGATTGAATTAACTATCATTGGGGATTCTTGGCAAAACATCCATCAGATATATTTTAAGCTTGCATATATTTTGACAAACCGATCTAGTCCATTTTTAGATCTTGATGATAAATAATACAAGGTGTCATATGAGAAAAGGAAAAGTGCACAGTGCTACACTCAATAGGTTCATAAATAATCATATCTGACTCAGGTAGCGACACCATAACTTGTCTATAATATAACTCAGCACAATCTGACTCGTTCCAGTGACCGTCGTTAAAAGGGGTCTGTATTAGACATATCACTGCTGAGACAAGCAGAGGGGGAGATTACACGTGATGGATGGGCTTGTTTAATTAGCAGATGCTACAAACATTGGGATGGCATAACCGCTAACTGAAGTAGAGGGAAATAGGGGGCACTACCGGTGTCCAAGTTTGTAAAGCGTGAGTTTCGGTGATCCATTTTAACCAATGGCTCAGAAGTACCAGCAGTTCCTGACTAGGGATGTTGCAGGTTCAAAACACTGCCAGTAACACGACTGCCAGTAACATAACTGCAAGACTGGAGAATTCAAATTGAGGGCAATTTCAATACCCCATTGCCTAGCCAGTAGAAATAATGTTCAGACTACTTCATATCTCACTTTAATGCTCGCATACTTCAATAGGTGATTGGCAAGGCTATTGAAATTGCCATAAATTGATTTTTCGAAAGTCTTTGCGATTATGTTCAGTGCACTTGGGGACTCAAACATACATCCTACAATGTGTCATCTAAAAACCATCTGCTAACAGCCAGAACACCATGATCTCATGACTCATGTACTGTTAATGCCCCCTGGCTCTCAGCTGTATGATTACAAGTAGCTTTAAACCAAAAAGATAAAATAAGAATTTCTTTCCTTTTTATGCTGAGAATGATATTGCTCTATGTGCTCATTCGAACTATATATTTTTCAATTATTTATCAAGCTACATTATGAAGCAGGAAAAATATATTGAAATCACCCTTCTTGAATACATAAGGAGTATTGATTTCTATTTCTCTCTCTCTCTCTCTCTCTCTCTCTCTCTCTCTCAACGTCAAGCTTTTATGATATCAACCAAAGAGAGAATAAAATGAACTACATCCCTCTACCTTCCTGCAATGGATGCATAATGCACTTACGCTGGAACACATGCTCTGGGACTACACAGATGGAAAGAAGGAACACAAAAGAATTACACATTAAAAACACACCTTAAGAATGGCTGAGGGCTGTAATTACAAACCCAACATATCTGGAAACTAATTTCCTGCCCGTTTAATTGCCTCCTCTATTGAGCAAATACACCCGAGAATCACCGGGGTAGCGGAGAAATCCTCTTCAAGAGCACTCAGGCCCATGGTACATTAACTCTTGAGGATCAATGCATAGATGACGGTTTCAATGAATTTTCTTTTATTTCTATCCTTTTTGGATTTCATAATTGTACATCTCAAGACAGCTTGGAGTGTGAGAGCCAGCTCTCAAGCAAAGGTATAGTCCCACGCAGTGACAGAGTGCAAAGATCAATCACGAAACATGAATCAATTTATTTTCCTGTTTGGAGAACCTTTCTCCAAGCGGTGTCTGAGTCACTAAGATACAGTAGAGGATGTAAAGTATAGATCTTTAAAGGTATTGTCATGAAAATGCATCTAAGAAATTCTTCTATCTATCTTGTGTGGTTGAAAAGTGCATTAAAATAGGGAAAACATATCAGACTGGTTAATAATGTGAAGCCTTTTACAACATTTATTTGGTTAAGAGAGATACATGTACATGTATTCACCCCCTTTTGCATTGGTGCATTTCCTTCGTTTGTTTGGCAGACTCAAGATAGAGAAATGTAGTGATATTTTTTGACCTCCCATCAACCCCCTTCCGCCACTGAAAAATGCCCTTGTAAACCCAAGAATAGCTCCTTAGTGTTCCTTTTGGGTTTGAAATATTAAAAAAAAAATACAACAACATTTGTTGAGATTTCAAAAGAAGTATCAAGAAACATGAAATACAATACTAAGGATTTATAGTACAACACAAACTTTTGTTAAATGTTTAGATCTAAACAAAAAGATATTTAAAATTAGCTTTGACCTTGTATCAGTTCATGAAACCTTTTTCGATCTGGCAGAGACTATTGGTGCTCATGTATCTAAACTCTGCATCATGTCAGAAGGCAGGTGATAAAATGACTCGTACACAAACAATACCTTCTGCCCCCCAAAGGACAAAAACAAAACTTCAAAAAGAGACAGCTGCAAAACTACTTAAAGATTCTGTGTTCAATGATGGTATATGTAGGCAATATGTACTCAATTCAAATATAAGGTAAAAACTCAAAACAAATTACTTATTAAAGTGACCGTTTTGAAAGTTGCTTGTGCCCCCTCCCCTCTCCCTCCCTCTCCCTCTCTCTCCCTCTCTCCTTTCCTTTCTTGTAGAGGTGTTGTGGTCGAGGGGATACGTCACCGGACTATCGATCACAAGGTCCGTGGTTCGAGTCCCGCCGCGGCACTAATGTCCTTTGGCAAGATATTGATCTACATTTGCCACACTCAACCCAGGTGAGGTAAATGGGTACCTGGTAGGATTATTCCTTGAAATGCACTGTGCGCTGATATCGGCTGCCGGAGCTAAAGCTAGGGTAATAATTTCCAAAGCTCTTTGGAAGCGCATAGAGATGTTATTTCATAATGTATTATGCGCTATACAAGAACTGAACTATTATTATTATTATTATTATTACCCTCCCTATACTTCCTCTTTAATTCTCTCTTCCATTCACTTTCTCTCCTTCTTTCTTTCTTTCTCTCTCTCGCTCTCTCTCTCTCTCTGATATCTAAATTATATCTCTCTTTGAGTGTCTGTCTCATATTCGTATGTCTCTCTATGAAATAAAACCATATTCATAAAGAAAAGAACAAGCCTTGATCGCACACAGCTTAACATTAACATGGTGGAATCTTACAACTGTGTATATTGACACTGTTACCATGGTAACAGACTGTATTATAGCTACTGCAAACACTGTTCCATTTCTATCTGTCCACACTCATAGAAAGATTACAGGGCAGTGAAATATAACATGTTTCTACTTTTCTAGATGCTCATAAAAAGTAATGTGTAGGCTCTCAATACACTTCAATCACAATGTTTTTTTTTTGTTATTTTAATATTTATATCACTATTTACAATGTAGAACCATAATCTGCAGTTTTAAATTGTTAATTTTCATACATGTATGTAATATGATTGCCACTGCTCCCAAACATCCACCTTCACCTATGGACAACCTCAAAGCGACCACAGACAATAAAAAAGTGAAATCAGACTGTTTAGGTATCACATACATGTATGAATTATAAATATTACTTATATGGCAAATAAAATTCATGTTTTTCAATCCTGATTGAAATCATCCTCTTTGGCCAGTGGCAACGCACCTGAAATCAGTACCAAACAACTTTGCATCTGTATCAACAAATCTTTAATTGCTTAAATGTCATATTGCTGTATGCCGTCTGCATTACAATCGAATTACATGAACGCAAGTTTGAAATGGGCTTTGTACTAATTGGCAAGACATGGCAGATGCATTTTTCATTATCTCATTCAGATGTCGCTGAATGCAGAAGCAATACTTCAGCTACTAATTACGATGCAGGGATTATGTGTGCCTACGTCTTGGTTCAATTTGAACAACTGTACAATCTCTGCAGAGTTTCTAGGACTTCCATAGGGAGCCCACTGCATGTACAGGAAGCTCTAAAGTCTCTTACATGTTATTTTTCAAGATTGATTGCTTTCATGGAAACTCATAACCTTTGCTTTGCTAATATATGTCAGTAATATATATTTTTTTTAAATACATGAACTATAGCAAGAGGGTATTTGATTTACCATTCAGTATAATTCAATCTATTTCCCTTTTAAAATTCAGTTCAAATCAGTTCAATTCAATTAGAATCAATTTATTATTTATTTTATTCAATTCAATTCAATTCTGTTCAATTCATTTAAATTTTATACAACAATTTATTGCAAAATACAAAAAGAATATCATTATAAACTAGAAATGTAATTCGTCATGAGGACGAATTAGGTGGTCTGTTATGTAATCTGAATAACTGATCTTGTAGAAAATTGTCTTAGCTACAACATATCAAAATTTGGAAGAAAATCGATCCATATTTACAGAGATACAATCAATTTTCCATAAATATGCTGACGTCATAATATGCAAATTCGTATTTTGAGTTCCAAGGCCAAAGGGCAAAGGGCAGAGCTATAGAAAATTAAGGAACATTACAAGACATAATAGAAGGAGAACGAGAACCAGAGGCGGGAGAGGTAGAGGGTGAGAGAGAAGAAAAGAGAAGGGCAGAGGCAGAGGGAGACAGAGCAAGAGAATAAGAGGGAGGCAAGGCAAGAGGTCGAGGTAGAGGGAGGCAGAGAGAGAGGGAGAGGGTAAAAGAGTAGAGAGAGATATATATGCAGAGACAGAGCAAGAGAAGGAGAGGGGCAAAATAAGAGAGGAGAAGGAAACAGAGCAAGAGAGAGGAGAAAGAGAGATGCAATGGAGAACGATGCATTCAATATATCCAGCATAAATAGAATTTAATATAGAGAAAGAGAGAAGTATAGACAAGTAAACAATTCTATGTCCACGGGAGAGACGTAAACATGCATATACCTTGGGCTGAATAACTGGAAAAAGTAAAAACGTCTGGGAAGGAGACTAGCAAGGTGATTTGATATTGTAGCAGAGTTGGGAGATAAACCCTATATTAGGTTTAATACCAGATTTCCCATAGGGTTGTACTCAAACGATTGACATTCTTCTCCCATAGATATAACACGCAAAATTAGGCATTTTATTACATTGTTTGTGATTGTATATGATAATATGTTATAATAGTCGAAGAAGATCATCAAATCAAAAAAAAAAAAAAAAAAATGACCCACCAGGAATCGAACTTGGGTCGCCGGAATGGGAGGCAAGTGCTATGACCACTATACCAAAATAATCCACATAGACATTACACGTGAACGGAAAATGGAATTCTCAAATCTCACTTTGCAAGTGAAATATGAGCATGATCCCGGCATCTGATCGAAAAATAAAGGGCACACTTGTGATAGCTTATTGTCTCAGCTACAACATACTCAAAGCTCAGCAAAACAAAACTAAAACGACGGAGATATTGCTCGCGAAAGACGGAATGTAGAATCCAGTTTTGAGAAAAAGTCATGTCCCATAGAGAATACACGCAAAATGTGAAAAATTGACATGCCTCCTTTAATTGCAAAAATACGCCATGATGCCTTTGTCAAAATGAAAAATTGTGTCTCAGCTAGAACATATCAAAATTTGGAAGAAAATCAATCAACATTTACAGAGAAACTATTAATTTTCCAAATATGTGCTGACGTCATAATATGTATATTAAAATTTTGAGTTCGGAGGCCATTATGATGACGTCATGAGTTAATTGAGGGTCAAATGAGACATGAAATCATATCTCCGACTCATAATCTATCCAAATATGAAAAAAATTGGGAGTTCCCATCCATTCTGAAGAGTTACAATGAATTTTGTATAGGCATGTTTTTGCCCATATATGCTATGTATTACAAGAGCTCGCGCGCACGGACATGTTTGAACGGACGCTCATTCCGTTATTAATGGTCATAAAGGATAAACATGGTATCAAATTGTTCAGAAAAAATGAGAATATCATGCCAAAAAAATAGGCGATTTATGTTGCGTTCGGCCGTCACGAAAAAAAGCGCGCATGCGCGTGTGCGCGTTTTTGCGAAATGCTTAAAATGGCCTGAAACGTATCAAAATGAATTTGAGACGATTTGGAGCATTTTGAAATTTGCGCGCGCGCTGACGCGCGGACGTACGCATGCGCGCGTTTTGACCTGAAATTGACCGGACGGATATTGACCTTGATCATGATAAATATGAATGAGAAATGACTTTCCGTTATGAAGATATGATCATGAGTTGAAAGTACCAAAAAAACACAAAATGGCGCCTGGATGACGTCATGAAGACTTGATGACCTTGAAAATGTTACTGTCACGTT